>VMBQ01001113.1:128050-209061 GCA_007657795.1 Dreissena rostriformis | reverse complement strand
GGCCTAATATTTTTTATTAGTTGAAAGTAAAATCTCGGCCTACTTTTACTAAATGTCAACAAAATATAATTATATTTTAAAAGGCCCCATATTTCAATAGTTGTAAGTAAAAATACTTTTGCTCAATATAAAGTTAATGTGTCATTAGTTGTAAGTTATCATGCTTTTGCTTAATATGAATTAAATGTGTTTCCACATCTTGATAAGCATATGAGCTGAGCTACACTTGATAATTTACCCATTCATAAGGAGGTCTAAAGATTCGCTGTATATGGATGAACGATTTCACGAGTTGCAATTATTCGCTTAACCGAATTGTAGTGTATTAAGTATGTCAAAACTGTTAATGACCTTAAGCTGTACATTTTTTCACGCCTGTATATCTGAGGGTTGGGTGTTTTGTAACTGCATTAATCCATAAGTAAATCTCAACTTAAATACTTGTTGTTGCATTCTTGGTGAATTGCCTTCAATGTAATGTTACTTTAAAAACTTTTGGCCTTAACTGGATTTTCGGTTAGAAGAGACCTCCTTACAAACCAAATATTCTATAAAAGCCGAAAGTGTCGTCCCTAATAAGCCTGTGCAGACTGCACAGATTAATCTGGGACAACACCTTACACACATGCATTAAGCCCTGTTTTCCCAGAATATGGTTCATATGATCCTTCTCTTATTTGCAGACATGTCACATAGAGGTGGAGAGAACTACAGATGTACAGACAGTCATTGCCCAATGCCTCCAGCAACTCGCCATTCCAGTAAGTTTTTGTTTGACATTTTCTACTGTATTTTTGTCTTATCACAGCGGTCAGTTAATTTACTGTCTTAGACTTGTCCTGAGTAAGCTCATGTCTACCGGTACTAAGTAATTCTTTCAGTAACCCAGACAACTGCCCTGCTTGAATGAAAGGAAGGGTGTGAATGGTTGTGGAAAGGATTTCATGAACATTCCAAACACAAGTTATGTGGCCAGACCATGGATCGAAACAGCGATCCGTGGATTAGTGGTCTATTGTACCAACTGAGCTAATGATAATCATCATCATCACCATCATCATCATGCATTATTAATATCATAATGATAATCATAATAATAATAATCACCATCATTTTTAGTTGTTCGCGCTAGCGGACAACTAATTTAGAGGGAGTTTTGCAAGTCAGTTTGCTCTTAACTACGCTATGCGGAGCGTCGTTGTATTGGACAATCAATATTGGCCAATGAGAGCGCACGCTTTGCATGAGCGACAGCACTACCTGCAGTAAAATTATGCAGACGACGAATGATGTACATGCCATACGCTAGGAGTGTCTGCTCTACTGCGCTAGGAAGGATAACCACAGCATCTGCCTGTTTTTACTGGTACACTGCAGATAGCGAGTGTGTCTTGCGGATTGTCTTCTCTTTAAACCCGCTGTTTACATTTAAATCACTTAGAGGTTTATCGAGTGTTTATGTAATCAATAGTGTTTAACAGCTTGTGCGACGACATTGGCCAGTCTATTGTTTTTACAGCTTGTACGACGACATTGGCCAGTTTATCATTGAAATCTGTACATATTGGCTGCTCACAGGGAAAACGGGGCTTAATGCATATCAAATAAGATTAGCCTGTGCACACTGATTAGCCTGTGCTATGCGCACATTTTGTCTAAGTTATCTCTATAACATAAATATGAGGATAAACAGTGCACACACATCTCGACCTGTGCTTTAAGACACACTCTTTATAAATTTGAATGGGTTGTGTCCATTTCAAACTTGCGATATAAAAAGCTATAACATAATTTTGAAAACTGAGTTGCGTCTAAGATTATGCAATAGCGAACAACTTCAGTGCCTTCAGCGCTTTGATTATTATCCTCATTTATAATCAGAGTCACCTTTGTAATCATTATACTGAGCAGTGTGATGAAATAAAAAGTGATCTAATTGTATTACCAGATTCTGTGTTATCTCTGTGATCTGTTTACAGTACAAGTTTATTATCTCATGTTAATGATAAATAATCATAATATTGATGTTATTAATCAACCGGTGATTTAATTAGGCGGGTCTAACAAGGTATCTTTATTATGATTTTGTGTAAACTTCAGTCTGTGCATCTGACATTTACCATGAATTATGAATAAGTTAGTTTTTTGTTTATTTCAATTAATCAATTAGTGTTATTTCTGTAAATAATGATTTATTGTATCCGTTTGTATTACGTTGCAAAAATAATTTGTTGTTAAACATGCCAGTTTAATTGCAGTAAGTACCATTTCATGTAAACATGCACAGTTCATTAAGTTTTTTTCCAGGAAAAGTATAAACCACATTATTTTTCATTTTAAGGTAAAAAACAGTTTTTTTGGCCTGTCAGATTCAAGAAATAAGGTCTCCGTCAATGTCACCCCTTAAAACAACAACATCTCCATCTTTGTAAAAGCTTGAAACATTCTTGTCAGTAACAATAACTTTTCAGTAAGTCATGTAGTACATTTACTGTTTGTTTATATAGTTTGACACAGTCAAAAACAATATGGTGAAGTCAAGTCATCGGTTGACATCAGTCGGTAAACAAACCATTGGCAGTTGTAACATTTTGTGTCGCAATCTCTTATACTATAGTGACAGATGTTGATGAAAGAAAGTTGATCCTTTCACATTCCCTTATGAGTATCGTAGGAGTTGCGCTCTGTCACATTTATTGCCCAATCTTCATGAAACTTGGTCAGAATATTTATGCCAATGATATTTCAGCCGAGATTGAAACTTGGTCATGTGGAATCAAACACTAGGTCACTAGGTCAAATTAAAGAAAAGGCGTGTGAACGCTCTACAGCTAAAATTGCCAATGAAACTTGCTCAGAAACTGTTCCCCAATGGTGTCTCAACCGAGTTTGAAACTTGATCATGTGAGGTAATATACTAGGTTACATATAACTAGGTCAAATTACCAAAAAATTAGTGATTATTAATCGGTAGTAAACGTAAAATGACCGCTTAATATATACAGCTAGAAGCTATTAACTTGACTTTCAAATTTAACTTGCTAGCTTTGTTTTTGATTCATTGATAAAATATTTTGTTGTGAAAATTGCTTAAACTGAGAATGTGTAACTGATCTATTATTGTTCATGCAAGTTTTGCAAGGCCTATTTAAAAAATGTTTATGTAAGTTCTTTAAAGTGAATTTTGTTCACAGTTTAGAACAATGCCAATTAATTATTTTTAATTAATTCATAAAGTTTAAAATGCATTATGTTCAAATATTAAGCAAATTAACACTTCTGACTAAGAAAAATGCTACAAATATTATGTTGGTTTATTGATTGTCAATCAAAATTGAAAAAAAAAACGCATTTGTTATGCTTTTCATCAATAATATAGCAAAAACATTACCAAGTTATTATCACTATCTTGATGAAAAAATGATTTTAAGACATTCATTTAAATGTTTAGTTCATGAAAACTGTCATTGTACTTGGTCTAAAGAATGCCTTTTTGAACTTGAAAAAAGAAATATGTTTTCCATGTAGTTACTTATGCATAATTTGAGATGTTCATGTTCTTTCTCCAAAATATAATTACCATACCTTGTTTAACATGATATATGCATAGAAAGGCAAAAACAACTTATCTTTCATCAATCCACATTATGATAAGCCAGTCTGGCTTTGACTTGAGCCTGTAGGACTCTTTATGTGTGTGGTCTGTCTCATATATGTCACTATTGCATTATAAGAAGGTCATTAACATTTGATAATGTATTGTATATGTGTATTAACAAAGATTCAAGTATGTGAATAACAGAGATAAAGAATACTAATGTGACATTTGCCTCATTATTTATTGTTATTATTTGCAAAGTCTTTCATGTTATCAAATAAAAACATTTCTTTCAATGTGGTTAAATACTGTTCATAACTTTTTTTTTTATAGATTTTGCACGATAATTGCCGATCCTTGGTCAATTTGCAATATTTTAACCCCACCTCCAGTGTACAATCTTCAAAAATACCAATGGACAGTCCAAAAAGTTTATACTGCTGGTAAACAACAATTATAGTTTTATAGTAATCATCCTTCTGTCCACACATTTTTGTGAAACCACACAGTTTTGAATACCACACATAGTTGTCTTTGTTTTATGTGATTTTTTAATGAGAATCATTCGTTGACCATGAATTGCAAAACTCATACATTATCATTTTATTGTTTCCTGGTGACGTGTTGTTTCACAGAAATGTGAAGGTCAACGAAGGAAAACAAGATGACTAACGATACATGTATATAAGTCCTTTGGTCATATTTGAACAGGCAACGTATTTGTCATGATTGATTGGTCAGTGTAATAATATTGTCATTCCAGATTATTTGGGAAGATTTAAATTCCACTTTGTTTCGTATGTTAGAGCATAAGCTCACCATAATAGTCTGTATTTACTGTTATAGGAGAATGTTTTTTATCAACAACATACTCATCGTAAGTAGCCAACTCATCTTCCCACTGGGTCATTATCGTTGTCGTCATGGTCATTGTCTTTGTGGTCATCATCGTCATCAGTATCAGCATTATCATCATCAATAATCAATCATCATTATCATCAATCATCATCATCGTTATCACCACCCCAACCACCAACATCACAAACCATCATCATCATTATTTGGACTTTTTGGCATATTTGTTCACTCTGGGATCACTAAACTTAAGTAAAATGAAACTTTAGATAGCTACTTTCCAGGAATCATTATTGATATGGTGACTTATGGAGACATAAGACATTTTCTACCATACAAAAACTGTCCAGATAGTCCTATAACGGTGTGCGTGTCTTTTCCAGGAGGATCAGGCCAAGGACTTCCAACTGTGGTGTCGAATGGGTCCAGATGAGTCCCCCTACCCTCTCTGTGGTGAGTGTTAGTTTAATTTAAAGCAATTTGAGCTCCGCTCTTGGGAAATGGGGCTTAATGCATGTGTAAAGTCAAGTCCCAGATGAGCCTGTGCAGGGACGACACATTCTGTGTTTATATAATTTTTTGTTTGAAAGCAGTCTCTTCTAAAAGAAAATCCAGTGTACATGGAAAGTGTTGTCCCTGATAAGCCTGTGCAATCTATACAGGCTAATCTGGGAGGACCCATTACGCTCATACATTAACCCTTTACCACTTAGAAACGTATTTTGACGCATTTATATACGCTTCATTTCCAACCCTTAGTTGCTGATGAGCAGCAAACAGCATGAAACCTGAACAGACTGCGAGTTACTTGCAGGCTGTTCTGGCTTTATGCTGGATGCAAAAGCCATTTTCGCTAGCTTCTTACGGGGGAAATGGTTAAGCCCAGTTTTCCCTGAACGCAGCTATGGTAATATCAATTACACATATTGGTGATGCCAGTCCATGTATACCAGCACTTCAACACCCAAATATTTAATCAGCTGTATGTGCGAAGATAGGTTATGGCTTCAAGGGGACACTTTACTGCCAATAATATGGTGTTGTATTGGCCCCATGCGATCTGATTAAAACTTATCCATTTATGAAGACTTCCAATGGCATTTATTGAAAAAGATTTAACGTTTTAGGCTTTCAAAATGATCTTTTGTATAAATAAACCTGTAATGATAAAATTCATTAAAATTATCTGCGTAACATGCTTTTTTAATGCAAAATAGCATGTATTATACAAAAATATGTGTATTATTTTCATTTTTCATACGTGTTTACTAAATTTGATTCAAATGAGCAATTATTCATGCCGACATGCCGTCAGGTTTGACAGATTGCATGTATAATGAGCCCAGGTGTATTTGATAGACTGCTTAATGTTCTTCATTTACCTTCAGAACACATTACATGTAGGTTACACTCTACTAAATACATTCACCGACCTGCCTCATATGAATAGAATACCATTTGGCGAATATTTAATAACATTCTTTACGCTTGAATTTTTGTGTACAAGATATCAATTTAATCTTGTTTTGCAATAATTATTTTTCACAAGTATGCACAAAGAATGTAAAGAGTTCAGAAAAAAACATGTTTTTGGAGAATTTGCATAATATTTGTTGAAATATTTTTAACGGAGGACGCACTGATCTTAAATATGTTGTTGTTTTTCATCAATCTTTTTGTCCGTAAACAAAAGTGCATCCTGAAATGGGTTAAATATTTCTAGTAATTATGTTAATTTTCAAGGAAAGGAATGACATTAACTATAAATCCATCTTTTTAGGTCCTGTTTGCTTGTTCTTTCCTAAGTTTTAATTAATTAGAGTTCAAAAGCATTCAATCTTATAGGACACATACTGTTCTCTTTAACTTACTTGTTTTTATACCAATTTTATGAATTGTAATTTTAGTTATTTAGGATTGTTTTTAAATTATGGGAGCTATTTCTAGATACCCATTTTCATAACAAAGTAAAACCATGCTAGAAAATGTGACTTGAAACTCATTTTGGTTTATGTAATATATTTAATGACTATTTAAGTGTATTGAAATGTAGATATAATCTAAAATAAAAAATACCTATTTCTTTATTAGTTATAAGTGGATTTTATTTCTCCATCTTAAGCAAAGATTGCTTTCATCTCAGTTTAATTACGTCCTGTTACGCTCTTCATTACAACACAAAGTTACACTGACCATGACCTTGAACAGGTACTTGCAGTTGATTGGTACAGAAATAAATGGTGTTTCAAGATGCAAGAAAATAAATGAGGCGTGTTATGGGAAAACCTGACTTGATGTATCTGCGTAAAATATTGTCGTAGATCAGCCAGTACATTCTGTTAAAACTAATCCTTGATGACGCGTGTTATGGTGTTTTTAGCTTAACCCTTTGCATGCTGGGAAATTTGTCGTCTGCTAAAATTTTGTCTGTTGAATTTTTAAAATAAGCATTTTCTTCGATTTTTTTTCTAAGACCACTATCAGAATAGCAAACAGTTTGGATCCTGATGAGACGCCACGTTTTGTGGCGTCTCATCTGGATCCAAACTGTTTGCAAAGGCCTTCAAAATCCGGTTCCAGCGCTCAAAGGGTTAACCCTAAATTCCCGCTCAGAAGCCAACTGAAAATGGCTGTTTGCAACCAGCATACAATCTGAACAGCCTGCGAGTAACTGTTTGCTGCTCATCAGTATCTTAGGGTTGTAAATGAAGCCTTTAAAACTTGAAACTAGTGAGAAAAGCCTTTTAATTTAATTTGATTTTCAAATGGGTCAAAATGCATATCTGAGAGGTAAAAGGTTAACATAAATCCTGTGGTGGGACGTGCTGACAGGGACTTATATATAGTCAGCGCGGTGAGCGCAGGCTTGTCCACATGGACATTTAACCCTTTACCACTACGATAGGCACTTTGACGTGTTTGTAATCCCTTTGATAATTTATTTTTTTGAAGACGTTTCTTTACTAAGATTCAAGTCATAAAGGCTTCATATCCAACCCTAAGATACTGATGAGCAGCAAACAGCATATTAAACCTGAACAGACTGCGAATTACTTGCAGGCTGTTCTGGTTTTTTGGAAAAAGGGTCAACATGGAGGTCATTAAGGTTGCTTTTGCAGAGCCACTTTTCATGTTTTGACAGATGACAAAATATCAAGATACACGACAAATAACTATATGGCATATAATTTGCCAACAATAAAAAGTAGACTGATTTTTTAAAATTTAATTCAAACTCATTATTTACAATTAATAACGACAGATGGTTATCAGATGACTTTATATGAATTATTTTAAGTTTATTGCGTCCAAATATCAAATCTTACGAAGATGTTTAGGAGACAGAAAATATAATCATTTTTAGATTACATCTTGAAGCAAGTTGAAATGGGAGTTTTCAATGTATAATCCTAGTAGGTAATAAATGGTATGATATAAAAACAGATTTGTAACAAAAATCTTAAAAACAAGAGGATGGGCCAGTTATTATGGTAAACATTTCACCTGCACTTTGTAACCTTTTTTGCGAGATTATTTAACCCTTTGCATGCTGGGAAATTTGTCGTCTGCTAAAATGTTGTCTGCTAAATTTCTTAAATTAGCATTTTTCTCGATTTTTTTTCCAAAAATACTATCAGAATAGCAAACAGTTTGGATCCTGATGAGACGCCACGTTCTGTGGCGTCTCATCTGGATCCAAACTGTTTGCAAAGGCCTTCAAAATCCGGTTCCAGCGCTCAAAGGGTTAATGATCCCTATGACACAAGTATACCCAATTTCTGGCTGTGTGAAATTTGTTTAAAATGAATGACTACAATTTGTGATAAAGCACTTAAAATACTAAATTTCTTATTCATGTTTCATCAAAACTTTGAATTAAGAAATGTTGTGCGACGATGAAAAGCATTTACGGTAATGATGTATCTTTTCAGTCATTAAATCTAATAGTTTTGACAATGAAAGAGAAAAAAATGATAAGTATTACGTAGCATTTTGCAATGTGATAATATGAAGGCTCAAAGAGCTCCAACCTTTATCCAATAATTAGTTTCACACATTTTATGTGAAAAGGAATTACCTATTCAAACTGTTCAACAGGTTCACGTGATAAAGACCCCTCTTTGATTGCAGAAATCGCACCTTACACATTAGATAATCTCTTTAAACAAAATTTTCATCAAAGTCTGATGGTACAGATTAATGTTTTAAAACCTTCAAAGAGACATTCTTTAATGGAGATTAGGACTAAAGGCAGGTCCCAATTGAAAATAATGCTCTGATTTGGACGATAGTTACCAAGAAGTACCAATACTATCTGAATCAGTGACGCAAATTAGCACTGTGCAAATCTGTGGTGTTACATTGAACGCAAATAGGGAATAAATAAATTCGCATTTCACACAGATTACAAAAATGTCCTTTTTGTTGTGAATTCAATTTTAGCTCTTAATTGATCATAAATAGATTTGATTGTAGCTAGGTTTCATTTTTGGGTGGGGAATTCCAGTAACGATTTATGGCCGGCCCATATTCTTGTCCATAGCCTTTCCGTGACAGATATACTGTATTTTCTGTTTTTTTATGCCCCCGGTAGGGTGGCATATAGTGATCCCACTGTCTGTCTGTCCGTCTGTCTGTCCTTCTGAAATTCCTTCACACTTGCGTTTAGGTTTCGAAAATTGGTCATAACTTTTGCAATATTGATCATAGCAACTTGATATTTGGCATGCATGTGTATCTCATAGAGCTGCACATTATGAGTGGTGAAAGGGCATTGTGTTTCTGACAAACACATCTCTTGTTTTGTTAGACTTTTCACTTAATAGTCTGAGCTATACTACTCACTGAAATGTTGGGGTCCGCATCTGGGTGATGATCTGGTTAAAGTAAACGTATAAGATCTTCATGTTGCTGTTTTTATGCCCCCGAAGGTGGGCATTATAGTGATCGTACTGTCCGTCTGTTCGTCCATCTGTCCTGAAATTCGGTCACACTTTGCGATAAGGTTTCGAAAAATGTTCATAACTTCTATGTCGCTTCAGATGTAACCTTCATATTTGGTATGCATGTGTATCTCATGGCGCTGCACATTTTGAGTGGTAAAAGGTCAAGGTCATCCTTCAAGGTAAAAAAAATAAATACAAAATTTCAAAGCGGCGCAGTAGGGGGCATTGTGTTTCTGACAAACATATCTCTTGTTTAAATTAGGTATTCAATTAAAACTTCACACATGTTTTCAAAATCATTGTTTTAGGTCCCTGTCCAAGTTCCGTAACTCTTATTTGCAATTTAGCAGAATTATAGCCCTTTTTGTCCTCAGAAATTTGGTTAACGTACAGGTGCATCATCTCAATATTACTTTTTCTACAACAGGTATGCAATTGAAAAGTTTTTTTATACAAAAATAAAATAAAGCTCTCATTGTATAAGCATTCCAGAGAAAAAGTATATAATTCAAATGCATTTGAGAACATAAAACTGGTACTTAAAATATAGATGAGAAAATGTATCAGTAGTTATTATTTACAACGAATGAACTTGTCAGCAAATATATGAGCATACATTTATATCAGGTCGTGTAATCGCAATTATAATAACTGATGATGTGCTTTATCTCATTGAATCGTATTAAGTTGATATAGCAGTGATAACTGATTGGACCGCTGCACTAGTTAGACGGACTGTTTTTATCTACCGGGCTGCATGGTACATAATAGATACAGTATGTACACAGTTGTGATCAAATTAATTGTCCAGTTATTAGCTCTCATAATCTCTGATATGGAGATTAGACAGTGTGCACAAACTGATAATAATTCATTTGAAGTAATTTAAGTGTATTTTCCAACCAAGGGCAGATAATTTCAATAATATTGCCTCATTTTTTAACTATTGTTCACAATTTTAATTTAAATACCTTCCTTTTACAGGACTAAAAATGTATCATGAGCCCACGCACAGAATACAAAATATCTTTACAAAACTTGTCCTGAAGAGTATGTTTATGTTATATTGGCTTATATACACTAAAATTCATGAACATCATAGAATTTATAGTAATATGACAGCAATCTTTTCATATTGGAAAACAGGTTAAACAGGTTCTTGGTATTAATTGATAAAAAAAGGCTTATGTGTTTCATTATGAACATTATCATACGCATTTCATCGTCTTTTAAGATAGATTGATACACTGTGAACTTTCAAACATGGTTATGATCTGAAATTTAAGCAAAAAAAAGTAATTTTTTTAAAAGACAAAGTTTACATCCAAATAACAATTAGCTATTTTCAGATACATCCATGTCTATAGGAGAGAAAAAAAAATCATGCCAGGATTTTATGTTCTTTAAACAATCAATTGCTGAAGACATAAACTTACTAAAAAGGTTAACCATTGGCTAAAAATGTTTGCTTGCACTCAAGCCTGCATTCTGTGAATAATCCACGATTGTGCCCAACGCCGCATGGGTACGGAAGTGGTAAAGGTGATCCCATTTGTGCTCAAACACCAAACTTCTGCCATAGAATAAGTCAATAGTCAGCGCAACTTGAAAACCCGGCACATTCCTAAATCTCTTAGCTTGCTCCCAGGCATCTTAGCGGGACACAAGAATCTACTTTGTCAAACCTGCCTTTCGAGTGGAGGCCTTTAATTCCTTGCCTTGTATGGCAGACGTTAAACTGGCACTTGACTGCTACTTGAATGGGGTCATTAGTCGAGGGGGAGTGTTTACCAGCAGCAAACAGAAAGTTGGGAATGGTTATATATGTTACAATATTTATCAAAGGTTCAGCGCTAAAATGTTAAATCTAATATAGAAATTGAATGCAGGTATATTGTTTCACCTACAGCACTTGATTTTTAATAGTATCATTATAAATGCAATTTTTCGTTGCGGTTAATTGGAGAATTGGAGATATTTTGAATGCCATTCTCATGCTTGTCAAGAAGTAGTCTGGAAGTCTTTATTCATTCATGTAATCGGTAGTGAATTTTTTAATTTTTTATTCTCGTGGGAAAGCATAGTGCAAAATGATTTAAGACATTATGTACATTTGATCAAAAGAGTGGCAAGTACAATACAGCCTTGGGGGAGAAATTACACAAATTGTATCGAAAAAGAAAGACTGTAGGCCTTGAATTTTAATATAATCCATTGAACATTAATAGTTTAAGCAATTTATGAAAGAAGGGGAGTAAATTAGCTAATTAATAATCTTGTTCCGTCTTTTAGTGCCACCAAGTCTATTTGCAAGGGGGGGAGTGGTTTAAAGTGGTGACAGATTGGTCAACCACATGTCAGACACAAATATCGTTATTAGGTCTTTGGCCGATATAAGTGGCTTCTTTGGAGATATTCAGGCTTTAAATAGGGACTGTAAACAAGGTCAAAGCATTAAGTGTCTTAAAAAAGTCCAAAAGTGTACAGTTATGCTGTTCATAGAACAATTGTGCAAATATCACAATTAAAGTATTTTTATTATACACTTATAAGAAGTTAATTATGTGCATGTTTCTGGGTTATTAACAAATTTACCGTATTTAAATTAATTTATGCAAATTTATTTTAAATTATTATTTTGAGGTTTTGACCAGTATATTTCTATTGTTATTTTCAGTTAACCTGTAAAAGTGAATTGTCTTTGGGGATATTAAATTCAAAAAACAATATTTCAAATTTAGTTATGTCACTGAATATTAAAATGTTGTGTATAAGTTTCCCCATTAAGCTGTTCATTAGAAACATCACACTGAGCTTATGATAGGTAGATAATGGCGTATAAACTCTATTTGTACTGGTATATATTTGTTCATACAAAAGAGTTATTCATGTATGAATGTGTATTATAATAGTGTACTGGCCTGTTATATTTGTGCCACGTACGGCCAACCCCAGCAAAGCAGACAGGGAACAACACCTTAACCCTTTGCATGCTGGGATATTTGTCGTCTGCTAAAATGTTGTCTGTTGAATTTCTAAAGTCATCATTTTCTTCACTTTTTTTCAAAACCACTATCAGAATAGCAAACAGTTTGGATCCTGATGAGACGCCATGTTCTGTGGCGTCTCATCTGGATCCAAACTGTTTGCAAAGGCCTTCAAAATTTGGTTCCAGCACTGAAAGAGTTAAGCTAAAGCCAGATTATCTAAATCCCTTTTGTTGACCAAGCCTGTGGTAGGAGCTTTATAATCTTTGGTCAGTCTCGTGCTGAATACATTCCTACAATATTTCTACAATATGGGATAATGTTGTTTGTTTTTTCAAACACTTGATTGGGTCAAATAACAAGTTTGTTTTCATATTCGACTATTATGATTTATACCTTTACTACTTAAAAGCACTGTGTTTAGTTGCTTTTGCTGTCTCTGTTTTGCTAATGTATAATTTAGTATTTTATTCTGATTGCCTGTGCTTGCTTCTAATTTGTGTTAAGTGGCTTTTGATGTCTTTTTTTGCTTATGTAGTATGTATTATTTTATTCTGATTGCCTGTGCTTGCTTCTAGTTTGCTTCTAGTTTGTTTCATGCTTTATTTTGTTTTTATTGTGAGAAAGCTGCTGATCAGTTCATTTCGAATCTGATTCGAGGTGATATTCGTTCTTAGCACTTTTTTATCTGTCGCACTTTTGTGTTTCTTTTTGAATTCAGTTTCTTATTCTGTCGTCTTATTGCAGTTTTTAGTCCTACTAGCAGGTCTAGATCAGCAGCTTCCTACACAGTTTTTAATTGCCTCAAATTTTATTTATGCTTTAATATTATTAACTTATTTCAGTGTTGCATGTAATTTATTGTCTTAATTTGTGCTTTCACCCTTAAAAACATGTATCTGATCTTTCTTTTAGCTGTTTTACTCATGTTTTATTGCTTACACTTGTTGTTTAGTCGGTTAAAAAGCTTTGCAGCTTATGTTACTTGTTATATGTTTTACCGACTCAAAATAAAATTTATTTATTTATTTATTTTATTTAAAGAAATCTGAAGAGGTATTGTTGGATCAAGGTCATTAAGTTATGATTAACAGCGTGTTATAGTGATTTAATAAGTTTAAGTAATGTGCAATCTAAGAGGTTTTCATATTTTGTAAATAAAATAATATATTTTCCTATTGAGAATTGATATTGTCATTAATATTATTTATTATTGTACATGCATATTGTGCCAAAAAGAAAATTTGATTGTATAAGTCTTAGCAATGTATGTGATAATTTATTAATGTGATTATCTTTTCACCAGAAAACTCTTATATCAATTCCTTCATACTCAAGAAAATCGTGCCATGGTTTGTGGTAATTTTATGGAGTTTTTTTATAAAGAAATCAACATGCTTTCTTATCTTAAGAAGCCTTTTAGACCTAACATATGACACTGACAATTAAGTGTATAGAGCAAAGAATAGCTGACTGTTTCCCTTCAGTCATAAATGCATTACATTTTGTATTAAACCAAAGTCTGCTTTTTCTGTTGAATTCATTTTTCAATAACCCAGATTTGTGAACAGTTTTGTTACCAAAAGCTGAATAAATATTTACCCTATAAACTACAAGGCCCCAATAAATGCAGACTTTGTGATTGTTTGAACAATATAAATGTATGACAACCATGCAGACCAGAACCATTTTGTAAGTATACCTTTTGACAAGCTTTGATAGCTCAGATCATTGCTGTTGCTAAAAATAGCCGGCAATTTTGATTGGTTGGCAGCATGTCAACTGGTCACATGACCTTGATTGATAACACACCACTATACTATACTCTAGCTTTTCATTTACAGTTAAAGTGGTAAAAACAGTTTTAAGAGTAAATTGAAGTGGGCATGAAGGATATTTTGTGAATGAGGACATTACTGTAGATTAAGTCATATTTAATTGATGTATTGGATTATATGTGAGTTAAAGAACACTATACAGTGACACTATGGTTTTATTGAATATGACAACTTCTGCAGGTAAATATTGTTATTAAATATATAACAAATGGTTCATTATATAAAAATACATTGTTTTTTTATTATGAAATGTTAACAAATAGTCATCATTATCTATCTGTCTTAACTTTCAAAATTGTAATTTATTAAAGGATATGAATTTTCTGGCATCACAATAATATTATAGTGTGAACATGTCCATTGCAGTATTACAGAATATTGTACTGATTGTATTTATATATTGATAATACATCTTACATATATTTCAAAATTAATTATGAATAATAATTAGGTTGTAAATATGTTGACCAAGAAAACTATTTCCTGTAATTGACTTGTTGCCTAATTATTAATATTAATTAATATTAATTAGGTTTTATATGTGTTGAACATGTACCTGAGCTGCTGTTATTGACTCAATAGTAATTAAGTATGTAATGTGTAAATAACATACATATACGCTGTTATATACAACACATTTAGATGTATGAATAGATTATCATGATCATCTTAGACAATTTGGCAAACAACATTCTGATATTAGCTGACAAAACATACTCAAAATGTCACAGATAAGAAAGATCATATGAGATAACTGAAGAGTACTTGTCAATAAATGCTTAAAGCCCCATATTTACCCTCACCAAGTTATAATCTGTCATTTTAAATCATGTTTTGACATTATGTGAACATAAAAATGTACTAAAAGCATAAAGTCAAATCAAATCAAAAGCAATTTTATGGACACACATGCCTTTTAAGATGTTATACTCGCAATTAATGATCAGTAGGCCCAAACATCTTTTAAATATCATTTATGATTCTTACAAAGGTAAGATGAATCTGTTTAGCATTGAAACTATATATATTTTCATTAAAATATTGATTTGCATTTGTGCAAGTTTAAAACAAAAAAAGATGCCAATTACATGGCTCATGTTCGTAAATGTATAAATNGGGGGGATTGTATTTTAGAAATGTTGTTATGAAGCTAATGAGAATAATGTAAAGACACTTAATGATGGGCACATAATTATGTGTAGGGTTGTTGGACACTTTATACAATGACAACAAGTTGGACATTATTGTATGCTTATTTAAGACTTGTTCTTTGTACGCTTTAGAATTTCTAAAAACAATTGTTATAAGGAACCTGGATAAATTGGTATGATGTTGGCAGGAATTTAATACTTTTTCTTTTTTATATAAATCTTACTGCCATATGCAATCAAACCAATTTAAACGTTGACTTCTTTTTTCAAGGACACAAACAGCCTTAGTATGTTTCTCAAAAATCAAACACATTTTAATATTTAATCATTATTTTTTCTTCTTTCAGGGCATGAGCTGCCTTACGCCATCAAGATGAGCCAGATACGAGACTTTGTGAAACACAAGGACTTCAACATGCCACCCAACGAGATCCAGAGAATTGTGGAGGAAATGACGGAGAACAACCACAAAAACGAGTTTTTTCTGAAGACCAAGAAGTCACAGAAACGGCACAGCCTTGGTGAGTACAGGATAACATGATTGAGAGAAAATATTTCTTGTCTATCCTTAAATCTTTTTTTCTGTGGCGTAAAGGGTGTGGGATTGTGTATTTAAAAACAGTTTTTCATTAAAGGCATATTCTCAGGCGTGACAACTTAGTTTATGGTTTTGTCCTCATTTGGTAATATTTTTAGTTTCGTCAATGAAAGTTCCATTTTGCAATATATCTGTTATTTTCTGGTTACTTTTCAATGCCTGCATTATTTGCAGCTAACGTTTTATATGCATTTACATTGATTACTTTACTTGTTTGTTTCAAACTGCAAATTGGTTTTGATTATAGTATAAAAACGTGAACATGTGATGTGTTTATAGCACCTTTGCTTGAATTCAATTTCAGAATCAATTTCCCTTGATTACTGTGATCTTGTGTTCAGTTCAAACAATAATGCTATACAAATACAATGTGCAAAGAGAAAACTTGCATAACCATCAATGGAGTAGTGTTTACCTATGAATGATTAATATTGAAACATTTATTAGCCTGTAGAAGGTGTAAAATAGATTATGCTAATCATTAGACATAGGCAAAATCAAAGGGAATTTATGATAGGGTACTTATAATTATTTGAAGGCAGTATTTAAGGCATCCTGTTGCAAAATTTCCCACCTTACCTGCTATATTGACTTTCTGATACCATGCAGACATGTGAAATTCTTGTTGTGTCATGTGATGCAACTTTAATACCTTCTTCAAAAGAGTTTCAATGGCTAGATTGCACTAAATATGGCAATAATTAAGTGGGTTGTATAAATCTATAGCCAGGCCAGGTAATAGCTACTTATATTGATGCAATGTTTAATTCAATACTAAACAAAGTCAGTGCACCACAAATCTAGATAAATGCGGTTGACTCGAGACTGATTTTCAAAGTTTGTTTGTGTGCCTTTACGGGGATATATTTACTACTTTATTGCATCATAAAACTAACTTGAGTATTTATGGAACAGTATAGTTGCTGTAAGACAAAAGATATATACAAATATTATTTGCATGAAAACTAGATAATAATCATTCATTATTAAGCAAATGTTTAAAAATTCACAATATCTTGGATTAAATATTGCAGGCATATTTTTTACAATTTTCTTTAAAATAAATATCCACACCAAATCTTGTTTTTGCGAATCATGAATCCATGAAATTCTTGCGCATAATTGATGCCATCGTCATTAATTAGTCAGTTTATGTGGCCATTAAATGTCACGCCTGTGGTTATTAATGAATACGAAGAATTCTCATTCTACATTCATGGCTGATAATCCTCGTCACATGTACCGAATGCAAATGCAACAATTATTTCAGTTTAAATTGTAGGTAAATGGAGGGAGGGCCCAATGAATGTTACCTTGTTTGGACATTTATTGTAGGTGATTCAATTCTCAAAATGTGTCCGCACTTGATAGAATGTTGTTGTGTTCCTTTTGTTTTGTTACTTATGAATTGTACTTTTAAAGTAAAATCCACCATTTTTTTTAACAGGACAGTGATTAACTTTAAAATTCAATTATACAGATTTTTTTATAAATATTAAAAGTACATCTTGCCTTTTTAATAAAAAAGTTGAGTATTTTGTTTTTTCTGACAATAAGGCCAGGTTTGAATGTACCCATGTTAAAATGTTCAGCTAACTTTTAAGTGGTTATAAAGTTCACTTGTTTTACCACACTCTGCCATTAACACACTCCCAAAAACAAGCAATCAGTTAGAATCCCACTAAAGATTCATTACTTTTGAAAATCATCATCCCTCCATCCCTGAATGTGACAAATAACATTATGATTCAAAAGGTCACAGATAACGCAGTTTTGATTTAAGTCCATTAAAATGAGATTTATAAACAATTCAGGTTCTGAGTTGTCCTCATCATATATTAACAACAAGGTTATCAAATGTAAACAACAACTTTGATATATAATCAATGAAAACATTATCTGTTATTAATCATTTTTGACCAATTGGGATGTGATTTGAAAAGTTGTAAATAACTACTGTAGAGATTGGGGGCATTTCATAAATTCTCCATTATTATTCATCACATTTTTGCTTGATGTTGTAAACAATTTTCAGCAAGAACCCCTGGGGGTAAAGGTTTAGTATTGAAAACCACATCAGTGTCCCTGAATTGTGAAATGATGAGTTTATTTTGTAATAACAAGGCAGAAGTAAAATTGAGTGTATATTAATTGCTTTGCACTGTGAAAGTGATCATAATATTCTCTTGTTTGGTGATTTAATATATTCAAAATGACAGCTCATCTACAGTTAGATTCACGTTTCCATATTTATCATATGCGGACTTGGCTCTCTTTTACGCGAGTATTAAATATTTTTGATAATTTGATTTATTTCACAATCATTTGAACTCAATCTACTCAGTTTAATGGTTTAAAAACGTCATTTTAAAACTATATTTATTCAGGGTTCTTATTGTTGAGGAACATTAAAAAGGCATGCACCAAAAACATCATCTAACATAAAAAAGCAACATATTTTTTATTTTGCCTCGAAGCATATATTGAAGTTACAGTTTTATTTCCAAATTTTGACATGAATAAACTTGCTGACAGCTTGAAGGTTTAAAAGTCATACGAAGAAGCTGAAATTATTTGAAACGTAAAATAATAAAATAAAATTAGGGAAACACATGTTATAAATTTCTTTGTTTGAGACCCTAGGGGGAATTTTAGTAATGAATTACCTAATTGGACCTAATTAAGGCTAGGGGCCATGCGCAAGGTGTTTTAAACAATAGAGAAAATATCTTGGATATTCCTGGTCATAATTGTTTATCTGTCAAATCAGAAATTCTGGTGTATACATTTTAAATTAAATAGTAATTCAAACGTAAGTGAATGCATTTTTAACCAGGACAATGATAAAGTATGTCTAAACTGTTAAATTAAATTTATGCTGTTGTTAAGCTTACATAAACCATGATGGGTAAAATAAAATCTCCTTAAGTCTTTTATTGTTCTTTTCTTAAAAAATACCTGTCAGGCTTTATAACATGTTTGTGACACAATTGTTGTTGGTTAAGTACTAGTCTGTACAATTCACCTGACCTTGTAGGTTGAATTGCACCTTTGCCACATACAATGTTTTGATTCAATATTTAATTTGTACTTTACACACCTTATATTCAGTAATTGTCATCCAGTTTTTGGCCGCAGATTAATTGTAGCCAACTGTAAGCCCCTTGACCCCGCCAGGTGTGAAAACTGTCTGCGCCCCATGTAATGTTGCACAGAGGAGCATTACGGTTACACACCAGCGATTGTTCAAACACAATATAATGTAATTGTATACTTGCTGATTGTTCGTTTAATCAGCTTTTGAGCTATTTTTAGTGTTCTGATTTTATCAGTTTAATTATTTTGCTTAATGATATAACTGTATGCAACATGTAGATACTGTACTTATAATGCGTGGGTATTGTACCGGCAATTGTGTCTGCATTCTTTAAATCCCATTTTATAAATATTGAGGAAATGACTTATACACCTGTATGCACATGAATGAAACTTAACTTCAATCATCTTCATGTACATGTTTGCCGATACATGCATGGGGTATATATGGGTGTTTACTCCCTTTGGGTTGATGCATTATATAAAAATTTGCCATACAATTTTATATTAAGTGCGCATTTTAAACCCCAAACCCCACCAATTATGTTGACAGTTTTGGCTGTAAGTATTATTGATGTCCACATTATATACCTGTCATTTTATGAAAAATGATCACTTTTCAATGAACTCAATTGTATAATATCTGTTTCAAAGTATCCCTGATTGGTGGTGATCTTAATTTGCCGTGTTTAATAATTTCGCTAATGTTTGCTTAGCATGCTAGCAAAACGGCTGTCTGTCGCCAAAATAATTATACACATTTTTAGAAAATTATCATTTGAATGGAAAAAATAAATTGCAAGAATATTTAGATACCCCCATAAGCGTTGTGCCTAGGTCAACTTTCAATTTGGTTAGACACCACTAATAGTTATGAATGAAAATGTTTGGTTTAGAATAACGCTTGGGTGATTCAGGTGCGTGACCAAAAGCAATTTCGAAAGGTTTCAATCCTCGTTTTTTCGATAATTTACGGTAATCATTTCATTTGTTGTCCAAGCCAGCTGACTAAAACATGTCACAGTTTGTGCTTGCATGGCATTATATTAAGTTTTTTTTAATTAACAATCACATGCAAAAAAGCATAGTTTATTTTATGATATTTCACATTAAAAACCTCAAAGGCCTAACATTTCAAGTTCATTTATTGATTCGGGCCTTCTGGCGGTTATTACTCATTTTTACATTTTCTCAAGAATTCATTGGACGATTACAAAGGTCAAGAAAGATCAAAACCCGGGTAAGAAAGCTACGTTGCGAAAAATCATGTAAGAGTCATATAAAGTTCAGAGCTAAACTTGTTTTGAAAACACCTACCGGTACCGCGTAATCAGATTCTGACATGTTTTCAATAGTTCATCCTTGCTTGTTTTTCATAACTGTTCACACATGAGTAATTCGACCATGGGTGGTAAACTGAAATTGACCTCCCATTAATTTGGAGATAATAACCTTTTTATGTGGAGAGTCAACAACTTTCTAACTAGGATCTTCACCTTTTGGCAAAAAAACACAATAATAAGTTTTTATTGAGGGTGATGGATATTGGTGGGGTATTAAATATCTTGCTTGACGTATCTATGACCAATAAAAAATTAAATGAACAGTTTATTTTGCAGTATCAAAAAGTCATTAATTTAATATATATTTATCAAAGGTAATTGCTTGTTTAGCTTTCTTACCACAGGTACATCATTCTTCTAATTAAAAGAGACAATGACATAAAATACTCCCCTAATTAGTAAAGTACCGTATGACCCATCAAGCTTCAATCTAACCTTGCAGTCTCTTTATGACATCTCCCTTAATTTACATTTGGTACGCTCAAATTAGGAAGACCGCACACTGCATAAGTCTGCCTTCGAGGCTGTGACTGCAGTGAAAATTGGGGCAATTACCTGTCATGTATCAGCATGTACATACTGTCCCTTAAAAGCCTACAGGTGTCAT
The DNA here is from genome assembly GCA_007657795.1 of Dreissena rostriformis. Classification (NCBI taxonomy): domain Eukaryota; kingdom Metazoa; phylum Mollusca; class Bivalvia; order Myida; family Dreissenidae; genus Dreissena; species Dreissena rostriformis. The sequence goes on along the minus strand of VMBQ01001113.1, from coordinate 188,042 downwards.
CAAAACATGTTCAGCAATGGCCGACAGTCCCTTTAATGGCTCATGGGGGGTTAAAGGTATTAAGTAATTGTATTTGAGTCACGTCCAAATTATTTTACCCCCATCAGTATCTTAGTGACAGCTGCTAGATCGGTCACTTGCACATGTTTTTTGCCCTGAAGGTCGTTGCTATGATTGTTGGTTCATGTTGCCTAATTATTTTGGTTGTCAACACTCTCTCATTGGTATGTCAATCACTATGTGCCGTCTGTCAAGTTTTATGTTATATTTATCTTAGTTATGTGCCTGTCTTGGGCTCTATTTGGAAACCTTCATGGCTATTTGATTTTGATGTAAACAGGTTTAGAAGGGTTTATTTCTTGCAGTCTGTAGGTGTGGCCTGACCTGATGAAAAACTAAATTGTTTGTCTCTGATGAGATTTTAATAGATTTGTCCTGACATTTATTCCCGTTTTGTTATTCAATAACAAGAAGAATGCATACATAATAATGTCCACAATTTATGAAGCTTCAAATTTAAGCATTTAAAAAAACATTGAGAAATTAAAGTGCTAAGATGTACATGTACTTCAAATATTACTTAAGCAGTCATGACGTTTGAGGGGAAACATATTTAAATTAACTGCCAACAAATGCATGAAGACATACATATGTAACTTGTCACACAGTTTTATTTTGAAATAGAACCCAAACAACTAGTTGTTCAAAAAAATAATATGGCAACATGCATATAAATTACTGCCACACAGTTTATTTTGTAGATGACAGCAGAACCAAAACAACTGGTATTTTGCAAAGAGTAAAATACTATGAGATGAAGAGCACCCTGATAATGTTTTAATTTTTCTTCTGCTTTCAGAAGAAACATCGGCAACAAAACCAACAAAAACCAAGCGGAAGTTCACAATTTTCCGAAAAAATCGCGAGGACAAGAAGCCTCAGCCGCAACTCTTTGGCAGGAATCTTACAGACGTTACATCGCCCGAATGCTTGATAGCAAAACCAGTGAAAGAGTTGCTGACGATTTTATTTCGAGAGGGTCCCTACACAGTGGGTATCCTACGAAAATCGTGCAACGCAAAACTGGCGAAAGATCTGCGACAGAAGCTGGATGACGGAGAAGACTGCCTTAATTCAGAGGCATGGCCAGCGCTGGTCGTAGGGTCTATACTCAAGGTAAGTCATCAAACAGTTATGTTAGTTTGAACCTATTTATTTTAGCTTGAATGCTTCAAAAGCCTGAGGCTTATTGAAACGCTCTGGAGACTGTTCCCTGGGTAGAACTAGTACATGTGGTCTTTGGGGGAGATTCAAAGAACGCTATCACAGCGATGATTAAACCCGGTCGCTTAACTGACACCATATCCACTACGACATGGTTTTATTATTAATAAAAAGTTTTATTTTAAGTTTTGTTATGAAACAAGAGGCTTCTTTGTCTATACATTTGTAGTACTAGAAAATTTATAGGATTATGCAGCCATGTGTTATTTTTTGCTTTGATAAACAAACCAATAATTTTTCAACTTGAGCTAAATCTTTGATTAACAAGTGATTATTGGTAGATTACGATATGTAACCACTTGGTTGCACTTGTCTAGACTTCAGAAACATAAATTGTTAAAATATATATATTTTTTTATAAGCTTATTTATAATGAAACATAAGTGTATTGATAATTTAACGTGCAGTTGTGTTAATACTGGATGCAATGTTCTGCAGGACTACTTGCGGTGTATTCCAAAGAGTCTCCTGAGGGAGGAACTATTTGACGACTGGATTGAAGCAAATGGCTTGAGTGAAACCGCAGAGAAAACAAACAAACTCAAAGAGTAAGTCTTCTAGCGTATGTTTTATACAGATATTTATATATTAAATTAAACTTTTTATCCTGCCCCAAAAATATTGTATAAAAAGATCATCCTGTTTGTTTTTTTAACAGCCTGACGTATAAATAATATTTAACTGACACACTGATTTTTCCCATGAAAACACATCTCATAACATTATTTCAAATTTTAAGGAATGATGAAGGTATTTCAGAGTAAATAAATTACTAAAAACAAAACAAAAAGATAGTTTGTTGATACTCCTACATGTTTGTCAGTACTCCTACATGATACCATGTTCATATTTCAGCACAATATGCAAGCTGCCAGCCACAAATCGGGAGCTACTGCGCCACTTCATGTGTGTTCTCTACCACATCGATAAAAAGTCGGAGGAAAACAAAATGACCGCCTACAACCTGTCGGTGTGTATCGCACCCAGTCTCCTGTGGCCCAAGGGCAACAACGACCCCCTCGCCACACCCCCTGCGGTCCTCCAGTTCATGATAGAGCACTGCGCCACCGTGTTTGGGGAGGACACAGTCCACTTGTTTGGCGAGAACGTGGAGCAGAAAATACGTCAGGATTCCAGCACTGACTCAGACAGCATGCATAGCGTCTTGAGCTCACACAGTAAGTGTGTTGTCAGATTTATTTCAAATCAGAATTAAGAAAATGGAAGTGACTGATACAATTTATTTAATTTAGTGATATTTTAGTGAATATGTCAAGATTCAGTTTTTTTGAAACTCATAAATAAAAAAAAAAAGAGGTTTATATTTAAGGTGCATATTATTATTTACTGTACATAACAATGCAGTAAAGATTTGTTTTACCATAATGATATTATACAAACTGATGAGAAGAAATGAATGCGTAATAACCATTTATTTCTCGTCTATTTCCAGGTAACTTCCGACGAGACGACTCTTCAATTGACAGTCTGGATCACGAGGTGCTTTACGGTCGGGAGATGGACGGGAGCCCAAATGCTCTCAAGTCGCATCACTTCTCTCCATCAAACCTTAGCGGAGACTCCGGTCTCATCAGTGACTCTCAGTTCTGTGATGAGGATGGAAACGGCAACGAAATTCCGAACATGCGTTCTTATAATCGTAGTAACTCTGACTTTTTACGTCGGGATATTGCAAATGAAGATGAACTTGAAACTGCAAGTCAAAGTTTGAACAGTTTTGACATGCAGTATTTGTATCATGGTTATGATTTGCAGAATCCAGTGCCACCACCTAGACGACGGAGTCGTAAAGGTCAAGGTGAAAATTCAAATTCGCCAAATATTGAGAATGATAGAAGACCAGCTCGATACCTCTCTCAGGCAAACTTCAACATACCGCCACGGTATGAACGAAGGACTAATAATAGTCAGAGTGTGGACAGGTTTAAGCGAAGGTCCACAGAATCGCTGAAGAGTGTGGAGGAAAGTTCGGAGGCTGATTCTGAACTGAATGTTAAAGCCTACCGAAAATCAGAAATGACACTGCTCAAATCGGCTAGTGGTTATCATTTATACTTAGAAAACACAAGTGATGGTGCTTTGCCGATGTCGCCTCAGTCAAAATACTCGCTAAGTAGTTCACGTGACAGTGTGTTGAGTGACTCCTCTGGTTCTTATTTAAACAGACAAAATAGTCCCGAACCGATGTCTTCCTCCGCAGAAACACCCGACCAGGAAGACCGTGGCATGGCAGAGTGGCTGAGTCAGCAATCGAAGCAGGTGATGTACTCTAGGAGGATAAGCCATGATGATAGTGAAGTTGGTCTTAAAACTGACAAGAAACCTGCAAGTAAAGTGAACTATTTAGTATCACCAAAAACCTCACCGAAACTGCGCAGACGGTCGCCAATTCCTCTGGAGGCGAGACGATCATTCCCTCTACAACCAACATTAGTCCAAAGGGGTTCTGGGTCTAATACGTCTAAAGAGGCCGAGGATATTATAAACTCGCCAAAGCTGTCGGTCATATACTGTTCACAAGAAGGGCTCGATCGGCGCGATGTTCCTTATCCCAAAGACAAACAAGCGTCTCCTCATTTGGATATCTACAACAACAACGCATTTATGAAGCAGTTGACCATGTATGGGGCTGGGCTGCAAGGTTCCTCGCCCCCACCCCGCGTTGTGCTTCAAGTACTTTCGAGCCAGTCGCAGGCCTCAAAACCTTCACAAAATACACCAGTGCGAGGAAATCATTTCATACTCACTGCCGCTGATTTTGCAAACAAGAAACCAAAATATCCAATGGAGGAAGCCTCAGTGTCAAGTGAAGATGAAGACGATGGTGATTCTGATGAAGTAGAAACATACAGGGTTCAGACAATATTACCGAATGTGCCTTTAAGATTTAACACATCCAAACCAATAATAGAACACCATAAAAGTGCTAGCGACAGTTCTAGTCATTCTGAAGACACTGTGAAATTCAGGCCAGAAATGCCACCAGCGTACGACGTTGCTGTCCACAGAAATAGACTGTTAAAACAAGGTCTTTCTCCGGACAAAAAAAGTGACGACGAAATTGAGACAGAACGTCAGCGTGAAGCTAGCCTGCGCGCAAAACAATTATATGAGGAATCGATACGTCAGTTCCAAGAAAGGCAAATGGTATCGCAGGCTGTGATACGACACGAACCAAATATTGTTTCGAATAATGACAGTGAATCTTCAGAGGAGTCGGAGACAGCCTCGTGTTCGAGCGAAGAAGAGGAACCAAAATATAATCCTCACAAAATCTATGAAGAATCTTTAAAACGATTCCATGAACAAGAACAGCTGAAATCATCTCCTTTAACTGTTGCTGGTAAAAACATTTCGCTTTCGCAAACTAAAGGAGATGAACTAGCAGTAAAGGCTGTGCTAAGTGCTGCTAATGGCAATCCTATTTCTGAGTCTCCTATCCATTCAAGGACCTCATCTGGAAGTAGCAGGACAAGTAGCAATGAATCCACGCCTACGGCACGTCCCATCCAGCCCCCACCGTACAATGACCCCCCGCCCTATCACGGCCAGCAGAAGGAAACCAGTCCTGACGATGCAAGGAGGCATTTGTTCCCGCGAGCAGATGACTCCGCGGTTCTTGTGGAGCGCAAGGTTGCTCAAGATACGCCACAAACTGTTCTAGCAAGAAATGATGTGTTCAAAGGCTCAAATCAAAATGCTCACAGCGCATTGGGTTTTCCCAAACGACGAGACAATATACTTGTGTCAAATAGATCAAGGACTAATGTTGTTAATAGTGCCGATCGGTTTAGAGGAACTAATGTTTCACAAAGCGCAGATTTCTCTGTTCAGAGTGCCCCGAAGGAGGCTGGTGCTCTGTATCGTTCTAATGTTACAAATATTCGAGCATGTGCTGCACCTTCTCAGGTAAAAACTGTGAATCATTCCAGTGACAATGGTGGTCAACCAGTGTTAAAACCTCGTGCGTCGTCGGTTGAACCCAGCATTTCACAAACTGTTGTTTCAAAAGTGGTTACAGATACGCAGGGACCTATCTCTTACAGAAATCCACAGTTTAGTAAGTCGTCAGCTAATCTTAATGTCGTGAAATCAGTTACTTCAGTGCCCCAACAGCAGGAACGGAGAAGGTCCGTGGATGGTTCTAGCAACCGACCAAACCCGGAGAAAGACCTGCCTTGGAGTGTCAAACGACTAAGTAACATTTTCGACACTGTAAAAGTTGACGGAAAACCCTCATCAGCAAATTCGTCACCTGTGTCAACTTCAACGTCAACGCTTTCATCATCAACGAAATCATCGCCATCATTTGCATCATCATCTCGTTCAACACCTGTTCAAGATGAACAAACAAACTTTACTCTCAGCGACACCGTGCGATCAAGCATGTCGAGCAATAGCAGTAGCAGGAGTAGTTTGAACCAGTCTCGAACGTCTGTTTCGCCAGTCAAGAAGTTCGGACCGTTGGCTCGGGATTCATTTAGCTCTTCGGACAGTTCAGATTGTTCGTGTAGATACTCCCTTAGTTGTCGTCGTGATAACGATAATTTTGAGGAACTGAGTGACCCAAGTCTAACTGACATCACATACGTGTGAATGCTTAAGGATCGTTAATTTCTGTATGTTGCATTCAAATATTTTTATAATTGAAATAAGAGTAATATGTGTGTAATTGAAACAAATAATGTGGAATATTCTCTGATTTGCAAACATTTTATTTGACATCAATGTGTTCAACATTTTAGAAATATTTTATCATTTTATTCTGCTCATAATTCTTATATACATGTATGCAAAAATTGAAATCTGTCTTATAGGAAATAGTTAATTCATGAATATCTGTAAAATACTCTTCATTTTTATCATGCATATATATTTTTTCTACCTCCATTCCATCTTGTAGAAGAGTAGCTTATCAAAATTGTTCTGTAGCAAAAGTTTGTTAGACTTTTCAAATGTGCTTTCTTGTAAAATATACTGCTGTAAATATATTGACGCATCTCCTCTCTACAGATGTTAATCGACATGCTCCTCAAAATTTATAATGCAACAGTTTTCCTGTTGTTACGGAGTGACTGTGATACGTATAACAAAACGGGACAAAATTTGTTCTTATAAATTTCTTGTAAAACAATTAGTACAAGTAGTATCTTATTGGTTTATATTCAATTTGTAAATTTGACAGTTATCTCTATATAAGAATTGTACATAGACCCCTGCACCTGTAAAAAAAGTACTATTTATGATTTGAACCGCATCATGTGAAAATGTGTCTTATGCCATATGCAGCCTGTACGTAGCTCCAGACCAGCCTACGCAGAAGCACAGTCTTGTCAGGAGCAATCCTGTCCGCTAAAGTCATACAATGTTTTGCTGTTTCATTAGCCCTTTGAGCGCTGGAACCGGATTTTGAAGGCCTTTGCAAACAGTTTGGATCCAGATGAGACGCCACAGAACGTGGCGTCTCATCAGGATCCAAACTGTTTGCTATTCTGATAGTATTTTTTGAAAAAAAATCGAAGAAAATGCTAATTTTAGAAATTTAGCAGACAACATTTTAGCAGAAGACAAATTTCCCAGCATGCAAAGGGTTAGTGGACACACTAGCTGCTGACCAGACTGCAGATTCGCAGCATGGTCTGGATCTATGCTGGCCACGTGTGACATAAGACCCATTTTCGCATGATGTGGGTAATTTCACTAGGACAAACGGAAGCCACTTTGTCAGATTTCATTCTTTGTAGTTGTTTACCCAACTGTTGCAAATTGTTCAAATGATCAAAATTAATTTACAAACCATAAAGTAGATTAATTAACTGCATGATTTTTTAGCAATATTTTGTATATTTGTATATTTTATTACTTGTTTTATATGAAACTTTGACGCCTTCTTTATAACTCAGGTTTGTACATGAAAAGATACAATGACTATTATGTACATTTATGCATATTTATGAATATTAGTTATGAAATATAATAGTGCTTATTTCATTATTAATAAAACTGTTGAATAAAAATGTTCAATATAAACAGTCTTATTTTTGTATTTTCATTATATTTGACACAGACTGCTTCATGCCAAGAATAAGTCAGACAATTTAAATCTGCAAACATTTAACAAACTTTAACACACCTAACAGAAATCGTTGTGTTGTCTGCTTAAAAGGTCAGAATTATTTATAGAGTTACAAGCACTACGCTGTACCAAAATGTAAAAAAAAACAACACCAACAAAAGAATTTAATGTTTCCCCTGGAACAGCTGATAAATGTTCAGCACTACCAGTACTTAGTCTGTGAATTCAATGTAGACTCAACATTGCCTAGTGTCTAAACTGACCTGTTTAGTGCGAAAATGGGTCTTATGCAATATACAGCCAGCGTAGCTCCAGACCAGCCTGCGCAATTGTGCGGTCTTGAAAGGGGCTACCCAGTCTGCTATTAACCCTTTGCATGCTGGGAAATTTGTTGTCTGCTAAAATGTTGTCTGCTAAATTTCTAAAATTAGCATTTTCTTCGATTGTTTTTCAAAAAATACTATCAGAATAGCAAACAGTTTGGATCCTGATAAGACACCACGTTCTGTGGCGTCTCATCTGGATCCAAACTGTTTGCAAAGGCCTTCAAAATCCGGTTCCAGCGCTCAAAGGGTTAAGTCATGCAAGGTTTGATGGTCTTATTACCAGACAGGGTACCTACTGACCAGACTGCGAATGTACAGGCTGGTCTTGAGCTAAGCTAACCACTTATGTCATAAGACCTATTTTCGCATGACACAGCTTAACTTCAAGAATATTTGACTGAAATGGCTTGCAACATGTAACCAGAAAAACAGCACTTTTCGTTACCAGCCCAGGGTTGCAGAGTCAGAGTTAATTCACTTCAATTGAAAAGTTGTAGTTACTTGAACTTGTTGCACAATCTTACGGTAAAAACATTATAACATGAAAATTATGACAGCGAGTAAATGAAGTACAACTCAATGCAGATATTGTACAAGGAATTTGAACCAGCTTGAGTAACCCTTTGCATGCTGGGAAATTTGTCGTCTGCTAAAATGTCATCTGCTGAATTTCTAAAATCACCATTTGCTTCATTTTTTTTTCAGAGAGTACTATCACAATAGCAAACAGTTTGGATCCAGATGAGACGCCACGTTCTGTGGCGTTTCTGTGGCGTCTCATCTGGATCCAAACTGTTTGCAAAGGCCTTCAAAAGCCGGTTCCAGCGCTCAAAGGGTTAAATTACAAAGACTTTATAGGTTACACCAATAGATTTACATATTCATTGATATTATTCCGGATTCACTAAATCTTTGGGAAATTGTGAACTTTCCAATTGTCTGAAGGTATTTTACCAAAAAACCAAACCTTGTGTCCACCATTCTTCGAAAACATTTTTTCAGGTGCCATGATTTTTCTATACAGCTTACAGTTTATAATTCTTAATATTCATGAAGGCATTGGCCTCAACATGTGTAGCATTTAAGTTATTAAAATCAACAAAACTAAAGTGTTTTTACGACAAATGTACTTAATATACCTGCAGCATTTTAAATTTTACACAATTTCCCAACATTCTGAACTAGCCATTTTATACAGGCTTCAGTATCTGGAAATTTTAGAAGGGGGTTATTATGTTAGAACCCATTATAACTAAAAGTTCACAAACCACTGAAACATGTTAATGCATGTTTTACTCAACAAATATGTTTTAGTCATTTCCAGTAATTTGAGCATGTATATTGTGTCCCAAGTTTCTAGCCTGGGTTCATTATCATCATGAAACCACTTGGCAATATAATACGTAGATGGCTACTTTTGGGAACTTGCAGGAATTTAAATAAACAAGGAATCTGGTCAATGTTTTGGCACTAAGCAATACATGTAGCTGACCCTTCATAGGCCCTTGTGACATCGTAACACCACTTTTTATTTTTACTTTAGCATTATTCTGAAACTTGATTATGTGGTATGTCTTCCACATTTGTATGTGCCACCAAAATTGTGCAATGTTATAATTTATATCAGCTGTTACTTAAAATTAATTTTTGATCAAAAACAAATTAAAAACAAGAATATCAGTGATACTCATTGACAATCCACTTTCAACAACATGTAAGATCCACAGACTTCAACAACATGAAAAGAAGCCAGTCCATGAGATAAACCCCACCCAGATTAATTAGACCTCGACTTTGAGTCACTATGATTGACTGAACAAATTGTCAGTAAACAATTTCTTAATGACATTAACTTTTCATTTAAATATATCAATAGGTATAGGAGATATGAAGCATATACAAAAACAATGAAGGCTGAACTATTGACCTTCATGTATTACCTTGAGCTAACTTGACTAACTCATACCTTCTGTATATTGACTCATTTACCATATGATTGTAGCCAAGTTTCATTAACCCTTTGCATGCTCGGAAATTTGGCGTCTGCTAAAATGTCGTCAGCCGAATTTCTAAAATTAGCATTTTCTTCGATTTTTTCCAAAGAATACTATCAGAATAGCAAACAGTTTGGATCCTGATGAGACGCCACGTTCTATGGCGTCTCATCTGGATCCAAACTGTTTGCAAAGGCCTTCAAAATCCGGTTCCAGCGCTCAAAGGGTTAAAACCTTTCCAATGGTGTAGGAGATATTGAATGGACTTAACAATAAAGGCTCAAACTTTTAACGTTAAAGTCCGAATTTTTTCCTTGAGTTAGTGTGGCTGAGTAATGCCTTTTGATTCGTTTTGAAAATTGTCTCATTGAGCGTGACTGACTCATAAAGTAATTGAGTTATGGAGTGGACACTACAATGGCGCCTTAAACCTTTGACCTTCAAGTACAACCTTGACCGTGAGTCTGCATTAATGCCTCATGCTCCCTGCACATTGTCTCAATGCTGCCATCATTTGATGCGAGTTTCATAAAAATCCTTTAAAGGGTTTAGTAGATATGGAGCTCAAAGAGTTGCTAAAACTTTGACCGTTCTGTGGCGTCTCATCTGGATCCAAACGGTTTGCAAAGGCCTTCAAAATCCGGTTCCAGCACTCAAAGGGTTAAAGAAACAAGGCCACAAAATCCGGACAGTTAGGGGGGAGGGTCTTCCGAAAGACAGATAAGGGCAAACCTATATGCATTCCTTATAAATTAGGGGGAATAAAACTATTACTCAACAACACGTGTATAACATTAAAACACACTTTGAAATTGACAATTAACTGACACATTCTGATTTAAAATTGTGAATTATGTATACCACTGATGACAGAGAGATAATCAGCAAAGGAATGCATGTGAAAAGTATAGAAGTTATACCCCTTGAGCACTATGTGCTCAGGTGAGCTACAAAACGTCATGGAAAATTGCTTCATATAACAAAGTAGAAAGCTCCTTTATAAAAAACTGTACAATCATGGCACACTCAGTGTACATGTATATCTCTTAATTGAGCCCAAAACAGCCTATTGAGTACAAAACAGACATGTACTTTCTATGAAAGCTTAATATATAAATTTGTCCAAATAGTCATTTGCTCCATACTTCATAAACAACAGTTACGGTACATACAAAGAATGTGTATGTTGTGTTCTTTCATTTCACTTGTAGAAACATGTTCTTACAAACAGTTGGGTATTAAAACTTGTTTTTTTTTAATGTATAAATTCATTGAGACATAAGCAAATGTTTGCAACTAAATTATAGGCAATGCTAATCATTGTCTGCTTTTACAGTATATATCATTTAGTGTCCTGTGGCATCTTAAACAACTATGCACAACTTAAAACGGAAATAAGCAGTAGAAATATTTTTTTTCAGGCAAACTTTTTCTGGGAAAGTTATCTTTTCTTCCTTAACAAGGCGACTTCAAAATATTTTGGAATGTAATATTTTATTACATTAATTATCACATATATAATATTATAAGACAACTGGTAATAATTAACACGAAAAAACAAAGTTTCTTATATGGAATACTAACTTCACATTTGCAAACTCACAATATACTATACCATACATTTAACAATTAAATGACGATAAACACTACTTATGACCATCAAAACAATTTCTCACAAATGCTACTTTCTTTGCATAGATGTAAGTGAATTAAGAATTAAATTAAATCTATAGACCAACAAACAAAAAAGCCTTTACATATATTTGCCTTCATTTACAACTGTATGCTTAACATTGTTTGCAGTCCATAGGTTTTATAGAAGATATAAATACTTAACTGTACATTTCCTGATTGTCACAGTCTACAAAATGTTAAATACAGACATTGGCGGGGGATAACTAGACATGTGTCAGAGACACTGATGCCAGCACAACACATGTTTTGATAATTTTGAGGAACTGAGTGACCCAAGTCTAACTGACATCACATACGTGTGAATGCTTAAGGATCGTTAATTACAGTATGTTGCATTCAAATATTTTTATAATTGAAATAAGAGTAATATGTGTGTAATTGAAACAAATAATGTGGAATATTCTCCGATTTGCAAACATTTTATTTGACATCAATGTGTTCAACATTTTAGAAATATTTTATCATTTTATTCTGCTCATAATTCTTATATACATGTATGCAAAAATTGAAATCTGTCGAATTGTATAGGAAATAGTTAATTCATGAATATCTGTAAAATACTCTTCATTTTTATCATGCATATATATTTTTTCTACCTCCATTCCATCTTGTAGAAGAGTAGCTTATCAAAATTGTTCTGTAGCAAAAGTTTGTTAGACTTTTCAAATGTGCTTTCTTGTATAATATACTGATGTAAATATATTGACGCATCTCATCTCTGCAGATGTTAATCGACATGCTCCTCAAAATTTATAATGCAACAGTTTTCCTGTTGTTACGGAGTGACTGTGATACGTAGAACAAAACGGGACAAAATTTGTTCTTATAAATTTCTTGTAGAACAATTAGTACAAGTAGTATCTTATTGGTTTATATTCAATTTGTAAATTTGACAGTTATCTCTATATAGGAATTGTACATAGACCCCTGCACCTGTAAAAAAAGTACTATATATGATTCGAACCGCATCATGTGAAAATGTGTCTTATGCCATATGCAGCCTGTACGTAGCTCCAGACCAGCCTACGCAGAAGCACAGCCTTGTCAGGAGCCATCCTGTCCGCTAAAGTCATACAATGTTTTGCTGTTTCATTAGTGGACACACTAGCTGCTGACCAGACCGCAGATTCGCAGCATGGTCTGGATCTATGCTGGCCACGTGTAACATAAGACCCATTTTCGCATGATGTGGGTAATTTCACTAGGACAAACGGAAGCCAATTTGTCACCCAACTGTTGCAAATTGTTTAAATGATCAAAATTAATTTGCAAACCATAAAGTAGATTAATTAACTGCATGATATTTTAGCAATATTTTGTATATTTGTATATTTTATTACTTGTTTTATATGAAACTTTGACGCCTTCTTTATAACTCAGGTTTGTACATGAAAAGATACAATGACTATTTTGTACATTTATGCATATTTATGAATATTAGTTATGAAATATAATAGTGCTTAATGCTTATTTCATTATTAATAAAACTGTTGAATAAAAATGTTCAATATAAACTGTCTTATTTTTGTATTTTCATTATATTTGACACAGACTGCTTCATGCCAAGAATAAGTCATACAATTTAAATCTGCAAACATTTAACAAACTTTAACACACCAAACAGAAATCGTTGTGTTGTCTGCTTAAAAGGTCAGAATTATTTATAGAGTTACAAGCACTATGCTGTACCAAAATGTTAAAAAATCAAAGCGCTGAAGGCACTGAATGAGTTCGCTGTTGTATAATCTTAGACGCAACTCAGTTTTCGAAATTATGTTATAGCTTTTTATATCGCAATTTTGAAATGACCACAAACCATTCAAATGTATAAAGAGTGTGTCTTAAAGCACAGGTCGAGATGTGTTGTTTTTTTCAAGTCATTGATACAGCTAATCAGTGTGCACAGGCTAATCTTATTTGACATGCATTAAGCCCAGTTTTCTATGAAAGCAGCCAATATGTACAGATTTCAATGATAAACACTAGTCTGGCCAAAGTTGTCCTACAAGCTGCTAAATACTTTTGAATACATACACACTATGTAGTGTACAGTGGGAACTATAAACAGACACATGCGGTGGTTAGAGCGGACGCTTTTAGCATTCGTTGTCTACATAATTTTACTCCAGTTATCCACACAGGCAGTCGTGGGTTACGGTTCCTATGATAGTTAAGCCATAGTGATTTGCAAAATTGCCTCTACATTATTTGTGAGCTAACGCTCACAAATAAAAAACAACACCAACAAAAGAATTTCATGTTTCCCCTGGTACAGCTGATAAATGTTCAGCACTACCAGTACTTAGTCTGTGGATTCAATGTAGACTCAACATTGCCTAGTGTCTAAACTGACCTGTTTAGTGCGAAAATGGATCTTATGCAATATGAAGCCAGCGTAGCTCCAGACCAGCCTGCGCAATTGTGCGGTCTTGTAAGGGGCTACCCAGTCTGCTATTAACCCTTTGAGCGCTGGAACCGGATTTTGAAGGCCTTTGCAAACAGTTTGGATCCAGATGAGACGCCACAAAACGTGGCGTCTCATCAGGATCCAAACTGTTTGCTATTCTGATAGTATTCTTTGAAAAAAAAATGAAGAAAATGCTAATTTTAGAAATTCAGCTGACAACATTTAACAATGACAAATTTCCCAGCATGCAAAGGGTTAAGTCATGCAAGGTTTGACGGTCTTGTAAGGGGCTACCCAGTCTGCTATTAAGTCATGCAAGGTTTGACGGTCTTATTACCAGACAGGGTACCTACTGACCAGACTGTGAAAATGTACAGGCTGGTCTTGAGCTACGCTAACCACTTATGTCATAAGACCTATTTCCGCATGACACAGCTTAACTTCAAGAATATTTGACTGAAATGGCTTGCAACATGTTACCAGAAAAACAGCACTTTTCGTTACCAGCGTTGCAGAGTCAGAGTTAATTCACTAATTGAAATAATGCAGTTACTTGAACTTGTTGCACAATCTTATGGTAAAAACATTATAACATGAAAATTATGACAGCGAGTAAATGAAGAACAACTCAATGCAGATATTGTACAAGGAATTTGAACCAACTTGAGTAACACTTTGCATGCTGGGAAATTTGTCGTCTGCTTAAATGTCGTCTGCTGAATTTCTAAAATCACCATTTTCTTCATTTTTTTTCAGAGAGTACTATCAGAATAGCAAACAGTTTGGATCCAGATGAGACGCCACGTTCTGTGGCGTCTCATCTGGATCCAAACTGTTTGCAAAGGCCTTCAAAATCCGGTTCCAGCGCTCAAAGGGTTAAATTACAAAGACTTTATAGGTTACACCAATAGATTTACATATTCATTGATATTATTCCGGATTCACTAAATCTTTGGAAAATTGTGATCTTTCCAATTGTCTGAAGGTATTTTTCCAAAAAAAAAACAAACCTTGTGTCCACCATTCTTCGAAAACATTTTTTCAGGTGCCATGATTTTTCTATACAGCTTACAGTTTATAGTTCTTAATATTCATGAAGGCATTGGCCTCAACATGTGTAGCATTTAAATAATTAAAATCAACAAAACTAAAGTGTTTTTACGACAAATGTACTTAATTTACCTGCAGCATTTTAAACTTTACACAATTTCCCAACATTCTGAACTAGCCACTTTATACAGGCTACAGTATCTGGAAATTTTAGAAGGGGGTTATTATGTTAGAACATATTATTATAACTAAAAGTTCACAAACCACTGAAACATGTTAATGCATGTTTTACTCAATAAATATGTTTTAGTCATTTCCAGTAATTTGAGCATGTATATTGTGTCCCAAGTTTCTAGCCTGGGTTCATTATCATCATGAAACCACTTGACAATATAATACGTAGATGGCTACTTTTGGGAACTTGCAGGAATTTAAATAAACAAGGAATCTGGTCAATGTTTTGGCACTAAGCAATACATGTAGCTGACCCTTCATAGGCCCTTGTGACATCGTAACACCACTTTTTCTTTTTACTTTAGCATTATTCTGAAACTTGATTATGTGGTATGTCTTCCACATTTGTATGTGCCACCAAAATTGTGCAATGTTATAATTTATATCAGCTGTTACTTAAAATTAATTTTTGATCAAATACAAATTAAAAACAAGAATATCAGTGATGCTCATTGACAATCCACTTTCAACAACAAGATCCACAGACTTCAACAACATGAAAAGAAGGCAGTCCATGAGATAAACCCCACCTAGATTATTTAGACCTCGACTATGAGTCACTATGATTGACTGAACAAATTGTCATTAAACAATTTCTTAATGACATTAACTTTTCATTTTAATGTATCAATAGGTATAGGAGATATGAAGCATATACAAAAACAATGAAGGCTGAACTATTGACCTTCATGTATGACCTTGAGCTAACTTGATTAACTCATACCTTCTATATATTGCCTCATTTACCATATGACTGTAGCCAAGTTTTATTAACCCTTTGCATGCTGGGAAATTTGTCGTCTGCTAAAATGTTGTCTGCTAAATTTCTAAAATTAGCATTTTCTTCGATTTTTTTTCCAAAAAATACTATCAGAATAGCAAACAGTTTGGATCCTGATGAGACGCCACGTTTGCAAAGGCCTTCAAAATCCGGTTCCAGCGCTCAAAGGGTTAAAACCTGTTCAATGGTATAGGAGATATTGAATGGACTTAACAAAGGCTCAAACTTTTAACCTTTAAGTCCGATTTTTTTCCTTGAGTTAGTGTGGCTGAGTTATGCCTTTTGATTCGTTTTGAAAATTGTCTCATTGAGCGTGACTGACTCATAGAGTAATTGAGTTATAGAGTGGACACTACAATGGCGCCTCAAACCTTTGACCTACAAGTACAACCTTGACCGTGAGTCTGCATTAATGACTCATGCTCCCTGCACATTGTCTCAATGCTGCCATCATTTGATGCGAGTTTCATAAAAATCCTAATGGAGAAATGGAGCTCAAAGAGTTGCTACAACTTTGACCTTGAAGCACTTTGAGTCTACAAAGTGCTTATGCGCTTACTGCACATCGTCTCAATGCCCTGCACATTTGAGGAGAATTTCATATAAAACTGTGAAAGGAACTAGTAGATACAGATTGGACTTGAAAGTGTGGCAAGACTGACAGACACATGAACAAACAGCATTCCTATAATCTTGCAATGGGCACATGAACCCTTGGTAAGGAAGTACAAAGCATAAATATTTTTATAAAAAAGGCCAAAATACATAAGTATTTTTCTTTTATTTTATAAAAATCACCCATTTCTACCGAAAATGGAAAACATGAATAAAAAAAACACAATGCAAAAGTTAAAATGCTGGTTTATTTGTCCACAAAGTGTTGTCACTGTAGCAACAATACTATTAACCCTTTGCATGCTGGGAAATTTGTCGTCTGCTAAAATGTCGCCTGCTAAAATTCTAAAATCATCATTTTCTTCACTTTTTTTCAAAGACNGATCCCAGGCCTTAGCGTTCTTGAGTTATCATCTGGAAACCATCTGGTGGACGGACCGACACACGACACACCGACATGAGCAAAGCAATATACCCCCTCTTCTTCCAAGGGGGGCATAAAAATGTAGGCAGCCCTTATGGCTTATATGCTGCCGAAATGTCTATGTGTGTTTGCAAGATTTATATGCCATTGGCTTATATCAATTGCTTGGCAATAACCAAATGAGGACAAGCATCACTGCATAGAATTAAAAGGGGTAGTATCAAGTGCTAATATAGTATTGTATTAAAAATTATTATTAACATTCTTTCAAGAGCAGTTATGCAAGAGTTGCTTAAGCAATAGGTGTCCCATTTTTAAAGAAGCTCAATAAAATATTTATTTATATATTAATATAATTACAGGGGTTTTTCTGCCAATTTTGGGAAAAGGAGTATGATCAAATTGGGAATTTTTTATCGACAAAATTGTCCATTTTGGGAATTTTTGCTTCGATGAAACGGCTCATTTAGGGAAAACATTGTGAATTTATCATGCTTAAATAAGTCAGTGGTTTAACAAATTAATGTTCCTTTTTTTGTTATTATGTCTTCTTTATATAAACACATGCAATATTGGGCATGTTCAACGTTTATTCATTTCATATTTGAATGTATTTGATGAAGACTGAACTTTATCTGAGTCGCTAAAGGCTTTATTACGTCGCGGATGAAGGGAAGTCAATTTTTCGATATAAATTATGTTTACTTTTTACGTTTTTTTTTTTTTATTTTTTATTTTTTTTGGAATTGGGAAATATGTAATCAAGATTCGATTGGGAATGGGTCCGTTTGCTTTGGTAATGCCTCCGTTTTGCGGAGGCGCAGAAATTGCTGAAAAACCCCTGAATTATAAAAGTTGTCACTGGGATATGGTACTCTTTTCTTAGTGCTGGCATGGAAAATAAGTATAAGTACTAAAATTGTTATGAATGAAATGTACATGCAGTACCGATTTACACAAGCACACTATTGATGCGCACTATTGATAAAGGTATTAAGGTGTGTCAAATATTTAATACCTGATTTTCATGATTTTTGTGAGTTTGAATAATGTATCAAATAAATACTTTTTCTTCAGTGTATATTTGGGCCGGGCTCTGTCAAAAAGGGGTTTAATGCATGTGCCTTAAGTGTCGTCCCAGATAAGCCTGTGGAGTCTGCACAGGCTAATCAGGGATGACACTTTCTGCTGTTAATGTATTTTTCGTTTAAAGGAAGTTAAACAACCTTTTTGTTGACGCATGTTTGTTGACGAAAATCCAGTTTAGGCGGAAAGTGTTGTCCCTTATTTACCTGTGTGGACTGCACAGGCTAATCTGGGACGACACTTTACGCACATGCATTTAACCCCCTTTTCACAGAGCGAGGCTCATATGCATTGTTTCTTAAAGATTTCATCAATATATCATGGTGCAAGATATTTGTATGCACAAACACATTGATTTAAGATTGTTTTTTTAAGTGTCAAAAATTAAGGAAAGAACTATAGATATTCCCCTTTAAGCTAAAAGGTGTTGTCAGCATAAAAACAAAGACGGCTGATACTTCCTTTTGGCTTTCAAAGTATGCTGGATACATAAGGATATCCAACAAACATCCGTGCTCATTATGATGAATGATCCCCACTCTGGGAAAACATAGCATAATGCATGTTTGTAAAGTGTCGTCCCAGATTAACCAGTGAAGTCCGCACAGGCTAATCAGGGACAACACTTTCTGCTTTTATATTTTTTTGTTTAAAGGAAGTCTCTTCTTAGCGAAAATCCAGTTAAGGTGGAAGTGTCATCCCTGATTAGCCTGTGCAGACTGGGCAGGCTAGTCTGAGACGACACTTAACACACATGCATTAAGCCCAGTTTTCCCAGAACGAGGATCATATGACTTACATGAGGAAGGTGTTGAAGCATTTTCCTAGTGAATAGACCCGTCCCTGCCCCCAGTTCAAGGACTGAGTACTTGAGACCTGAAAATATTAATAGGAGCATTGCTCTGGGAAAACCGGGCTTAAAGCATGGGCGTTAAGTGTCTTCCCAGCAGTCCGCACAGGCTAATCAGGGAAGAAGCTTTTGGCATTTATTGTATTTTTTCGTTTCAAGGAAGTGTCCAGTTTAGGTGGAAAGTGTCGTACTGATACTGATAAGTCTGTGCAGACTTTCGGCACATGCATTAAATACCGTTTTCCAAGAGCAAAGCTCATACAATCGCTTTGAATACAATCCGAGCTATTTCTGATACTGGTCGCTTGAACCAACGACAATCTAACCAAGGTTTAATCTGACAGGTTCAGAAACTTTAACATGGGACATATTAATTATACAATATAAATAATGAATTATAAATACTTTACACACACAAAGCTATACAATTGCACCCTTGGTAACTTAAGTGTTGATTCATTCCATATTCTATATATATGATAATGATAATAGAATGTAGAACAGCATTCACATGTGGGTATTCAACAATGATAAAATTGATAAAGCATAATAACACATTTCTCAACACATTTTAGTTGTATATATAAAAGATCACTCATAGATATTGGATGACCATATATATTCATCATGAAAAATAATTTCCTAAATGCATAAAACCTTCTATAGAACCTTCATAATCAGTGCGAAGTAGCCTGCTGATTGTGTACTTTACGATTTCATCAGTGTAGGATGGCCTATGGAGGTCATAGTGGGAACCCTGCAAATTACATCAGAACCATTTATGATAAGATATGTTAAAATGCACAATTTGCGTTGTCATATGACCCAGTCATGGGAAAATGTGTCTCATGCAATATGTGGCCAGCGTATCTCCAGACAAGCCTGTAAGTTCCAACAGTCTGGTAAGGAGCTACGCTGTCAGTTAATGAGACCTTGAACACTTGCGTGATTTTATAGCAAAGAGCGTAGCTCCAGACCAGACTGCGCTTATGTGAATTCCTGTCTGGAGCAACGCTGGCTGCATATGGCATAAGACCCATTTTCGCATGATGAAGGTGATATGTACATGAAGCAAGAATGGGCCTATTTATAATAATAACAGAAATTTGTATTCTGAAAGAAGTGTCAGTGTAACGTGACAACTATATGGTCAACTATTCAGTTTTCATGGCAGAAACCAGGGGTTTTTCTGCCTATTTTGGGAAAAGGAGTCTGACNTTCTTGTCACCCTGAAGTACATGTGTTTTAAGATCATTATAGCCATGTTCTGGGAAAACTGGGCTTATTGAATGTGCATTAAGTTTCATTCCAGATTAGCCTGTGCAGTCTGCACAAGCGTATCAGGGACGACACTTTCTGCTTTTATGGATTTTTTGTTTAAAAGAAGTCTCTTCTCACATATTAGCCTGTGTTAAGTTTTAAAAACTATTTTTTGCTCATGTGTTCAACATATTCAGTGAACCAGAACAATTTGAACAACTTTAAAGAGGATACACAAGGATCTTTCCTATAAAGTTTCGTAAAAATCCGTCTTGCGGTTAAGGAGGAGATGTCGTTTGAAGGAAATTATTGCGGATGGAGGACACAGGAGGGCCACCTACCACAATACAATAACTCACCATGAGCACTTCATGTGCTGGTGAGATTAAAATGATGGGACCAAACAAACTTTGAACACCCATTCTATGGCATCTTTTTGCACTGTAGCAACTTAATGGTAAATAAATCAAATCTGGCATCTAATTCACTAGCCCAACCAACCTTAATTTTTGTGCCCACCCTAATCTTTTTTTTGGTTTTCCAAGTTGAGTTTTCAATCATGTTTGTTGAGTGCATTAAAATAACTATTTAGTTTGCAATGAGTTTTGCTACATTTGATCATACTCTCTAAATTAACCAAATCTTAATTAAAATTACCTAAAGAAAGAATGTTAAATATAGAATTAATAGATTTCTGCAAGTAAATGCATATTCTTGGGAATTGGGAATCATTGAAAAAAGTACAACAACAAATTGCAAGTTTAGCTGACCTACTACCCAACTTGTTAATCCGATATTAGTGGAAACAAATGACATTTTTTTTTACCCCACATGACCCGTTGTTACCTTCATGTCAGGTAAACCATCCATAAACTTGTGTTCCACGAATCTCACAATGGGTGATGATTCCAAGGTCTCCAGCCATTGGCCAGAAGACTTTTTTGGTGTATTCGTCCAGTATTCGTCCAGAATGGCCTCAATTTTATTCAACCATGGTCCACTCTTGTACAATTTGTTGTTGTAGATAAACACTGAGAACAATAACAAATATCATAAGTACATTCAAATGGCATTAATATGCCTTTAAGAAAAAGCTTAAGAAATAGTTGATGCCATTGCAAACTCGTTGCATTTTTTGGGGGGTTGGGGCTTGTAAATGTAAATAAAATTGCATATTCAATTTTTCTACTTGTAAAGGAGCGTCTAGGACACACAAGAACATTTAATTTCAATATGACCTTTGATAAGCTCGTGTCTAGCCAATAAAGCAAATACCTCAGCCAAAAGTACAATGCCTGAAATTAAAGAAAAGTTTATTTTACCCTCTTGTAAACAAATGTTGCCTTGCTTAGTGGGTATGGTATCTGCCTAGTGACACGGGTTCTATCCCCAATATGGGCGCATTCTTAAGATCCCCCAAGTCATGTTCTATCCAGGAAACGACTCAAGAGCGTCTCCATATGCCTTAAACTTTAGATGCAATGAGTTAAAATAAATGGGCCGCGCTTTGTGAAAAAGGGTTTAATTGCATGTGCGTAAACTATTGTCACAGATTAACAATTAACAATTAGTGACGATACTTTCCGCCTTAACTCGATGTTCTTTAAGAAGAGACTTCCTTGAATGAAAAATTCCATAAAAGCCGAAAGTGTCGTCCCACATTAGCCTGTGTGAACTGCACATGCTAATCTGGGACGACACTTTACGCACATGCATTAAGCCCAGTTTTCCCAGAGCGAGGCTCATTTTAAGGTGCATACTTACTTATTCTTCCTCTAGGCACCAAGACTCTGGTCATCTCCTGCAATGCAGCCTCGGTTGCAAACCAGTGGAAGCACTGGGCACACACGATGTTCTGTGGAATTACAATAGCCGAATTTTGAAGGCCTTTGCAAACAGTTTGGATCCAGATGAGACGCCACAGAACGTGGCGTCTCATCAGGATCCAAACTGTTAGCTATTCTGATAGTATTCTTTGAAAAAAGAAAATGCTAATTTTAGAAATTCAGCAGACAACATTTTAGCAGAAGACAAATTTCCCAGCATTCAAAGGGTTAAACCCTTTACTGCTTTGATATACATTTTGACGCGTTTGTGGTCCTTTAGAAAATCAAATTAAATCAAATACATTTTTTAATAGATTCAAGTTTAAAAGCCTTCATTTCCAACCCTAAGATACTGATGAGCAGCAAACAGCATAAAACCTGAACAGCCTGCCAGTTACTCGCAGGCTGTTCTGGTTTTATGTTGTTTGCATATAGCCATTTTTACTTTGCTTGCTAGTGGGAAAGGGTGAAAGATAGGAATCATACATTAAGAGGTTTTAATTATGAGACTTTTTTTCATAATACAGAAATATTAAATAGATATATTTAAAAAAGAATTAGAACATCACCTGTTTTCACAAATAAAGTATTGAACATTGAAGAAAAACCCTGAGAAAAACAGAAACAAAACAAGGTCAGTAAACTACAACAAGAGGACAACAGCCCTAGTTTGCTCACCCGAGACCCAAAGGTACAGCACTGTTACGAACAGCTTTTGTGATGTTTCCGTAACCATTAAGGCATGGGTCGCAATTTCATAAGAACAAATAGCAAGTTTCATGATTAATAAGAAAAAAAAAATGTGACAACTAGAATGTTCACAAGTTTTAACTAGAGACATAGAAGGAAAACTGCCCATCCCCCTATTGGACATATTTTCAACGGACCATGACCATGTTTTAACTCTAATGAGTCCCCACAGGCTAATCAAAGACGACACTTTCCGACGGACTGCACATGCTTATCTGGGATGACACTTTACGCACATGCATTTAGCCCTTTTTCCCCAGAGCACGTTACATACCAATTAATCACAATTACCTCCACTGAGCTGTCTGGCAGCTGTATCTGGGTGGCTTCACACACGGCGGTGGTCACATTCGGACTGTGTTCTCGAAGCACGGAAAGGAAACCTAGCGACGGATCTGTGGCTAGATAACTCACCTCCTGTATAATGTCATCAATTTGTTGTTTTATAGAACAGAACAATTATTTTATTCACTTAAGCATATAACAGCTCATCGTGAAAACAAATTCATATTACCGGTATTATACATTCATACATGCATGATGTAGTGATTATTTAAAATATTAATAATGAGAGAGCAGGTAAATACTTATATAATACACATTCTATTAACTATTGATCTAATTACCTGCTGGTATGGGTAAAATGTATCAGCGTAAGAGCGTACTTGCGTGTGAATTTTTTACACTGCGTATGTTTATACCTGAACATCAATATACAAACTTATCCCTTTAATAACTGCAACATATTACAAGATTGCCATAAAGGGTACGTATGTGTTAATTGTCACGAATCTATAAATATACAAGGCCACTTTTTAGCAGCCTAAAGCGAAATCAATGAGGGCTGTTTGTAAAACATGCATGCCCCCCATATGGGNCAAAAACCTTCAAAATCCGGTTCCAGCACTCAAAGGGTTAAATCTTCAACATGATTCAATACTAACTTGGGATAAACTTTATCAACGATTAATTGGTCTATTTTCGACAGTTTCAAACACATTTAAATGATTTAGTAATTAGCCCCAACATTTGTATTCATTTCATCACAGACTCGAACAAAATTGCTGACCATGATTATATTCAACAGTAAACAAAATGATGTGCAAAGTTATATGAATAATTTACTGGTAAAGAATTTGTTCTAAATAAGATACATGATGAAACATGATAACACGCATACACAAGTTCACATTCATCATGTTGCTTTTACTTTGTCCCACGAAAACAATATCAGCCCTACTGAGGCTACTCACCTGTTGAAACCCGTCCCTAGAGGTAGGATGAACATCCGACATTTGAAGCAACTTAAAGCACGACAGTATTTCACAATTTTAAGAACCGCACTATCTGGTAACTGAAGTATTTTGTTATCTCAAAGCAATCATCTTTCATGTGTTCCTTATTTTGACTTTCAGTTGAAAATCTCCCGCAAAATTCCAGCGGTGATAGACTAAAATATTCATATTCATAAAATACAGTTGACGTCCTCTAAAAAAACAATAACAACTTAAAATAGAAATGGCTGCAGCATATAGGGCAGTTATAAAATACGCTGACAAATTTGTTCCTGCGGGTCTGCAGCCAGTATGGAATCATCCGGCAGGTATAATATTTGCGATCTTTCATCTTTTAATTTTTAACCAGGGTTTTTTCACCTGGTAATGTAACGATTCGCCCCCGTAACTGTTCGCACCGGTGCGTGTCGTTATTAATTAGTTATGGATAGATATGGATCTAGATAAATACGTAGAAGATACCAATTCTGGCTTTTACTCGACGGTGGACGGCTCTCGAGTCCGTTTCCTGGGTAGAACCAGCACTTGGTGTCTTTCGGGGAGATCTAAAGAACGCTCCCACAGTCAGGATCGAACCCAAGACCTCTCGGTTGCTAGGCTGACACCATATCCACTACGCCAAGGCGACACCATATCCACTACGCCAAGGCGACACCATATCCACTACGCCAAGGCGACACCATATCCACTACACCAAGGCGACCTCATGTTTAAACCTATTTATTTAATCTCGATTGCAAAGAAAGACTCAGGTTTGTTTGCAACGTTCTCGAATCCGTTTCCTGGGACTAGAACCAGAACTTGGTGTCTATGGGGGAGATTTAACGCTCCCATAGTGGGGATCAAACACGTGACCTCCTGGTCGCTAGGCGGACACCATATTCACTTCGCCACGGCAACCTCGTTATTAATTAAATAAAGGGCGTTGCAGAAGTGTGCGAGTATCTATATGTAACATGTGTATACAATTTTGTGTCTCGATAAAAGTTAGTTTTTAATTAAAAAAAGTTAATGTCACATTCTTTTACATTATTGACATACTTTCACACAAATAATAGTGAGGAAAACAGAGATTAGCTTTTGTGATTGCCTTTTAACTGTCATTAGTCGTCAGTTGTCAACATTTACTTTGTTAACACTCTAGAGGCCACATATTACCATGGACATATCTCTCCTTCTCATTTTTTCAAAAATGTTTGGTCACAAAATGGAAGGCTAGGTTTTTTTCTCCAAATGAAGAAAAAGCCCTATTACAGCCTTTATGCCATAAAGAAGTGAGTATGTATGTATCTATCTATCAATACTGTCTAAACTCCCCTTTCGGGTATTATTGACAGGTGCGCAGTCAGTGCATGATAAAAGTGTTAAAAGTGAAAAAGTGAGAAAGATAAAAGTATGGGTGAAGTGAAGTGATTTAAGGTTAAAAACTGATAAAAACATGTTTCCCGGAGTTCAAGGGGCAGAAGGGGAAGGCAGGGACTGCCTAAACCCTTCAAGATCAGGATGAAAAACTGTAGTGGCAGGGAGGTTGTTCCACATCACAATAGCACTTGGGAAGAATGAAAACTTATAATAATTTGCAGTGGTATGGATCTGTCTGTAGGAGAGGAGGTGCATGTGACGAGTGAATCTGGTGGGTCTCTCGATATATGATGGTAGGGGCACAGCCACTAAACCCTGGATAATTTTGAAAAAGATGATTAATTTAGTGTCATATCGTCTGTCTTGTAGGGTCTGCCAACCAAGTTCCTGTTGCATGGAGGTGACACTGTCATATGGGGAATAGTTATGCTTGACCCAGCGGACTGCTCGACGCTGTACATTTTCAATTTTTTGTATATTTTGTAATGTGTGAGGACTCCATACGGAAGAAGCATATTCAACCTGTGGTCTAACTATGGTCTTGTATGCGAGCTGGCGAATGTTGGAATTTCTTGTCTGTATGTTCCTGCGGAGAAAACCAAGAGATTTATTAGCGTTATTTGTAATTCTATTTATATGGGTGTTCCAGGAAAGGTCTTTTGAAATGTCCACGCCTAAGTATTTTGCATTGTCAACAGTTTCTAATATTTGTCCATGCAGTCTGTAATTAAAAGAAAGTTTTGATTTATTTCTGGTTATGTTTAATACTTGGCATTTACTTGGGTTGAACTCCATGTCCCAAAGTTGTTCCCATTTCATTAGTTTATCTAGATCTTCTTGTAGAGTATGACAGTCATGCATATTGTTGATTGTAAGGTATATGGCAGTGTCATCTGCAAATAAGCGAACTTGAGAAGTAATAGATTGAGGTAAGTCATTTATATAGAGAAGAAAAAGTAACGGACCAAGCACAGACCCTTGTGGTACCCCGGAAGTCACTGGTCCTTCAGATGATATTTCTCCATCTAGAGCAACACGTTGAGTACGATCTATAAGGAATGATTTGATCCATGAGAGAGTAGCTTTATCCACACCATATTCCTGTAATTTGAATAGCAGTTTAAGGTGGTTCACTTTGTCAAACGCTTTGCTGAAATCAAGCAATATTAGATCAGTTTGTTGTCCAGTTGTCATTTTTCGTGCCAGGTCATCAATGAGTTGTAGAAGTTGTGTTTCGTAGGAACGCTTTTCTATGAAGCCATGCTGTAAGTCATAAAGTATGTTATATTTATTGAAATGAGCTGAAAGATTAGATGAAACTATGTGTTCTAAGGATTTACACAAAAAACAGGTGAGAGAGATAGGTCTGTAATTTGCTGGGTCTTCTTTGTTCCCTTTCTTGAACAGCGGTATTACATTTGCAGATGTCCATACTTTCGGGAGAATTCCGGAGTCTAAGGATTTCTGAAAAAAAAGTGTAATTAGTGGAGAAATTTGTGAGCTTTATTCTTTGAGAACAAGAGGTTTGATGTTGTCCGGACCTGCTGCCTCGTCTGGTTTAAGATTGGATAGCAACTTCTGCACCCCATTGACATGTTTAAAGATGATTGTGTTGATGCAAGTCATCTCTAACTGACTGGTGTGTTTGTTTGTGTCCAAACATGGGGCATCATTGTGTTAAACACATGTTGTTTAAATTAAAGTTTTGAATTTTTCTATTTGCAGGACCTAAAACGATCTTCTTTTGGGCACCTTCAATGAAATGGGTATGTGAGTTGTGACACTTCATTGTTTTATATCTTAACATTTCCATGTGAATAATTTAATTTTAATTAATAGCTAATTATAAAATAACTGTGTTACAAAATATATCAAACATATATCAAACAACAAAAAACATGTCTTACACAGAACTACTGGTATTTGGCAATGCACATGCTTTGTGTAAGTTCTATACCCGGGTCGTAAACTTATACATGGACAAGTGTATTGCAAAAATCTGCTGGGAACAAAAATTAACAAATAAATCCAAATAAATATAGAATGTGTATTGAGAGCATTCCCCATATTTTCTATCATTACACTTAAATAAAATATTATTATTTTTTATTCAAATCTGTATTAGTAAATATATATAGTATGACTATTACATTCAAACTTTTATATAATTTTCAACCCTGAATCTTACTGCCATAATGCTTACTGGTCAGAGGAAAAGTAGGTCAGATAACAATAACATTGCCTGTGTCTGAAAAGTTAGGTTTAGGCTTTGCACACTTCTGGTTATTGTCACCTGTTTCACTGTTTTCAGTGCCTTGTCATAGCTGGTATCGGTGATCTGTCCAGGCCGGCCGAGAAGCTGTCCACATTTCAGTCTTCTGCACTTGCTTGTACAGGTAATTGTTAAAGAGGCCCATTTACTTTCTGGAAAATGTGTTTGTGAGGTTTCACACGCTTTTCACCTTGATGACCCAGGTTCAATGCCCACTCCAGCCCATGCGAGTTTGGTTGTTAGTTTACTAGAGGATGAGTTTCCTGTAAGAATTCTAGTTTCTGTCCACAGTTTAAGACAACATCAGAATTGGAAATATTCAAATAAAAATTAGTTGCAGCTAAAATTGAAAATTTTCCCAATGTTGAAGTTAGTTTGTAGATAGCCGTCAATTAAAATGCATAAAATGTAAAGAGTAGAAACCATGAGGGTTGTTGTTATATACCGTTTTTCAGATAAACATCAATACATTTATGTGTATTTAGTTTGCTATTTCATACTGTGTTAATTAAAATACACTATTATATCTGATAAAGTAATCCTTAATCCAATGTTGAACTAATTTCCACACCGTTTGTTAAACTGTAAGAAGAAACCATTAATTCACATATTGGCATGACCAGCTTGCCTTTGGCAAAGACTTTTTGAAATACAAGTATCATATTTGATATCTATGATTGATTAAAAGTCATTTTAATGTAGAAGCTTTGGTGTGGTCATTCTTGTAGAGACTTTACAATGTACATCAGTTAGCAAAAGTTGTTTACACAGATTAAGAACTATTTATTTAATTTGTACGTAAAATAAAAATAACAAAATCAGACTTGAAGAAACCTCTGAAGCTTCATTCCAACACATGGTCCTATAAGAAGAGAATCTTGTCCGGCAATGGACCATCTGTCAGATGTGCATGCTTGTTTCTTGTTAACTTTACAAATTTGTGTGAGTACCGGTAGTCTAACAGTGCCCAAATGTTTATCAGATAAGTAAATTATTTATCAAATTGGTCTGACTGTACAACTGTTTTTTCTGAGTAAAAAATTACAATCGAGCCGCCCTCTGGGAAAACATGGCTTTATGAATGTGCATCTTGTCCCAGATTCGCCTATGTTGTCCACACAGGCTAATCAGGGACGACAAATTCTGGCAAAACTAGATTTTCGCTAAGAGAATTCCTCTAGATGAAAAAAGCAGACTGCTTTGTCTAATCTGGAACGACACTTTACGCACATGCATTAAGCCCCATTTTCCCAGAGGGTGGCTCAATTATTTCTTCATTTAATTTTAACATGTCTGTTTTTCTATATACATGTATATACTTCCTTTTTGGTTCCAGGTCTGATTTGGTCCCGCTACTCTATGGTGATTATCCCCAAGAACTACAACCTGCTGGCGGTCAACTTCTTTGTGGCCTTGACTGGGATGTACCAACTGGGCAGGATATACAAGTAAGTTACACAAGATCATAACCCTTTTCCACCCAGAAGCAAAGTGAAAATAGCTATATGCAACCAGCCTTAAACCAGAACAGCCTGCGAGTAACTCGCAGTCTGTTCAGGTTTTATGCTGTTTGCTGCTCATCAGTATCTTATGGTTTGAAATGAAGCCTTTAAAACTTGAATCTAGTATTAAAGGTTTATATTTGTATGTGATTTTCTATTGGAATAGAAATGTTTCAATGTTTGTATCTGAGTGATAAAGCATTTACCTGGTTACCCTTTGCATGCTGGGAAATTTGTTGTCTGCTAAAATGTTGTCGGCTAAATTTCTAAAATTAGCATTTTCTTTGATTTTTTTTCAAAGAATACTATCAGAATAGCAAACAGTTTGGATCCTGATGAGACGCCACGTTCTGTGGCGTCTCATCTGGATCCAAACTGTTTGCAAAGGACTTCAAAATCCGGTTCCAGCGCTCTAAGGGGTAATCATCACAACTGTTACCAGTGACTTTGTTTTCATTATTTCATGCCTTAGCGTATGAGTAAGTTGCTGACTCGTACTCAAATAACAAATATTAAAATGAAACAAAGATATTTGTATTTTATTGTGCCCGAAGTGTGCATTTTGGCCTGGAACTCAATTTTTGAAAAAGCTGATGATTTTATTATTTATCTATTTATTTTCGTTAAGTCTGCATATTAAACGACGTAGACTGTTATACTGGATATACTGTTAACCCTTTAAGCGCTGGAACCGGATTTTGAAGGCCTTTGCAAACAGTTTGGATCGAGATGAGACGCCACAGAACGTGGCGTCTCATCAGGATCCAAACTGTTTGCTATTCTGATAGTATTCTTTGAAAAAAAAATCAAAGAAAATGCTTATTTTAGAAATTCAGCAGATGACATTTAAGCAGAAGACAAATTTCCCAGCATGCAAAGGGTTAATGGTACAAAAATGGAAGCATTAAGCTATCTCATGGCTCCCTCTGGCTGAAAACTTTCTTTGGCCCAATTAACTGTAGAAAATAGAAATTCTTTACATTTAAGTTGTTTTATGGGGTTTTATGGAGACAAAGTTATAGCCTAAAGGAACTTTGAAATAATTAAGTTCAGCAAATGTGGGAATCATGTCTTAAAGTTTCTGTCTTTTTTAGATATCAACAGTCCCTGAAGAAATAGCAAGCACATAAATTTACAGCACACCACTTCCATAACCAGACATGGAATATATATATTCATATGTGTACTTAAATAACATTTACATGTACTCTAGGAATATGTGTATACTTATATCACATTTACTCTAGGGGTATGCGCTCAATTTGTTTGTGAATGCCTGAAAATGTTCAACTTCTATTCTACTAAATTTAACTAAATGAGATATGTACATACGACAAGTGTATTGTTTCAAGATATTAAAAAATGCAATCTTAGAAAAATGCCTTAATGAACAAAATTATATTAAACAGATACTGGTACTGGATTTTGTTTTCAATATATTTTAACTTAGCTGCCAGATGTATGAAATTCGTTAACATCAATTTCATTTGCCAGACGTTATAGACGGTTAATCAATGCATCTAAAATTTGCAGCACATGTTGCATATATATATATAAGTCATATAAATTTCAGCAATAAAGGCTTATAGGCATAAGTTTGCCCATACTTAACCCTTTGCATGCTGGGAAATTTGTCGTCTGCTAAAATGTTGTCTGCTAAATTTCTAAAATTAGCATTTTCTTTGATTTTNAAAATCCGGTTCCAGCGCTCAAAGGGTTAAGGTGAAAGTATTGAATATTGTTCATGATATTTTGCATGGTTCGAAAGCCGCAATATAATGGCAAAGAGTTGTTGCAGTATTGTTCATTAAGAACAACTGATTTTTTTTAAATATGTACATGTTTGA
Source organism: Dreissena rostriformis (assembly GCA_007657795.1). Lineage (NCBI taxonomy): Eukaryota > Metazoa > Mollusca > Bivalvia > Myida > Dreissenidae > Dreissena > Dreissena rostriformis. Next base: position 157,085 of record VMBQ01001113.1, on the reverse strand, counting down.
TTCCGAAGACAATTTTATAGAGAAATTTGGATGTATTATAACAGTACATTTCATTTGAAATTGTTATTCATGTATTGTTATTAAACATTCTATTTATTCAGATTGTTTAGTTATAGTTACTTATAATAAGTGTTAGCAGAGATACTGGTTTAAGGCTTACATTATATTTATTACTGTTTAAGTTATTTTAAAATATGGTCCATCAGTACATGTATTTGGTTCCAATATAATTGTAGGAGTTCTCTCCCTTTGTCCACATTAGCTGTCACAGTATGTCATTAAACAATGTTACATGTAATTCAATCGTCATTTTTCAGCTGTTTTTAAGACAACATGAACAAATATAATCAGGTTTTGTTGAATTAACTTCATGATCATCGAATAGAAAGAATTGCTGTAAATTTGTACCGATTGGGTTGAATAATATTTTAAAATAAAAGGTTTCAAATCTTGTTTTCCTGCTTTATACATTGCCTGGATCACTAGTAAAGAAAGCCTTGCATGTATGTTTGTTGTTTGCAATCATGAATAAACCAATTAGACTGCTGAATAACATGGAATTTATACACAAAAAAGTTTGTACAAATAAGTTTCATTTCAGAACAACCATTATATTGCGTTGTCTTTCAAAAATATTTCAACATCAGATTCGGCAAGTTGGAAATGTATAATACCACCCTATGAAACTTTTAACCCTGGTACAGTTTAACAATAAGAGTTGCAACGCACACAGGTCGGATAAATAAATTGTATTGTTCATGAGTAGTAGCAAATCATTAGTTACATTAGAAGCACACTTGCAACTACCCAACAACCATAGATGACACAGTAACCGGCTTTGCTTTCCTCGGCACTACTTCAACCAGAGACAAAACTATTCCCCGCTCTGCTTTCATAAGCACCAAGACAAACCAGAGACTAAATGGTCACCATCTTTTCTTTATGAACTACTTCAACCAGAGACTTAACGTTGACCAGGTTTGCTTTAATAGGCATTAAAACAATTATAACAGACTAAATTGCCAAACTGCTATATGCAGAAATGTGCATCAAGGTGTCTCCTCATCTTTGATTATGCAGCAACTTGCATAATTTGTACATGCGATTGTCAAAGTTTTTCAGGTCTGTTCATTTACACAAAGGTTATCTGTCTTATTTGACCCCATTGAGCTTACGGTATTAAAATATTATTTGTAAACGTTCTTAAAATATCATTTGTAAACGGATAACAATACATATGTTAACTAGAGCTTTGTCACAGACGTGACTTATACCCCCACATACTGCATTGACACAGAATATTTGCATGCTGTCTCACAAAACTAAAGAAGCTAATTTATGGCAATTTTTAAGAATTATTATGCCATAATCATTTATGGCCATATTGACCTTTGAACTCTTAAATTCTTTCGCATTACACGCCGTCCAATGACTGAACAAAATTAATGTAGTCATTTTAAAATTTTGCAATGAATGACTTAGTTATGGCCCAGACAAGCTCATTTATCAGGGGTGTCAATTGGCCAAAATCCTGAAAATAAGCCTAGCATTTGGGGGCCAGAGCCAAAAGAGGGTTTATAATTCATTAAATTATGTTAACTTTGTAAACAATGTGCCAAAGTACAATTATTTTAGTTTAAAATGACATTTTGTGACAAGAATCTTAAAATAATCAGGAAAAAAACCTCTGACTATTATCAATATCAAAAGTTGTCCTTGAGGGCCTAAATCCTGAATTCATGAATAATCCTGAAATTTGACACCTCTGTTTATGGCCATTGTTTACCTTTAAACTTAAAGTGTGACCTTGATGTTGCAGATATCGACGTTACTCTTTCGTGCGACACACCACCCAATGATGGTGAACAAATGTGCCAAATGATTTGAAAATCTCACAATGAACGACATAGTTATGGCTCGGACAAGCTTATTTATGGCCATTTTTGACCTTTGAAAGTGTGACCTTGACATTGCAAATATCGACGTAATTCTTTCGCGTGACACACCGTCCAATGATGGTGAACAAATTTGCCAAATGATTTTAAAATCTCACAATGAACGACATAGTTATGGCTCGGACAAGCTTATTTATGGCCATTTTTTACCTTTGAAAGTGTGACCTTGACATTGCAAATATCGACGTAATTCTTTCGCGTGACACACCGTCCAATGATGGTGAACAAATTTGCCAAATGATTTTAAAATCTCACAATGAACGACATAGTTATGGCTCGGACAAGCTTATTTATGGCCATTTTTTACCTTTGAAAGTGTGACCTTGACATTGCAAATATCGACGTAATTCTTTCGCGTGACACACCGTCCAATGATGGTGAACAAATGTGCCAAATGATTTTAAAATCTCACAATGAACGACATAGTTATGGCCCGGACAAGCTCATTTATGGCCATTTTTGACCTTTGACCTCAAAGTGTGACCTTGACCTTGGAGATATTGACGTAATTCTTTCGCGCGACACACCGTCCAATGATGGTGAACATATGTGCCAAATGATTTCAAAATCCCTTAATGAACGACATAGTTATGGCCCGGACAAGCTTATTTATGGCCATTTTTTACCTTTGAACTCAAAGTGTGACCTTGGAGATCTGCACAAACTTCTTACCAAGTTTGGTGAAGATTGAATGAAATTTCGGGACAGACCCAACCGACAAAGTGACACCTATATAGCCCCCATTACCAATGGTAATGGGGGTATAATTTAAGATTATCAGTACAAACAACAAATACAATTCATCTGTTTCTTTGTTTTATTTTTTCGTACAACAGAACATACTACTGCTAAAAAAATCAACATAAAATGAGTAAAACACAATTATTTTTAACAAGTGACAAATGACATTTTTAGTCACACAGTTATGGAAAAGGCGGAAAATGATTGTCTAGATAGAAAAGCTTTGTTACTCTTGTTAAAGTGTCGTTGACAAATGGAAATTACGATTTTCTTAAATGACTGTACTTGAAGAATCGATACAAAAAGATCTCAAGATGTTATTGACCCATTACAATTATTATTGTTTCCAATTATATGCATACATAATCATTAATTGATTATATCTTTATATTCTATATAGCATTTGTTTACAATGCATTTGTTCAGTAAAATAATGATAAACCAAATAAAACGTCGAGTAAATCAATATTGTACAACAATTAATACAGTTAAAACAAATCAGGACAGTTCCATTAGTAGGTATGCTGATGAAAATTCCTAAACCACCAACGGTAATCTGAAGAAGTGCAGCGGCGGATGGCGTAACGTGGAATATCAACAAACGACCTCATCATCAGTGTTGACATTCGCCGCTGTAACTGTGTGACATCATCCCATCACTTGCACGAGCAGTCGCTGGCACACGTGCATGAATCTGGCCCTGTGCATCCCTCACCGCACTGACAGCTGTCTGTAACCAATAAATACATCAGTTATTTTTAACCAAATAAATACATTGAATATTTTAAAAGGATATTTAAGAAATGACTGAACGAAAGGCATTGGTGATTATCAAAATGTCAAGCTCCACCAAAACATGTTCCCAAACAATTCATGGACTTAATTTTTATTATAAGGCTACTATGACTCAGTCTCAGTGCGCCAGCTAGGCCTAAATGGAAGGACGCGCACCCTGCCCTTCCGAAGCTCCGCCCTGCCCTTCCCAGGCACCACCCTGCTTTTTTTTAAGACATGTTATAAAAAAATCCCTTATAACATTGTCATAAATTTTATTCCTAATTGTAGACATTTTTATTTACATGGTTTAATACAAATAATATATTCTAACAATTAGTAATAATATAAAAACTACACTTTTAACTTTAATGGAATTTCTTCTCAAGGAAGTCTTCTTAAAGAAAATCCAATTTAAGTCAAAAGTGTCGTTCCTAATCTGGGACGACACTTCACCCACATGCACTTAACCCAATGTTGCCGGAACGAGGCTTACACAATAAACAATGTCCACATACCTCCACATTTGCACACGACGGTCACAGCCTTGCAGCCACAGTCGGAAATGCTGCATTTACAGCCGTCGCCACACTTGCAGTTGGAACAGTCGCTGCAGTTCCCCCCGGCACAAATGCAATCGGCACCGGCTGAAATCGAAGAGTAATATTAACAAATATTCCCTCGCTCATGAATTTTGATAATTATACAAAAAAATAAACATTTCCATGACCCATTGTTCCGGTCTAATTCGATTTGAAATCATGCTGTTACAAAACCCTCATACGTTTAAACGGCGAATTATTTTAATAAGAATTATTTAAAGGTATATTCATTCCATCGTGGACGAGTGTGGTGTTAACAATGAATAGTTCTAATAAAATCACACTTTGTAGTACATCTGAATCTTTTGGCACCTCGATTTTGCGGCGAACGTGACTTTCTATATAACACTATTCTAGAAACAAATATTGCGTCATCAGTGGACACGCCCCCTTTTAGTAAACAAGAAACATTATTAAAGTATTAAAGAAAGAAAATGAACTTACTTTCAACGCAGTTGCATGGATCACTCATGTTGAATTCGTAGTTTCTGGTTCTCTGAGTCTAGAGGTAGATGTATGGTCTTCGATTACCAAAGTCGCTTTGTTAATGCGCACTGCGCACGTCGTAGTGATATACTGTTTGTTTTCTTTGCACACGGATCTACAGCCATGAATGGATTGTGCGCAAAACGATTCACACGGCACTGACAATTCACACGGCACTGAGAATTCACACGGCACTAACTGGACCGTGTGACTGCTGGTGCGGCCGTGTGAAACAGTTAAAGGTTGTTGTCCAGAATTTGTATTGTGGGGCTTCATTGTCCCAAAACAATGATTGTAAATATTATGTCATTAGAACAACAGGTGTTATGCGCGTGGTGCGGTGTGTCAATAGTAAATGAAACATCATTGTGAATAAATTAAGATTAACAATACTGTAAGGACAAATTAACATTTAAAAAAAAAAAACACACACAATATTTTTCGTCTTTAAATCTAAATGTATCCATCACTAGACGACCGATAAATCTGATCTCGTTTTATATTGCTGCGTTTTGTATTTAATGTATCATTGTATACATTTAAAATGATGTAATCCCGATGTAACTTAACAGTACAATAGTTTACTGCATTGAAGATGCTTTTCTCGGCGGACAACACACACATAACTAAAGTAATCAGTCCGACTTCCGTTTCTCATGCTTATTAATTAGTGTTCAAACTTTCGTTATAAACTAGTGGGGAAACATATACTGCCAGTGTTTTGCACATATTACCACGTGCAGTTCGACGAACCCATCGTTCATTGGTTGTGATCAATGCACGCGAACGAAAGATTAAGATTTTTCTTCTGGAAACAAACATATGATAAAGTTAATTAATTGAATATCCACCAACAAACGTGCAGCAAACTAACATACGTAAATGTCTTAAATCATATCAACTATTGTTCTGTGTATAAATTCAGTTCTCAACACACGTAGTTAAAGCCACGTCCAGAATAAACATATATCTGATAATAAAGTATAGATTATATATGAGCCTCGATCTGGAAACGGGGCTTTATGCATACATGTGCGTGAATTGTCCCAGAATAGCATGCGCAGTCCGCACAGGTTAATTAGGCCGAATATCTATCCATTACAAATGTTTATTGATAGATCTTTGATACGTAATAATTATTAACGATGAACTCGAGGGACAGCCTTTTAAGTTCGTAATAAGGTCATGGAAAATACCGACTACACCTGTAGTAAATAGTAAACAAATTACGATGCATTCATTCTTAAATGACACTGGAATGTTCCTAATTGGCCATAACTTTCCATTATGCCCGAAGAGCAAAACTTTGGCGGGTAAATGTGTCACAACTTCTAGTAAGTAATGTAAACATTTGTAAAAAAATTGACAACAAATTATTTGGCTAGTGGTGTCAGTCCAATAAAATTTGTAAAAAAGTTATTCGACATAAGTCTGTCACATTATAATTAAATATAATCTATAATTTCGTAGCCTCTAAATATTATTGAAAATCAGAGTTGAAATGTCTGTTTGCGATTATTATCAAACATTTATTGATCGCACATGCGGCACCTATAGATCGTAGTTGCAACTACTATAGATCGGATTTAGTAACACAGTGAAATTTAACAAATGAAGATAAATTTTTACTTTACTACAGAGAACACGGAATCACAGTTAGTGTTTATTTGATAAGCAAGTGTTCGAATACAATTAAAGGGTTAGGAACTCGAAGTCGTCTGCATATCAACAAAGATCTATAAATATACAGTATATCAGACTTTGATATCAAGTTAGCCTTGACTCGGGACACGTCGACCGACCTGATTTGATATGTAACTCACATGTAGCGGTCCGACGGTATTGAAGTAAACAACGTGTCGCGTATCGCGGTTTAAATATCATGAACACGTTTTGCAGGTGATAATAAATACCATTAACATTAAATCATTATATTCGCCACATTTGTTTACTTCTTTCTATGTTCCTACTTCTACTACTGCCTTCTACTACTGCTACTACCACCACCACCACTAGAACTGCTACTACTACTACTTATGATTGTAATGCCGCTATAATCACTATCATCATCACCACCACCACCACTATTATAACTACAATTTCTGATTTTAACTAGTTCTGTTTTATGAACGACCATCCATCCTCATTCAGCTGTAGGCTTGGTCCGTCAAGTGGCCGACTTGCTGCTATCATGGTTGGGTCACTCCCGATATGACGTGTCACTTAACCACTTAGTTTTTGACCTCACATTATTAATGGCTTGCCATAATGCGCGTACTTCTTATTATTAGCTAGAGTCGGACAACTTCATACGCAGAATGATTGAGCATGTGATTGAGATCAGGTGGAACGTATTTATATATATAATAGCCAAGGACATAGTACATTTATGATTATGAAACGCATCACTCCATACAATATTCAGACTCTGATTTATGCATGCATACTTTGATCTATGTATCGGGCGTCTAATAAGATTTAGAACGGATTTTTTTTCTTCATATTTACTTGCCAAGGACAATTAATGTGGGCAAACACGATAAAACTCTGACAACTTATCTTCTTGAATTGACAACATAGATTGGAATGCGCAGTCCGCACAGGCTAATCAGGGACGACACTTTCCGCCTTAATTGAATTTTTCGTTAAAAGGAAGTCTCTTTTTTACGAAAATCCAATACTAAGCGGAAAGTGTCATCCCTGAAAAGCCTGTGCGGACTGCTTTTTACGCGCATGCATTAAGACCGGGTTTCCCAGAGCGTGACTCATTTGTTCCAATTGGTTTTTACCCTGACACAATTTCAATAAAAGTTGTTGTGCTATTGACGAATTACACAAAACTGTGTGACGTGCATTTTAAAACAATATTGTTATCGCATTTTATATCAAACTCGGTTAATAAAGTTGTAAACACTAAGAAACACATACGTTAAATCTACAGTTTATTTTTAAAGGCCCTATAAAGGTGACAAATCCAATTATTATGCATATAAACTGGTCTAATTTTTACCGGATTTCAGTTACTCTTGCATAAAAAATGCTAATAACACAGCTTAGGTGCAACGTTGTCAAGAATTATGGAGGATATACCCGTTTCATAATTGGAAGAAATGTTTACAACTTTGCAACTAACTTGGTGTGTAGCCTCAAAGCGGTGACGTATGCTAAAAATAGCCGAAAGAATATTCAATTGTATTTCTGTTTTAAACAACTTTTTACCATCAGAAAGTAACTTATTAGATCATTACAAACGTTTTAACCATTTAGAAGAGACCTTTTTTGTGAGTGATACCGGAAAACGTTGAAAATCGACGACATATTTTTGGTGACCCGAGTCACTTTCACTTTCCCGAGTAAACAGCGATGTAAATAAACTGATTGTTTGTAAACACAATTGACTTGAAGGACACTGTATTTTGAGCTCAAAACAAGTTGTACTGCTATTTTTTTATGGTAATGTCTAATAGCATATATATATATTGTTTTTTGATTACCTTTATGAACAAAATATGGAAAAAAAATCGGAAAATAATTAACGGATCGTCACCTTTAAATAGGACCAGTAACTTCGTTGTTATTATAGCTTTACACTTAATTTAAACACAAAGATTTACCGGTACTCTGATACTTGAACAGAGAGTTTATAAACTTATAATACTTTTTATAGATGCCAGAAAAATGAAGGTGACACATTTTTACTCGAGAACATATTACATCATGGTCATGAAATTCCTTCAATCGAACCTTAAGCCCCAGTCCCATACAGATGCCGGATCAGCACGGTTCATATCCGGGATGATCCGGCATGTGAACCGTGTAGCCGCCGTGTAGCTCCGTGTAGGTCCTGTGACGTCCGGGAATCTCCTTGGCCCTCCGGGAGACCAACACGGCAGTTTTTGGAAGTTCAAAACTACCGTGTTGATCCGTGACGATCCGGGGTGGTAGCACCGTCCGGGATGGTCCGTGTAGCTGCCGTGTGGGCCCGGTGACAGCCGTTTAGGGTCCGGTTACAACCGTATTTCTGCCTTGGTTGTCCTTGTGCGTTCTTGACAGTCCGGAAACACAGTTCAGACCCCTGTCCTTTAATGACCGTGACGGCAGTTGTACGGTTGTCCCCTGTGCTACCGTCGATGCAACATGGGCGATGAGATGACGACTGAGGACAAGCTGATGCTGCTGAGATGTCAACGTCTACTGCAAAAAGCTAAGGTTAGTTTAAACCTATTTATTTTTGCTCGATTGCATCGAAAGCCATAGGCTTATATAAACGCTCTCGAGTCCGTTTCCTGGGACTAGAACCAGTACTTGGTGCCTTTGGGGGAGATCAAAGGAACGCTCCCAGTGAGGTTCGAACCCATGACCTCCCGATCGCTAGGCGGACACCATATCCACTATGCGACGCCGATCTTAAAGGTTGAAAGCAGTATCCTGATTGCTTAAGCGAAGCTACGACAGAGAAATAGAGATTTCGCGAAAACCATTTTATTTATCTAAACCAATGAATAGAATGAATAGGAGAACCATCTAGCTCAGACAATGACTCGCCATAATAACGTACGACTGATGGACGAACTCAAGAAAAAAGACCCAAAAGGCTTCTTTAATATCCTACACATGGGCTTTCAGATATACCAAGAGATACTGACACGTATCGAGCCAAGAAACAAGCCGAAGAAATTAAACTGCAGGATGCATATGACAGCGGACTTTAAGTTTGCAACAACATTGCGGTACCTTACATCGTGGATAGTTACCACTGTCTGATGTATGAATTTCGGGTCGCTCACAGCACATTCTCCATGATCATCCTTCAGGTCAGCGATGCGTACTTATAGAATTTGCTGATGAACCAATGCCATGTCCTGAAACGCCAGATGAGTAGAAGAGCATCGTCAAGCAGTTCATCGACCTATAGCAGTTGAATTGCTGTGTGGTTGTATTGGACGGGAAGCACATCGCCGTACATTGTCCTCGGTGTGGTAGTTCTTTGTACTACAACTAATACCATTCCATAATCCTTGATCGACACCGACTACAAATTCATTTGGTTTGAATAAGGCAACAATGCTTTTCGTGTTCAACATAGGTTTCTCATTGAGCCAATCGGCCACGATGACCTCCGTTTTGAAAGGACCAGGGAGGTCTTCTTTGTTCTTTAGGCGTAAGTTTCTGTGGGTTGTGCTGATGGTTGTTGATCTACTTGTAAATGTTATGGCAACCTTGATATGGGCCTCAAGCTTGTTTTTCCTTGTTGCTGCTGTTCTTCATCGGTAGCGGATGCTGCTTGTAAGTTGTGGCGATCTTTTGGGAACTGGAAGGCCCACTTTGACAATACGCTTGATTTAATGTGGCATTTTGACGTTTTAGATATTTATACGAGGTTACACCTTCGAGCTTTGATTGCAGAATGATGGAATCACCGAAAATCAACCTGCTTGTAAACATGTTATTGTCGGTCCGTCGCATATCGTGTTAGTCCGTATCGTTGTCGTGTAGGTTCGGGATGGTCCGTGTTGATACCGTATTAGTCCGTATTTATCCGTGTCTCTGCCGTGACTGTCCGCGTGGGCGCCGTGTTGATGGCGTGTTGGTCCGTGTGGATGCCGTGTTGTCATCGGGGTGATGGTCTTTAGAAGACCGTCGACGCTCAAAAATCCCAAAAAGACACGGACTATCCGGGACTGCCGCGTCCATCCGTGCTTATATGGGACTGGGGCTTAACGGCTAAAAAAACATGCGCCGTGGCGTAGGGGATATGGTGTCCGCCTAGCTATCGGGAGGTCACGGGATTGATCACGATTGTGGGAGCGTTCTTCAGATCCCCCCCCCCCAAAGTCCTGGTTCTACCCAGGTAACGGCCTAGAGAGCGTTTCAATAATCCAGAAGCTTTCGATGAAATCAAGCTTATAAAAAATAGGTTTAAAGAAAAGACATGCGCTTCCAGTGACTTCCATGAATGGTAAAGTCCACGACGAACTTCATCTTGATTTTCATTCAATGGTTAAACTACAGGTATGAATTATCTAAATCGCCAAGAGCAAATCTCCATCAGATATGGATATTATAAGATGAGACTATAGTTACCTGTCAGGCAACGGTCAATCAGGAATTCATCTCTCAAAACTTCCGAAGGGGTCACGCAGCGAGATCACGCAGCAGCCGCTGTGTTAGAGTAACAACGACGAATGATGTTTGCAAACTTGTTTTATTGTCATGGGTGGATGCAGGTGTTTGTGTGTGCCCTTTGGAAGTTTTGTCGCAAAATTATACGAAAACAACAAGAACACTCCAACTCATTCAATCGTTTCGCGTTTGTAAAGTTGTATAATTCTATCAATTTCAAATGATGATTACGGTAATCTTAAATGAAAATAAATTTTCTGTACGAGTCTAAGTCATAAGTTTTATTTCGCTCTCTAATGTACACGGTCCTTTTATCTGTTTCTGTTTGACAAATATTTGTAATTTCGAAAATTCGTTTATTCGTTCGACTGAGAGTCTAAACTAGTCTTGTAGTGGTAGAACCGTTATTTATTACTCATCTTGGACATGGTCAGAATGTTAATATTGACGAACATATTTGAATCTGGGTCAAGATGGATCAAACACTGAGGTCATTAGGTGAAGGCTTCGACAATAGGTGTACCTTGAACTTTTGTGAGCGCTTTAGGACTATCATGACCCTCTTGTATATAATTCAAGCGCCGAAAATCCGAAGTGGTTCAGTGGATCTGGCAGTTTATCAAACTTGACAAAGATGCCCAAAAACCCAGGTGGAAGTAACGTACCCTGGATAGCATATGGGCCCAGGAGCCCAAGATATTCAAATAAATATATTCAAGAGGGCCATGATGGCGCTGTATCGCGCCACTGTTTTTTATGCGAAAAAAGCGTGCAATGCGCATGGGTTGAAATGTACTCAAGCATGTGACTTTCTCTTTCTATCCCTTGTCCCACTGGGCGCTTAAAGTTGGAAGGGTTCAGTTTTGTGACCCCCAGGGCTGGGTCAAATTTGAGCCCAGGGGAATAATTTGAACAAATTTGGTAGAGGACTATTAGATGTCACTACATACCACATTTAGTAGCCCTAGGCTCTATAATTATGAACAAGAGATTTTTAAAGTTTGCACAAAATAGGCACAATATAAGCATATGTTCAATTTTGTGACCCCTGGGGAACAGGCAAATTTGATTCCAGGGGCTTAATTTGAACAAACTTGGTAGAGGACTATAAGATGTCACTACATACCAAATTTGGTAGCCCTATGCCATACGGTTATGGACAAGAAGATTGTTAAAGTTTGCACAAAATAGGCCTTATTTAAGCGTATGTTCATTTTTGTGACCCCCGGGGCAGGGTCTATTTTGACCCCAGGGGCATAATTTGAACAAACTAAGTAGAGAACTATTAGATGTCACTACATACTGAATTTGGTAGCCCTAGGCCCTACGGTTATGGTCAAGAAGATGTTTAAATTTTGCACAAAATAGGCTTTATATAAGCATATGTTCATTTTTGTGACCCCCGGGGCGGGCTCAAATTTGACTCCAGGGGCATAATTTGAACAAATTTGAAAGAGGTTTACCCCAGGAACATTTGTTAGAAGTTTTATCAGAATTGGACTTGTAGTTTAGGAGGAGAAGATGTTTAAAGAAAAAGTTAACGCACGGACGCACGCACGACAGACACAGGACCATGACATAAGCCCCGCTGGCCTCTGGCCAGTGGAGCTAAAAATCATGTTTAATGAGAGAAAAATTGACAAAGAGCCATGAAAAAAAAATCCCCACCCTCTGATATTAGAATATATACTCAATTATATATTGTCAATTTTTCTCTCATTAAACATGATTTTATATATTTATTTGAATATATTGGGCTCCTATACATATACTATCCAGGGTACGTTACTTCCACCTGTGCCCAAAACATCATCACCAAGATTTATGATGATCAGATTCAAACCATTTAACGGAATTACCATCGTCATTGATTGTCACTCAACATTCTTTAATTATTAAGAGAGTGAGGTGCAAAGACCATATAAAAAGCAATTGGCTAAACAAGAGAATAAGGTACATGATAAACTGCCACATTTTAAGTGGCCAATACTATTATCATATCATTTCACTTGGACATCACATGTTTTATCGGAAGAACTATTGTACACAAAAGAGCACAGTATAAGTACTCATCAAATAGCATGTGGGGATGTTTGTTATTTGATGATTTGAAATTTAAACATTCAACAAATGATGTCAACAGATTGACTTTAAATTAAGCATGGTAAATTTAATTCAGAATCGTTTATTTTCCAGCAACAAACATCTTAAATAAAAACACTTGACATACACTTTTCATGTTCATCATAAATTCACAGACTCATTTTGAAACATTACAACATTTCAGACATGTTAAAACCCATACAGCGTCACGTTATGGGAAAACAGGGCTTAATGCATGTGAGTAAAGTGTCATCCAAGATTAGCCTGTGAAATCTGCACAGGCTTATCAGGGACGACACATTGGGCATTTACAAAATTTATCGTTTAAGGGAGGCTCTTGAAAACGAAAATCCAGTCTAGGCGGAACTTGTTGTCCCAGATAAGCTTGTGCTGATTGCACAATCTGGAAAGACACTTTACACACATGCATTAAGCCCTGTTTTCGAAGAACAGGTCTTTTCTGAAGAAGCAAGATATGATTCCTGATCTCCATGGCTCCTATGATGAGAAAGGCTGACAAGATCCTTGGCTGCAGATCATCACTTGTAGAAAACCACGTCATATACACAGCTTGAGAAACTTCGGTGATAGCATAGAGCTGTGCTTCTGAAAACAAGATTAACAAGGGATGTGTTTGTCAACACAATGCCCCCTTTTGCGCCGCTTTGAAATAAAATTTCTGTTTATCATTTGGCAAGTTTAGAAATTATCTCGCTTTAAAGCTGAATTACTTCCCTTGGATTGTGTTTTTTGACCTTTGACCTTGAAGGATGACCTTGACCTTTCACCACTCAAAATGTGCAGCTCCATGAGATGCACATCCATGCCAAGTATCAAGATGCTGTCATCAATAATGCAAAAGTTATGACAAAACTTTAACCAAGAATAAAGTTTTGGAACTTTAACCAAGGTTAAAGTTTTGGGACAGAATGACAGACAGAATGACAGACAGACAGGCCAAAAACAATATACCCCCTCTTCTTCGAAGAAGGGGTTATAAACACACAGGTTAAAGGGTTCCAGTTGACCGCAATGAATTTTTTTACAATTATTTTACTTACTGATCTACAACTTACAAGATCCTTAGAAAGAAATTCCATCATAGGAACTTGTTGATTATCTCAAATGATGTAATGTGTTCATCGGATCTGGTCAGTTCTAGCGAAATCCAGCTCAAAAAGCTGGAATTTGTAAAATTTCCGAAGACTTTGGCTGCCTCTTCCATTGAGTATTAAAAAAGTTATAAACTAACATTTAATACTGATATGTTAAGCAATGTGTTTTTCAGTTGATAAAACATGTTGTATCTATCTAAAAATAACATGTAAGTACAACCTGTTGAATACCAAATCTTGATTTTTCTTTAAAAAAATATGAGCTCTGGGGAAAATGTGCTTAATGCATGTGTGTAAAGTTGACTACACTTTCCGATTACATGGTATTTTTCGTTTTAAAGACTGCACAGGCTAATCTGGGACGACACTTTTAGCACATGCATTAAGCTCCGTCTTTCCAGAGCGAGGGAGGCTATATAGTTTTGATCAGAGCATACCACTTGTGATGCAAATGGACCAATGAAAGCGCAGTATCGTCTCATGGCCTCTCGTATCTCCCCGGGCTGAATGGCCTTCTCTCTGGGAATATCCAAGGAATAGGGATGACTCTGTAAACAGAGATGAATAAAACATAGAAAGTCTCGCTCTGGGAAAATGGGGTTTAACCCTTTGCATGCTGGGAAATTTGTCGTCTGCTAAAATGTCGTCTGCTGAATTTCTAAAATTAGCATTTTCTTTTATTTTTTTCAAAGAATACTATCAGAATAGCAAACAGTTTGGATCCTGATGAGACGCCACGTTCTGTGGCGTCTCATCTGAATCCAAACTGTTTGCAAAGGCCTTCAAAATCCGGTTCCAGCGCTCAAAGGGTTAATGCATGTGCATAAAATGTTGTTCCAGATTACCCTGTGCAACCCTCACAGGCTAATCAGGGACCACACTTTACACCTGAATTTGATTTTGGTTTAAGCTTCCTATAAACAAAAAAAATCCATAAAGTGGAAAGTGTCGTCACTGATTAGCCTGTGCAGACTGCACAGATTAATCTGCAACAACACTTTACGAACATGCAATAAGCCCAGTTTTCCCATAGCTCAGCTCAATTAGTTTTAAGATTTATAGGATTGACTCTGTTAACAGAGGCAAATACAATGTACCATTCTGTTCCATATTAGTTTTATAGGACAGATTCTGCAAACAAATGAGTAGATATTCTCAAAATTAAATTATGTTCCTTTATTGTTGGAAATGTTAAAAATGGATTTTTTTTTTTTTTTTTTTTANTTTTTTTTTTTTTTTTTACTGGTCAGGGTATATTCTCACTCATGGGAAGAATGGGGCCGGGATCCTTTCAGAGGGATTTTTTTTGCAAAATATCTTACCAGGTGGATTTTAAAAATATCTTTAATTTACTTAAAATATTGAATATCTAGTTACTTAAAACACATATCCTTATCAGAAATAAACACAGGCAATGTTTTAGTAGCATTTCATTACTTGATTTAATGCAATTTTCATAAAAGGTTACAACACTGGAAGCAACATTGTAACCCCCCCCAACCCTGTTACGTGTATATGAATGTGCAGTGTAACCTTTCTCTTTTTCTTCTGCTTTGCCTTGCCACTGGCTCCCTGTGTTACCACGGTGATCCCCATCAGGCCGGGCTGACTGATGACTGGGGTGGTAGGGGGGCTCTGAAAGTCAAACACAGGAACCAATCATTGAGATAAAATGAGCCTTGCTCTGGGAAAACTGGGCTTAATGCATTGCATAAAGTGTTTCCCAGATTAGTGTGTGCAGTCCAACAAGCTTATCAGGGATGACACTTTCCCCTTAAACTGGAGTTTTGTTAGAAGAGACTTCCTATAAAAGATTATTTTTATAAAAGCGGAAAGTGTCGTCCCTGATTAGCTTGTGTCGTCTGCTTAGGCTGATCTGGGACGACAATTTATGCACATGCATTATGCCCAGGTACCAATCACTGAGATCAAAAAGAGGTCTTAGATTAAGAATGGTGTCACATGGTGTTGCTCCCATAGAAACCAAATTGTTTAAAGCCACCATATTGTATATATGGAATATCCAAAAATCAATACTTTTCAGAAATGAGAGCCTTAAAACATTAACGCTATATATTCAGCTCAAGGAAAATGATTACAATTTCAGCAAATGAAGGGCACAAACTCACAATCAGAATTCTCTAAACATTATTTTTCACAAAGGATTCATTTTTGTGGTTATTTTAGTATTTTGTCACCTTTTTTCATGATACTGTCGGCACTCTGTGAGCACTCATTTATCCATAGAAGCGTATTTCCACTTAAGTAGAAATGTTTTGATTGTACCCATAAACAGCAACGCACACACTTGCAAGCTTATGTGACAGCATTTCAAGGGAATTCTTAAATAAAGGTGTACCATTTCTAACTTTACCCTTAAAACTTTTTCTTGCCAACATCAATCATGACAAAAAATAAAACACAAAATCCAACTTACTGCTACAGGTGATGCTAAATCTGGCTTTATCCCCGTCTGTCCAGCCCCTGAATTAGACTGGTTTATGTTGTGTGATATATTGGGCAGGGTCTGGGACAGAGGGTCTCTGAAACCAGTCAGCATATCCTGCTTCACAAGAAGGGCAAGGTCAACAATCTGAAACAGGAAATCACAGTTTTTCATCTTATCTTTAAAGAAATATGCACAGGATCTGGGAAGACTTAGGATGATTATTCTGAAAAATCTGTAAGGCAATAATCACAATCTAATTTTGGAAAACTCAGGATGATTATTTAGAAGTACCAGTAAGGCAAATAAGAATGTCCAAAGTTAAGTTTACATTTTAGGGAAGATAGTCCATCAAATGTGTTTATCAGTCTTGCAAGAAACATAATATGAAACTGAACTCCCTGTTGTGTGTTGTCTTTGAGATTTAAGTACATATGCGTTTATTTTGGGAGTGCTGTCTTATTCGTAAGGCAAACTTAAAAACATGGAACAAGAGCTCATATTTACTATTTTGTAATATTTTCTTTATTTCATTGATCGATGGGGAAAATGGGAATAATGGTTCACCACTAAAAAAAAGATTTATAAATAAATTTCATAAACTTGAAGCTTTTCATTACAAGATTGAATGGAGTTAATTGGTGAATTAAGAAAATTTGAGAATTATGGTTCCTCAACAAACAATTTCAATAATTATGTTAACAACTAAACATTTATTGTTTGTCTTATTTATGGAACATACAACAGAGATTACAATATGATAATTTTTTTAGTATCTGTGAATTTGTTAATACATTATCATAAACAAGAAATATCTTAAAAAGATATACAGTGTTGATTGCAGTTAGTGTTGATGAAAGATAAAGAGTTATATTAATGAGATTAAAGATAGCGAATGCCTTTTTTCTTCGCAGTTCTTTATAGCTGCATCAGATGCAAACCAATTACGGGGTGTTACAATGGATTTCGTGGCTTATTCCGCATTATTAGATATTATTGATCATATATCTATAAATACAAACTGAAATACACAAGAAGAATGGGAATTATATGAAAACATAAAAGTCAACCAGCCACACACAAATATCTGTACTTATTTGAAATATTTATAGCGTTTATATTGTGATTTTTTAACTGACCGCAAACTGACCATGATACATTGCGGGGTTGGAATGCAATGCATTAAAGTGAGGTCATGATTTCACAGCTGGAATGAAGGCTTGTTTAACGTTTTATACTTTAACCTGTTTAACGGTCAATTTTGAAAACAATTAAAATTATTTTGGTCAAAACGAATATCAGGATAAGGGACAACAATACTTATATGATCTAAAATATACAAGTGCACAGAATGTGATACGGTACACTACGTCTAGCGCGATTTCTGCCATCCACAACACATCACCGTGATTCAGCCCAGAGTGGACAATTACTATCCCATCGCGATACACCGTGGAACACGGTGATTTCGCCGTGGCGAATTCCGGTGTCAGTCTCGGCGTTATCGGGATATTGATCTCACGGTGGACCACCGCGATCACGGTGGACCACCGATATCGCGGTGGACCACCAAGGTCTAGGTGGTTCGCGGTGAAATACATGTGCAACAACAACATAGTACAAATGTATGGTCTGCAATATCGAATTGTACATGTTCATTCACATTGCAGATCGTATAATGTTGTTTTTTTGTAAACTTTGTATGTACATGTATTACATACCCTTCATAATAAAATCACCGAATGTTCAACCCTTTTCTCTCGTGTTTGCCCTCTTTACAGAATCATTGACATGTCTTACATAGAGCGTGAGTATAGTTTGCGTTTCATGCTTCAGGTTTTGTTTCAATTGTTTCTGCATGAAGTTTTCCTTGTTGTTCTTAATTAAAGATTTGTTTTTTGTTAACCATTCGAAAACCCTTGCTCGTTTATGTTCATATATAGCTTGCCAACAATTACATACAAGCATGTTACATGTATATGTAATTTGATATCAGACTATATTTTGTTTCTTTTGTTACATGTATTGGATCGAATAAATTTACATGTACAAATTCGAGACATCCGCAGTAAGTATTAAATTCCGCGATATTTTAATATCATAGTCATGCGTAACGATCAGTTGTCATGTTGGTGAGTGACTATTTGTATACCTGTTCTTTGTTCAATAACAAGTTCATTTTGAAACATACACTGTCTGTAAAATAACGTATAAAAAGAAATCGTAATATTATGGTAAATATTGATTTACTTATTGTGTTACAATAATGTTGTGCATTGAGCAAATACAATGTTTATCAAATTTATAAAGTATCGATAAGAAGTGTTGTTAAGAAATCGCGGTGAATTTAACGAGTCATAATTTCACATTTAACTTTTTTTAAACTGTTTTACTCTTTTATTTCAGATACGACCAAGAATATGGTTTTCGGAAAATAATGAACAAAGTAGCAACGCTGATGAGTTTTTAAATTAGTAATTATTTAACATTTAGCCTAATCTTAATATATGTACATGTACACATGTATTGTGATATTTAATAAATAATATGTAATCACAATATTCCCTCGTAAACGTTTTTAAAATATGTATCGATATGAACTTGCTATTGAACAAAACAGATCATAGTCACTTGATAACATAACAACTGATCTTTTCACATGCTTATGTTCTTAAAATATCACTGAATTGAGTACTTACTGCCGATGTTTTGAATTTATATTCGAATCTATACACGTAACAATATAAACAGGAGGAAGTCACTAAAATAGTCAGAATCAAATTACACGTAACATGTTGATATGTTATTATTGGCAAGCTATATGTACACAAACGAAAAAGCATTTCCGAAATTTTAACAAAAACAAACAATTCTTTAAATAAACAACAAGTAAATCTTCACGCAGAAACTGTAGAAACAAAACATAAAGTACATCACGCTCGATGTACGACATGTCAAATGATTCTGGAACGAGGGTAAACAATAGAACATAATGATGATTGTTAACAATCAAGTTACAATGTATACAAATGTAACAGAACATTCTAGAACTTTGCAAAAATTATACGATCTGCAATATCGAATTATACATGTTCATTCACATTTACCTGTATTTCACCGCGAAACACCGAGGCCGCGGTGGTCCACCGCGATCTCGGTGGTTCACCGCGATCCACCGTGAGATCGATTTCCCGATAACGCCCGCAGTGTTCAGCCACTTTCGACGCGATCTATCATGATGGAAACACCTTCAGAGCGCGGTGATTTTCCACGCTCACGAAAAATTGTCCACGGTGGGACTGTGGTGGATCGCAGAAATCGCGCTAGACGTAGTGTAGTTATTACAAAATATGAGAACACATCGCTGACAATCTTCTTAATATAAAGAGGCACACACAAACTGTATTGATGTCAAGAGTTGAGTGTGGAACTGTTCTATCTCTCAAGCATTTTCATTAGAGATAAAATTGTTCCATGCTCAACAAGCAGTTTACACCATTGCAAAACGCACTTTAGTATCCCTTTTCAGACCCTATACTTCACAAAAATAGAAAGTCAATTGAATAACCTATTCATGTAAATGTGATGACTGTTTGTAGATTGCATGTTTTTTATTTCGAAAAGTTTCTGGCCTACCGGCAGGAAATTTTATATTCAAATTCATTGGACGCTTACAAAGGTCAGCTTAGGTGAAAAGTTGGGCTAGACAGCTATGCCGAAAAAAAAGCGAAGGTCTTAAATATTCACTGGGACTATAGCCTATATATTTTTTAAGGGCATTGTATCAGCTTATGACAATTTTGAAATTTGGTTTCATTAACACGAACCTACCAGTATTCAATTCACACATACTGAGTCAATGACCATATACACTGCGTGTGGCTTAATATTGCCAACATGAACGATCCTTATATATAGGAGGAATTAAAATTAAAGAATACTACCATTTTATATTGTAAGGACCTAAGCATAAACATCCCGGCAATGTATTGCTTCAATATTTGGATAAATGATTCATATATTATAACAGCATGATTAACAATACAAAACATGAGAACAACAATAAACTATTTATTCCTTGTCATGAAATGAAACAAATGTAAAAACATAACGAAAATAATTCCTCAACAATGTTTCAAATTACATGTACACTGTGGATTGTTTGTTTTATTTTGTCTGCTATGGTAAACGACAGGGTTCAATATGTCTAATTGATTTAAAGCGTTCAGTCAGTTTGAAAAGGAAAGCATAGATAAGAATTATTGATCACCGTTTTGCATTGAAGTGTAGATTAAATAGGTATCAAATTACAATTAATGTTAACAGTATTCATTTTATATACCGTGGATAGAACTGCCTTATGGAACTTTGTGCAAACAAAAAGTACTTGACGACATACATTTGGAATTTAATAACTGAAGAACAGTTTAAGTGTAAACGATAGATTAATTCATCAAACCGGCTGATATAAATTCTAGAATAATTTTGAACCCTGAGTGTCTAATCAAACTAAAGGTAAGTAACTGAATAGTAACCTAATGCAGAAATATTAATTGCACTAAAGGTTTTATTTTGTTATATTTTATTTGGTTTATTTTATGGAACCTGAACAAAACTGGTTATTATTGTTCATTTTTGTAAAATGACATTATTTCCATACAAAATCATATCATAGTCTATTGATCTCTGAAAATGCAGCAAAAAGGTGCGACAACAAAGTCTTATGGTTCAAATTAATTAAATAACCAAACATACATGTACTTAGATTAAAAGACAGCAGTATTTATTGATCCAATTCAATTACTATTTTATTAATATAAACCATTAAAAAATAACCTTTAAATAATCTTACAAAGACACCCTCATTTATAATCTAGCTTTCTTTTTGCCATATTTACACACAAGATTACTTTTTTCAAAGTCAAAGTACAAAGTCTTATTATGTCATGGTCGACCATTGAAATCAATCGGTAATCTTGTCACAAAAAAGATTAAGTTGTTTTTAGGTCAGTACTTAAATAAGTGGTTGTATCTATCCACAAAGTGAATTCACTGTAGTATATTTTGCAGTTATGGTTATAACCTATTGCAAAAAGTTAAAATTCAATAATAATACATGCAATTTTGTTTTCTTAAAAACTGTGTGATTTAGTAAATAGTAAATTCATGTTACAAATAAAATTACCAGTAACTGTTATTACCGGTAATAATTTATGATACTATGGTTATAGTAAAACTGCCCTTATATTACAGATGACCAATGACCTATGGCGCTTATGTTCAGCCAAGAAAAACTGATACATGTATACAATCTGCATCATGGTGAGTCCAAGTAAATGAATAGAAGCCAACAAAGCTCTTCCAAAAATGGGATCAGGAAATGCCAAACCCGTCCAGGTGACCCCTGCAGACTCCACAGACTCCCTGGCCCCTGTGTGCGACCCCTGCGTAAACAAGAATGAGCATGCGCGGGGCTGGTGTGGCACGTGCGGGGTGTACCTGTGCACAAGGTGCGTATCCACCCACAACCGAAGTCACAAGCTGGCCATGGGTAGAGATCTTCCCCTGACGCGACCTATTTCTGAATCTTTGTTGAACAATGTCGAGGTAAAGACAGTTCTACCAGTTGCGTCGTTAGAGGATAACGATTTAAAACGAGAGGATGTACCATATGAGGAGCGTAATATACGAGGGTGTGTATGCATCGGGGAGTACATCGTCACCATAACTATGACACGGATCACCCTGTACGACGAAGAGTTCCAGTGCGTAGGAGAGATCGACTTTGAGTGGTTTCAGCCGTTATCAATATGTTCACGTAATAATGACATAGCGGTATCCTTTGAAAGATTGAAAGACTCTGACACTGCGGATCCCGAGGAAAGCAAAGGACGGAAGAAGATGCCACCGTACAAGGATGTGCAGCTATACCAGCTTGTTTTACCGAGCTGTATCTCTGGAACTCACTTGGTCAAAAAGAAGAACTTCAACACTTCAGGCGAGTGCTTCACCCTAGCAGTGTGCCCCGTGTACACCCGGGAATTAATAATGGCAGCTGGGATACAGCTGGGCAAGAATCCAGAACGTGACGACATTGAATACATTGTTCAGATAATTCGGTCTAATGGTGAAATTTTACAAACACTTGATATCAACCCTCTAGCCGAACCGTGCTTCACATCCAGGTTTTTTATATGTGCCACAATGAAATTTGGCGAGATCATCGTCTCAGAAGCCCCTAATCGCAGAGTAAGAGGCATTTACATGAAAACGGGAAAAACTTCTTTCGAGTTTGAAGGGGGCTCGCCTCAGGGTCTCGCCTGCGACACCGATGACAATATCTACGTCTACAATGACAACCAGTTGTTCTGGATTCCCCCTCTGAGGAACAAAATACACTACATGCAACAAGGATACAAGAAAACTTCGAAGAAGGAGAACAGAATGGCCGTGTCCCTTTGCTTTAACAGCGATACAAGGATACTGTATAAATCCAACATTGATTTGCCAACTATTGAAAGTTTCCGCATTACATGAGTAACCATATTAAATCTCATCTCATCTTCTCATGTGGTTCTGTCTGGGACATAAGCCGACAACACGCTTCCTGCAGACGTAACCATATTGAATGGATACCATATAATTAGATTATCATGACTTAGTAAGGTAACAAAGTTAAAAGTACATTTTATATTGACTGTTTCAGTATTACATGTGTTAATTTACTAATAGATGTAACGAATAATATTTGGACTGAGACTTTACAAAATTTTAATTTGAAATATATTTTGATGATAAAATAAAGCAAGGACAAAGAATTCTGTTAAACTTTGCTGATGAAGTATCTATATCTGATCTGATAATTTCATTGGTGATGTCGCAACCTTTCAATTAGATTGAATATGTAGAGAATATTTGTTGATTTCTGCCGATTATCGGTTTTAATTTATGAGTGATAAGAGAAAGTATTATCTTACCTCGCACAGAACACTCGTTTTTCATTGGCTAAGCCAGGTCACATGCTGACCATGTATTTTCCCATGTAAGGTCATTAGCTTTTCATATTAGGTTAGTTACGTTGTGTAAGGTAAGTAATGTTGAATGACGTCACTAAAGTAAACAAGTAGAAGTCATATAAGACATTATAATTAACTTTTGTCCTGATCTTATATTGATGCTCCAGAAAGAGTGGTATCGGGTGCCAACGCTTGGCTGTGGGTGCTGGATTTTGTTTTTTTGACCTTTGACCTTGAAGGATGACCTAGACCTTTCACCACTCAAAATGTGCAGCTACATGAGATACACATGCATGCCAAACATCAAGTTGCTATCTTCAATTTTGCAAAAGTTATGGCCATTGTTAAAGTTTTCGGACGACTACGACGACGACGCGGACGGCGGAAGACGAGAGGGCTATGACAATACCTCGGGTTTTCTTCGAAAACAGCCGAGCTAAAAAAGAGTAAACAGGTACATTCAAACTGTTGATTTTGATGATTGTGTGCTTATTTACCTCACATTTTCATTATACAGTGTAGTGCTGTTTTTATTCATTCTTAGTAATATAGTTTTTGGAATATCAATCATTGGTTAACTAAGCAATATAATCTTTCATTTTTTCCTTATGGTAAAAAGGGTGAGCACACCATACATAGTTTGATTTTTGTAAAGAAAAAAAAAAGACACATGTAAACATACAATTTACCATTACAATATTCTGTAATTATAATGTGAACTATAGTTTACTGTTTTGGACATACTTTAAAAAAATGTTTATAGTTGGAAAACAGTAAAATTCTTCTTCTGACCTCTGTTCAAATGAGCTGTCACGTTTATTAATCATTAATTTTGTAATAAAAGTCAAACTGTTCTTTAAACATATTCACGTAGTTCAAGTAGCCAACTATCTATTGGTGGTTGTGAAATTGATTTTGGTAAATCAATCAGATTCAGACAGACAGAACGACCTGGGCTAAACCTAAAGTCCCCTGTGATAAACTGGTAGGGAGGTAATGAAAACCAAAACCAAAATAGAAACCAGTTTCAATGACATTTGAACAACTGATATAAATGATTTACAGACGTATGGACTGACAAACAGAGACCATCAACAATTAAAGGCATTTTTGTGAGCATTGACGACTTTTGGCGAGTGCTCATTTCATAAATGGTTTCTCTTGTTGGTTTATGAAAATTTATGATATCCTTCATTTTCAATGACTACATTCTAGGATAAGTACAGTGTAAATAATGGGTGTCACGCTTACGGACATACTTACTTAAAACATAATTCGTTACTTTGTACACTTGGAGTGTGCGGCAGTCGAAGTAAAGTGATATAAGTCAAATTTACTATAAACTGTTATTATTGCAAACATTTTGTTGAAATTTTGCACACAACCTATTTAAAATATAGTCTAATCATTAAATTGCCAAACTTTTATTTTATTACCAATTATAAAACTTATGAACCGCTTCATGCAAAAATGGGTCGTATGTCATATGCCCCAAGAGTAGCTCCAGCCAAGCCTGCGCATCCGTGCAGTCTGGTCAGGGGCTACCCTGTCTGCTTATGAGACCACGAAACGTTGCATGACTTTATAGCTGAAAGACCCATTTTCATATGACGGGACTCTTATAATGTTGACATTTTCTACGATAATCTGGCAAAGCCCATGAGAATCTTTCTGACCTGAGCGATTGTCTCGTATGCAAGGTATGACAGGACCTCCAGCGCGTATTGGTTGGGCTTTACTTCTGCCTCCAGACCCGAGAACATCCAGTCTCTAAACCTCTGTGACTTGTGCTTGCGACCTGCATAAACACTGGTGCTTAGATTTGAGCCGCGTTCTGGGACAACTGGGCTTAATGCATGTGCGTAAAGTGTCATCCCAGATTAGCCTGTGCAGTCCAAACAGGTTTATCAGGGACGACACTTTCCGTCTAGACTGAAATTTTGTTAAGAAGAGAATTGGTCCTGATTAGCCTTATCCGGGATGACACTTACATCATACACACATGCATAAAGCCAAGTTTTCCCAGAAAAAGGCTAATTTGAGAATAAAATGGAAGCAAATTAGTTTCATAGCTTGACCCACTTGTGACTCATANCCCCCCCCTCCCATACACACACTATCATGTTAAATAAACTCTTAAAGGGGCATAAAAGGGACATAACTTCTTCTCATGAGCAACTTCATATCACAATGAACAATGCATTCACGTCTGAATCTTGTACTTTGTCTGGCAAGTTTGCGTTTATGGATAGATAAACACACGGCCATGGTGCCTTGTGGTATAAATATTTACTATTAACTCTTTTAGTGCTGGAACCAAATTTTGAAGGCCTTTGCAAACAGTTTGGATCCACATGAGATCCAAACTGTTTGCTATTCTGATAGTATTCTTTGAAAAAAAATCGAAGAAAATGCTAATTTTAGAAATTCAGCAGACGACATTTTAGCAGACGACAAATTTCCCAGCATGCAAAGGGTTAACTGCACAACATGATAATTACTAGTGTTAAGCATGCTGTAGTCTTAGGATGTGTCCAGTTTACACATTTTTGCTCAGCTCATTTGAATATTTCCCTACACATTACAATTTAAAATATACAATACACTATTAGACAATACTTGTAAGTATATTGTAAACATTTAATTTATTTTGAACATGTCATTGCCAAAATTAATAGTAACCAAAAATTCTGTAATATATATGAGCCACGCTCTGGGAAAACGGGGTTTAATGCATGTGAGTAAAATGTCGTCCCAGTAAAGCTTGTGCAGTCTGCAAAGGCTAATCAGGGATGACACTTTCCGCTTGTATGTTTTTTTTCGTTTAAAGTTAGTCTCTTCTTAGCTAAAATCTAGCCTAGGAAGAAAGACTTTAGTGTTGTCCCTGATAAGCCTGTGTGGACTACACAGGCTAATCTGGGGCAACAATTCACGCACACAGGCATTAATCTTAGTTTTCCCAGAACTAGACTCATATAATAACGGGGTTGAATGACCTTGTTGTACTCACTGAAGTTTGAACACCTTGCCTCCGAGAACTCCAGGTACTGCTGGGGGTCCATGCATCGTGATGTCAGCTCTGCCCTCTGTCATATACACATTAGCTGTGTTCTGGGAAAACTGGGCTTAATGCATGCGACTAAAGTGTCGTCCCAGATTATCCTGTGCAGGCTAGTCAGGGAAGACACTTTTCCAATTTAATGGATTTTTTGGTTTGAAAGAAATCCCTTTTAAACAAAAATCTAGGCGTTAAGTATTGTCCATGATTAGCCGGTGCAGACTGCATGGACTAATCGAGGACAATACTTAAAGCACATGAATTACGCCTGGTTTTCCCAGAGACTGGAGTGGCTCACATATGTTAAGAACACATTGTGATCAGACAAGGTAATAATCATACGGTTAAGTATATCATTTGTATGTTAACACATATGAGTCCAAGGAGAGCTTATAAAAGTTGACTATAGAGAGTCATATGGGTGACTTACAAGGAGGCGCTCGTATTTGATATCATCTTCTTCCTCATCCTCAAACAAGGCAAACAGCTCGCCTGAAAAAAGGAAAGGGTACACTCAACTCACAAATACTGATACCCAAATAAAACATATGAGCTGCTCTGGGAAAACGGGGATTAATGCATGTGCGTAAAGTGTTTAGCCCAGATTAACACTTTCCGCCTAGACTGGATTTCCGCTAAGAAGAATACTTTCTTTGAACAAAAAATACAAGTGGCGGAAAGTGTTGCCGCTGATAAGCATGTGCGGACTGCACAGGCTATTCTGGGACGACTCTTTACGCACATGCATTAACCCTTTGAGCGCTGGAACCAAATTTCAAAGGCCTTTGCAAACTGTTTGCTATTCTGATAGTGGTCTTTGAAAAAAAGTGAAGAAAATTATGATATTAGAAATTCAGCAGACGACATTTTAGCAGATGACAAATTTCCCAGCATGCAAAGGGTTAAGTACAAATTCTCCAGAACACAGCTTAAATAGTCAAACTTTACAACATTTAATTAAAAACCACAGCAGATCATACAACACAACCAAGTCACACAATAGACTTGTATGCCTTACATATCTCCAATGTGTATTGTATAAAGCAACTGTTTGTCTAGACATGTTAACACTATTATTTTTTTAAGTTTATGAATTCAAAGTATTCTAAACAATTTGGCAAGTACTAGAGCAGGTCAGTTATGAGTTGGTTCAGATCCAGTTATGAGGTGATATCCTCTAAGTCGATCTAACCTACGTAAACTCATCACGGCCATAAATTTCCTGTGGTTGCCTAAAATCAAAATATAAAACAATGATTTGGGGGAGTATTTTAAATATATTCACTGAAGCTGGGTTTATTCTGTTTGAACCAATGACATGTGTTGGCCAGTATAATGTGATTTAATAAGTTGGTTTGAAGATTAAAACATGTGCCGACTTGAACTAATCAATTAAAAATGTTAACTGCTGCTTATATAATGAAATAAATGCGTTGGAGGCTGCAAACACTCCATATCAATTTTCATGGTTGAGCTTATGTCTGGAAAGCTATTGTACGGGGTGATAAAATCATGGGAGGGCTTTTGTTGTTGCTGGTTAAATCGCGTAAGAGCTTTTGTCCACCCCACTCCAATATGACGGTAGAGATTTTGTCCATGAGAGCTTTTGTCCGGATACCAACGTACGCCAAGCTGAAGTACAACCATAGTGAAGATTTCCCAAAGGACCCAGAGCCTGTATTCACCAAACAATTCTAAAACTTAAGTCTAAGAATAAAGAATTATTCTTCAAATGGAAATTTTCAAGAACTGCTTTAACTTTGAGTCAAACTTGACATTAACCTCCTCTATATTTATCATTCTTCATGTAGAACATTTTGTGAATGACATATTCAAACACTGAACGTATTTCTCTTGGTTCTAAGTCTATTCTTTATTCTTAAGTCTAAGAATGGGTAGGTGAATATGGGCCCTGGCCTACGTACCTGTCTGATCAATGGATGACAGAAAGTCATAACAGGTCTTTCTACGTCTGCCAGTAATTGCAGGTTTGATGTCTGAAATTACAAGACATACAGAATCGCATTAAAAACATGAATTACCAAAAAAAACAAGATGTGTTTGTAAAACACAATGTCCCGTTATGACGTTTGACCTTGAAGGATGAACTTGACCTTGACCCTTCACCACTCAAAATGTGCAGCTCCATGAGATACACATGCATGTCTAATATAAAATTGCTAGATTCAATATTGCAGAAGTTACATTACATGAGCAATTTTGACCCATATATTTGACCTAAAAGGATGACCTTGACCTTGACCTTTCACCACTCAAAATGTGCAGCTCCATGAGATACACATGCATGCCAAATATCAAGTTGCTATCTTTAATATTGCAAAAGTATTCATAAAATAAGCGATTTGGGCCACATATATTTGACCTCTGACCTTGAAGGATGACCTTGACCTTGACCTTTCACCACTCAAAATGTGCAGCTTCATGAGATACACATGCATGCCAAATATCAAGTTGCTATCTTCAATATTGCAAAAGTTATGGCCAATGTTATAGTTGGCGCAAACCAACCAACAGACCAACCAACAGACCAACCAACAGACAGGGCAAAAACAATATGTCCCCCAGTATATACTGGTGGACATAAAAAACAATCGG
>VMBQ01001113.1:95619-125181 GCA_007657795.1 Dreissena rostriformis | reverse complement strand
ACAAGACCAATACTTAAGAATGATCAAATGGGAAAAGGTAACCTAGCACTGGCAGTAAATATGGGGCTCATTTACAGGTCAGATTTGGAATCTCTGCTGTAAAATGAGATTTTAAATGAATTAAAGGGAGGCAAATCTGTAATAAAAAGAACATGCATAAACCGTAGTTGTTTCCCTTGTTTGAACCATGCTAAATCCTTACAAGTTTGGAAAGAATTGGATGAAAAATTTGGACTTTATTGCATAAACACCATTTTCTCAATTCAAGGGGAGGTAATTCTGTACTTCATGGACCAATAATGCTCATTTTTTGTAGGGTTCGTGTCCTCATTGATATAAAGACACTGTGCAAATTTGGAAAGGATCGGACAAAAAATGTGGAAGATTTTTGAAAGTTTTCACAAAATAGGCAAAAACGAATAAACATGCAAAGTTCAACGAGCTCCTGCGGCCATGTTTTTTGACGAATCAAATTTCTTTGAACAACTTTTTCAGGGGAGCCTTCAAAGGTCATCCCTGTGAAATTTTTTGAAAATCTGATGAGCGGTTTCTGACAAGAAGATTTTTTAAGGTTTTTACCATATATGGTCATGGCGGCCATCTTGGTTATGTGATCAAATTTTTTTTAACAATTCTTTTGTCCCATGACCTAGGGATGCTCAACATGAAATTTAGTTGAAATTGGCTCAATGGTTTAGTAGCAGAAGATGTTTACAAATTGTTTACAGACAGACAGACGGACGGACGGACGGACGGACGGACGCCGGACGCTGAGTGATCACAATAGCTCACCCCGAGCTATCGCTCAGGTGAGCTAAAAAGCAGTTGAAACATTAATGAGACATTGCATGGTCGTGTGAAACAAAAGGTGAAGTAATATCCAAATCTTTCCCGGAATTACAAAGTAATGGATTAGAAATCAAATACAGGAATGGAAATTTGACGACAAGGAAAGGTCAGGAACACAATTATCCTACAAATACTTTAGTGAGATAATTTCAATGTGTCATATTAAGTGTCTGATTATTAACAAAAGCTTTCAACCTAATGGGCACAAATAATAGAAACCCAATGTACCATTTTAGAGATGTTACATTCTAAGAACTCCGCCATTCTTAACTTAACCTCATAAGTCCATTAGCTCAATTGTTTCTCTCCTCCAAAAAAGAGGTGGAGCCATTGTTTACCAAACATTGTCTAATAGTTAAGAAATTCAAGCCTTGTTACCACGGTGATCATCTGCTGGTGGGTTATCTCCTCCACAAGCACTGCTGACTCGTGCAGGGGCTTGTTGCAGTCCCCCATGCCGTGCCTGCATATGAAGAGCAAAAGAGAACTGTTTACCGCTCTTTACCACACTTTGACGCATTTGTGGTACCTTAGAAAATCAAATCGAATTAAAGACCTTTCTGAATAATTGCATGTCTTAAAGGCTACATTTTCAATTTTTAGATACTGATGACCAGCAAACAGCATAAAACCTGAACAGACTGTGAGTTTCCCGCAGACTTGAATAATAGTCAGAAAATTGTAATATCTAAAAATACAGATCTTAATTAAGTCACACTCTGTGAAAAAGAAGGTTTAATTCATGTGCGTAAAGTGTGGTCCCAGATTAGCTTGTGCAGTCCGCACAGGCTAACCAGGGACGACACTTTCCGTTTTTATTAAATTTTTCGTTTAAAGAAAGTCTCTTCTTAGCAAAAATCCAGTTTAGGCGAAAAGTGTCATCCCTGATTAGCCTGTGCAGACTACACAGGCTAAGCTGGGAAGACACTTTACACACATGCATTTATACCCTTTTTCACAGAGCAAGGCTCAATTGAAAGGGCGATTAACCCTTTGCATGCTGGGAAATTTGTCGTCTGCTAAAATGTCATCTGCTGAATTTGTAAAATTAGCATTTTCTTCATTTTTTTTTCCAAATAATACTATCAGAATAGCAAACAGTTTGGATTTTGATGAGACGCCACGTTCTGTGGCGTCTCATCTGGATCCAAACTGTTTGCAAAGGCCTTTAAAGTCTGGTTTCAGCGCTTAAAGGGTTAATCAATCTGCAAGTGATTTTTCAAACACTGGCCAGTTTCGCGGTCTCGTCAGCGGACAGGGTAGCTCCTGATCAGACTGCGCGAATGTGCTGGATGGTCTGGAGCTACTCTGGCTGCATATCACAAAAGCCCCATTTTTGCATGACAGGGCTCATATGAGATGCGACATGACTAGCAGTGCAACCAAACATGTGGCTGGGTATATTGTACTTAACTCTTTCAGTGCTGGAACCGAATTTTAAACTTTGCAAACAGTTTGGATCCAGATGAGACGCAACAGAACGTGGTGTCTCATCAGGATCCAAACTGTTTGCTATTCTGATAGTATCCTTTGGAAAAAAAAATCGAAGAAAATGCTTATTTTAGAAATTTAGCAGACAACATTTTAGCAGACGACAAATTTCCCAGCATGCAAAGGGTTAAAATACTGCTGTAATTTCTCATTTAATGGTACATACAAAATATCAGAATACAGTTTCATGTCTTTGTCTACAACATTTGTATTATTGTTTGACCTTTTCAATATATGTATGTTGCAGAAAAGACATTTATATAGTAAATATAATACACCACATAATGGCAATAAAGACAAATATTTCCAGGTCATTCCATAAAAAAATTATCTGCTTGACAAAATGTTACAAAACTCTCCAATATTTATTGGCTTTACACAACAAAAATAGCAATCTTAAGTGCTGGTGTCATGTATTAAGTTCTCTTTTTGCCCATTTGACATTTTCAAGACGATTTTTAATCACTCGAAAATGCAATTTTCATTTCAGCGAGACCATACTGCGAGAAATGCCAGCATTTAACAAGATTTCCTACAAGTTTGTGGTGTCTCTTGTTGACAAAATTTGCGTAGGAACGGTGTAAAATATTGGTTTTCAGAATATAAAATAGCCCACATATGAATGGCACCTGCTCAATAAGGCGTGATCCATCTGGTAACATTATTGCATAATCACTTTGGCCTTTGTTTTTGATACCTTGGGAGTCATAATGAAATGCATCCTTAAAGATTTATAGACTACACTTAGCATGGAATAAAGGGTATTGTGATTATCAAGTAAATATGCCATGGTTAAAAGTGAAAGAAATGAACTTTAGAAATTGACATAACAAAAGTTATGACCTTTTACCATCAAATAAAAAAGTTATTAAATTTCATTTAATCATAATACCAGTTTGCTATTAATTATTTGACCCCTGGATTGGTAAAACTAATGCTATTTACTCAATTGTGTAAATATATTTGGCCTTATGGTTTAGAGGAAAAGATTGTTTAAGTCATTGTGCTATATAAGTCTATATAAGTTAGTGACCCCAGGGCATGGCCAGTGTTTACCCCAGGGTCATAATGTGACAAAAAATTGTAGATAAATACTACATGATGTTACATAGCAGTTTCAGGTTATTTTGCTATAAGTTTCTTTTAATAATCATCAAGTCATAGAATGTCTTTATTTGAAAAAGGGGAATAACTTTTGTAATTGTAATGTAATATGATAAATATCACACATACACAACTTCATAGCATAAGGATCAATGTCCCCGATAAAAATTCAAACTATTTCAAGTAAACAGTTTTACTATTTTTAGAAACAAGTGCCCTTGATCTTGGCCCAACGGACCCCTAATCGATTTCCAAACATGGAATACATCTAAGCTACCAACACACACAATTTCAATGCAAAACCTCCATCCATCTGAAATTATTGAGGGCGAGTCGTTTTTCTATCTTTAGCAACACTGACCGTAACCTTAATAAATCCAAAATACATTCCCAAGAGAGGTCTCTATGAAAGCTTGCTATATCCTAAGTTTCATCAAGATTGGTCAATGTAAACTTAAATTATTGACCTAAAACTACCTGTTTGACGCTGTCTGCCGGGATCCCCCACAACCAATTCTGTAAACCAGACTTCCCAAAACTTTGTGAGACCTAGGGACATGTCCGACATAAAATTTCAAGGGCTGATCAAAATTCTTAACTCGTCGGACCGAAATGTCCGATAGAATATTTTCAGATTTTCCAATGAAATTCAAAGTTTTTATAGAACATCCGCGGATACTAAACCAGGATTTTCAACTTTGTTGGAGACAGTGTTCAAAAGTGCGAAAATAGTCTTCATGTTATGTAGATTAGTACATCAAATTAACTATTGATACATGCAAGTCAAATCTGGAGATGAGGCAGGGTTAATGGTTAAAAAAATAGCAATAATATGAAATAGCAGACTTTGAAATAAACATCACATTTCTAATTCAATTAAGGAGGTAAAAATCGGGACCAAGAAATACTTTGGAATAACTTGGAATTCAGTTCAACAGTGTTCGAAATAATGGTGATATGTTTCAGTTTAACTGCTAAAAAGTAATTATACTGTGATAAGGAACACCATCGCTATGACCACATCTGATAATGAACAAGTATGTCAGTATATTTAATCCCATTCCTGTTGTTTACTTTTTGTCAATGAACTTTCACCCCTTTCTTCAGAATAGCCAAATTCACATGAACAGCTAACTGCTGTGGACACAGAATTGCCCACCCCAGGGACTCTGACCAAACAACCTGCCAACCCCCAACCCTGCTGGGATCTTCACCTTTCAGAAAGACCATAGGCTACAAAAGGGATTAAAATCTCATTGAGAATCAAACAGTTGCATTTTCTCACAGGAACATACTGTCCCAGCTATTACAACAGTAGTGGGCCAGCTCAGCTGATTTACTCTGACTCAGCCCTGTACAGGTTTGTAGTGAATCACCAAAAATCACCTAGAGTATGAGTCAAATTTTGGTGCAAATTGGTGCGATATTGACTTATGATTTACAGCTACTGGTATGTCAGATAGATTATTGTAACGCTATAAAAAAACTTGCTTACTTGCTTAATAGGGACAGTATTCTTTTACCACCTAAAAGCCTGAAGGAAAGAGCCATTAATTTGATTTATGAGAAAAATTCCTGTCAAACCAGATTATATAGGTAACCACAAGTAATGTTTTTTTCCTATTTTCCATTCACAGCAGGACTGCCATGGAAACATATGATAAACAGGACCACACACCTATTTCTCTAGTCTATGGTATTATAATCAATGAGATTTGCCATGTAATGTACATTTGAGCTGGGTTGTGCAAAAATGGGACTTCAGACATATCAGAACTGTGTAGCTCCAGATATGTGTCGCGTTCTGAGAAAACTGGGCATAATATAATGCATGAGCATAAAGTGTCGTCCGCACAGGCTAATCAGGGACGACACTTTCCGCCTAAACTGGATTTTCACTAAGAAGAAACATTTTTTTAAACGAAAAATTCCATAAAAGCGGAAATCGTCGTCCCTGATTAGCCTGTGCTGACAATTTACGCACAAGCATTATGCCCAGTTTTCTCAGAACGCGACACATATGTACTAAGACCCATTTTCGCCAAACACAGCTCATTTGATTTAGTCCTGGATTTAACAACGTAATTATTATAAGGGCTGTGGTTCATAGAATAAAGCTAATTGATTTGGGTCTGATTTCTCTAACTTTTGACACATGTAATCAAGCAAAATTATGGTTTTTAAATTGAATATTCATTACTCCATATAATTAATGATGATGATTATCAAACATCAATTTTCATTTCAAAGTAAATATTGATTTCTGTATGAAATAGTGAGCATATGTTTTCAACATGATATGAATATTAATTTGAGTAATTTGGGATTGGCCACCCCCATATTTATGGAAAGACTTCACGAACATATTCGTGAAATTCGATAAAACAGCAATGTTTTATCATTATTGATTCATATTATATAAGTAAAACAGTCGTTTAAAGGGACTTGTTCACAGCTTCTGGCATGTTTTGAAGTTTGTTATTGAATGCTTTAAGCTGATAATTGTAAACATCGGAACTAAATAGCTCCAGTATAAAACAAGAATAAAAATTTAAAAAAGAAAAAAAAGTAATCCACACCGGGACTCGAACCACTGAACCTTGGAGGAAAAGTCTAGCAATCCTCGTAATGTCACAAAATAAAACGATAACAACAGTTTGTCGTTTGTAACGCTTTATAATTTTCAGGTTTTAAAATCGTCAAAAGATGCATATTATTGATATTTTAGAGCATGGTAAATGTTCAGTACATGTATTACTGTTTCCTCGCAAATATCATAACTATACAACGAAAATTTGCAGATCTGAAACCTTTTTTTTTATAAATTTTGTCAATTTACCAAAACATGAACAAGTCCCTATAATCGTCATATAGAAACTTCATTTAGCTGGAGGCAAATCATGTACAATTATAAAGAACAGTTTACATTTAGTATTGATGAACTAAAGATTTTGAACATTCAGAATTGATGAAATTAAGATTTTGATGTTTAGCTAAGAAAATGAGCAACATTCGAGAATGGGTCTTAATGCATGTGCATATAAAGTGTCATCCCAGATTTGCCTGTGCGAACGACAATCAGGTACGACAATTTCCTTTTTTATTGTATTTTTCATTTAAAAGAAGTCTTTTTTTGGTGGAAATCCAGGCTGAAAGTGTCGTCCCTGATTAGCCTATGCTCACTGCACAGGATAATCAGGAATTATACTTTACACGCATGCATTATACATGTATCCAGCTTTCCAAGAGTAAGGATTAAACATAGTGTGATTTTGATATAAATGTATGAAACACTGTATGTGCATTGGGAACACTGGGTATAACTCTTTCAGTGCTGGAACCGAATTTTGAAGGCCTTTGCAAACAGTTTGGATCCAGATAAGACGCCACAAAACGTGGTGTCTCATCAGGATCCAAACTGTTTGCTAGTCTGAGAGTATTCTTTGAAAAAAAAATAGGAGAAAATGCTAATTTTAGAAATTCAGCAGACGACATTTTAGCAGACGACAAATTTCCCAGCATGCAAAGGGATAATCATAGGAGTATCTACAGTGATAGACTTATCAATGAAAATATTATAATTTGCGGCACAATTGAAGTTTAAGAACTTCATATTTGAATTGACTGCTTTTTAAAATAGCACTTATGAATAAATAATAACAAAAATGCATAAACCGTGTTCGATTTGTAAGAGAATAAAAAGATGGGGAAAAAGATTTAAAAAATCAAAATATAATGTTTATGGGGACAAATTATGGGGACAAAAAAAAATAAAAAATCAATTTGCAAGAGAATACAAAAGATGGGAAAAAAAGATGACAAATGAGTCGTGTTCTGAGAAAACTGGGCATAATGCTTGTGCGTAAATTGTCATCCCAGATAAGCCTGTGGAGTCTGCACAGGCTAATCAGGGACGACAATATCCGCTTTTATGGAATTTTTCGTTTAAATGGAGTCTCTTCTTAGCAAAAATCCAGTTAAGGCGGAAAGTGTCGTCCCGGATTAGCCTGTGCAGACTGCACAGGCTAATCTGGGACGACACTTTACGCACATGCATTATGCCCAGTTTTCTCAGAACACGACACAAATAATGGGGACAAAATAAGACAATAACTTACATCATCAGTTGAATGTCCGATATGAACCAGTGCTGCGGTTTCCCAGACTGCACAGGGGACAATTCTGGTTCCTTCACACTCATTGCTACTGTTGCTATGGTACCAAATATGTTGCTAGGGTATTAAATCTGTCGTCTTAGGGTACCAAATCTGTTTCTAGGGTACCAAATTTGTTGCTAGGATACCTGATGCCTCATGGATGTATTTTCACTGACAATTGGATTCAGAATGATGAAAATCTGAAGAAGAAAAAGCATTTAATATATTTAACATGCCATTAATTAAAAACCATTAAGACATTGTTTACCATGAGGAATCAGATTTAAAAAATATTATCCTGAAAACAAGTGATATAACCAAGTTCTGTGGTGTTTCAAAGAAATAAGCTACCAGTTGCAGGTACAGGATTTGGGGTTTTGGGGGGCAGAATATTTCACCACTACCAACTGTCAGGGCCCTCGATCTGCGTTTTCTGGGGCCGAATATCGGCCCCGTCCCCCATCAAAAAAGTATACATTTTCCCCCTTTTTTAGGAAAAAAATTCCCCCTAAAAAAACACACATTTTTTTATTTTTTTTGGAAAAAAGTGGCTTATTATTATTTATCTCAATTTTATTTCAAGTACATCTATTCAAATAAACTAAATTATGAAAAAAGAAGTGAATATAGTTCAATCAGTGCAAATGTAGTAATGAGAGAGTAAGTAAAAACATTCCCCATAAAAGGGAAACGCCGCGAAAATTCCCCCTCATGAGGGACCTGGGCCCCTTCCCCTGATGGCCAGAGAGGGCCCTGACTGTTAAAAAACACAATTTACTGTATACAGCATGTGATAGCATGCAATTGGCACATACTCACACTTACATACAGCTAGCTACAACCTACATGTAAACTTCACTTATCTCCAGTTCCTTTGCTCGAACAGTTATATTATTTATAACGCGCCATTTAATAATGCAACCGAATTACGGGACAGGAACAAGGAAACATATTATATTGGGCGGATATAATTTTGTATATCAGTTTTTAACCCATTTATGCCTAGCCTCTAGAAAAAAAGCCTTGGCAAACAGCGTAGACCCAGATGAGACGCCGCATGATGCGTCGTCTTATCTGGGTCTGCGCTGTTTGCTTAAAGGAATTTCTGTAAGAAATATTCTAAATGTAGAAATAAATATACCAGACATCCCTAATTTTGGAAATAAATTGATCCAATTTAGAAGGATGGGAGAGTCCACTAGGCATAAATGGGTTAATTATGGCAAGGAACCAATTGCAAAACAGTGTGACACAGCAGCAAATCAAAAGACACGACACACAAAATGTATACACAACAAACACAAAAACCTGAATAAAACGTCATGAGCAATACTTCTGTCATCACACTCTATGCGCTTAACTACAGAAATTAATATAAAGATGTAATTATAAATTAAAGTTGCAATAAATTTTACCACGCAAACACAATTCTCCATGTAACTATCATTCGATACATACATTAATTAAATGTATAACCACAACCACAAGATATGTACAGACGTGACACGCTGATAATACTTNTAGAATCATAGGAGTATCTACAGAGATAGACTTATCAATGAAAATATGTGTCGTATTCTGAGTAAACTGGGCATAATGCTTGTGAGTAAATTGTCATCCCAGATTAGCCTGTGCGGACTGCACAGGCTAATCTGGGATGACAATTTACTCACAAGCATTATGCCCAGTTTACTCAGAATACGACAGGGATGACAATTTCCACTTTTATGGAATTTTTTGTTTAAATGATGTCTCTTCTTAGCAAAAATCCAGTTTAGGCGGGAAGTGTCGTCCCTGATTAGCCTGTGCGGACTGCACAGTGTAATCTGGGACGACACTTTACGCACATGCATTTTGCCCAGTTTTCTCAGAACACGACACATATTATAATTTGCAGCACAATTGAAGATTTAGAACTCTGTATTTGAATAGACTGCTTTTTAAATTAGCACTTATGAATAAATAATAACATAAATGCATTAACCGTGTTCGATTTGTAAGAGAATTACAAAGATGGGGGAAAAGATTTTAAAAATCAAAATATAATGTTTATGGGGACAAATTATGGGGACAAAAAAAAGACAATATTAATTTGCAAGGGAAAAAACAGAATGGGAAAAAAAAGATTTAAAAAATCAAAATATAATGTTTATGGGGACAAAAAAAAGACAATTTCAATTTGCAAGAGAATACACAAGATGGGAAAAAAAGATTTAAAAAATCAAAAAATAATGTTTATGGACACAAATAATGGGGACAAAAAAGACAATAACTTACATCATCAGTTGAATGTCTGATATGAACCAGTGCTGCGGTTTCCCAGACTGCACAGGGGACATTTCTTGTTCCTTCACACTCATCGCTTCTGTTGCTTTGGTACCAAATATGTTGCTAGGGTATCAAATCTGTCGTCTTAGGGTACCAAATCTGTTTCTAGGGTACCAAATTTGTTGCTAGGATACCTGATGCCTCATGGATGTATTTTCACTGACAATTGGATTCAGAATGATGAAAAATCTGAGGAAAAAAAAAGCATTTAAT
The DNA here is from genome assembly GCA_007657795.1 of Dreissena rostriformis. NCBI lineage: Eukaryota > Metazoa > Mollusca > Bivalvia > Myida > Dreissenidae > Dreissena > Dreissena rostriformis. The sequence goes on along the minus strand of VMBQ01001113.1, from coordinate 115,039 downwards.
ATATTTAACATGCCATTAATTAAAAACCATAAAGACATTGTTTACAATGAGGAATCAGATTTTAAAAATATTATCCTGAAAAAAAGTGATATAACCAAGTACTGTGGTGTTTCAAAGAAATAAGCTGCCAGCTGCAGGTACAGGATTTTGGGTTTTAGGGGGCAGAATATTTCGCCACTACCTTTTAAAAAACACAATTTACTGTATACAGCAATTGATAGCATGCAATTGGCACTCACACTGACATACAACTAGCTACAACCTACATGTAAACTTCACTTAACTTAGTTCCTTTGCTCGGGCAGTTATATTAGTTATAACGCGCCATTTAAAATGCAACAGACTTACAGGACAAGAACAAGCAAACATATTAATTTGGGAAGATATAAATTTTTATATAAGCCTTTATTAATGGAAAGTGACCAATTTCAAAACAGTGTGACACAGCAGCAAAGCAAAAGACACAACACACAAAATGTACATGCAACAAACACAAAAACCTGAGTAAAACTTCATTAGCAATACTTCTGTCATCACACTCCACTTAAGGAAACGTGTTTAACTACAGAAATTAATATAAAGATGTTATTATAAATAAGTTGCAATAAATTTTACCACGCAAAGACAATTCTCCATGTAACTATCATTTGATACATACATTAATTAAATGTATAACCACAACCACAAGATATGTACAGACGTGACACGCTGATAATACTTTCTACTTCCTACTCTCCAACCCAATAATTACACCATTTAAATTACATTGACCATGTCATGTTTGTAGGCTAAATAAAACATGTGAATTAAAACATACAATCATTAAAATTGTTCATTAATGGATTAAATTGTTGTAACTTTGCATTTCCTACACATGACAATTAGCGCAATTCTATTGGCAATCAGTATTTTGATTGCATATAATTATTGCAAGAAAAATCTAGGCAAAACCCAGCGTTGACAGCTTTGTCAAAAAAACATGCTCACTTATAACTTACAGTAAATCTATTTTACAAATCGATCACATCTCAGAGTTTTTAGATGAAATAATAAGTGTTATTAAAGAAAAGTTGAACCTTGGAATTTGAATTTATTCTTTTTCTTTTGGGTGGGGGTGGGGGTTCGTGTGGCGGCGTGGGTGCAGTATGTTGTTTCCGCTCCCGTCTGAATCCACTTGTGACTTTAATATGGCTTCATACTCAAACATGCTTTACACTAAAATATTTCTGACTTAACTGATTGAATTCATGTTGTATAAATGTCTCCTGGGTAATTGAAAATGTCATTTGACTTCAACATTTTCAATGTAATTATTACACAGCTGTTAGGTAAAGCAAAAGTACTATCTATCATTTTATTTATGGCATTAACACTCTTTACACAAAAACATAATTAGCAGTTCATTAATAACATAATTCATTAACAGCATAATTAAAACTGACACTTGCAACTAAAACCTGACACATGAAGATACAATTAATAATAAATGATAGATTTATTGCTAAAAATATTTCCTAACATAAAAATGAAAAATACCCTTGATTTATAGATCATTTGTATTTTCTTTCCTTGAAATAAAAACTTATACATATCAACCTTAGGGTTAAAAGCTTTGACAGCAATGTTCCTGTACAATTTGATGGCCGCATGAAGTGTCATCACTACAAATAATGGTCCCAACTTAGCGACTTAACCACAATAACAAAGATATGTCTGTTTTTATACAAGTCATGATGATAATAAGTCAACTTTAACATGAACAGATCCGTCAATGGGTAAGCATCTGACAAAATACAACATAAGGAACAACAAGTGCTTCACCTTACCACCATTATTCTTAAAAATATTACCATCACAAATGCAACCTCTACAAACTATCACAATGGGTACTTCCTTCTCTGCTACTGCTAATTCTACAGTATTGATTGATCTAAATATATATACTTCATCTTTAATTTGTTATAAAACACCAAATCACAATGAAAATACCCTCAATCTGAACATTATATTTACTTTCTTTTCTGAAATGCACCATCATGTTGCAAAAAAAATCAGCATCATCATCATCACAGTATACGGTTACCACAAACAACACAACCTCAACCATTACCACTACTTCTACCAATACCACTATGATTACAACAAATAACGTATGATTATGGAAAACACTAACCAAGAACCACAAACCATCAACCCCAATGCATAAGCCCCCCCCCCCTTACTACTACCACAACAAAAACCACTACTTTTACAACTATGGTACTTAATAACTAATATGATTTACCTATAATCATAAATAAATTAATAATTACTGGTATAATACAATGTCAATGCAAGACACAAACACCACTGTCTCTTCTATTAAAGACAAAAATGACCTTGACAATACACACTAAATGACCTTTTAATATGGAGGAATGCAAAGAAAGGGAAAACCACATAATTACAATAGTCATCTTAACTTAGCAGAAACACCTACAGGGGCATACCTCAGCATGAATGGAGTCAGGAATGTAAATATAAAGATGTTAACTGGTAATAGTAAATCTAAGTGGACAGTTACTATGACATGGCATGAGCCCTTGCACATGGCTGGAATAGTTGTGGTCACTACGCCAAGGTTAACTGCATGTGGTCAGTGATTTAAAAATTCCATTCCATCAAATTAGTGGTCATAACTTGCTGACCATTGTTACAATAATAGAAATTATACGGTTTGATTTAGGAGTAGTTGAGAGAAGACAAAGAGTTTTTAGGGCCACTTTGTGGTTTTAATTGCCCCCTTTCCCCATATTAAAAAGAAAATATATGTACCATCAATAATAATTATGTAAGCTTTAATTTGAAAAATATATACCACACATAAATTGGACAAACTTTGACAAAAGTAGTGGAATCCCCCAAACCAGTCAGTGCATTACCTTAGTGATCATTTGTAAAATAAACAATAATCCAATTTATTATTGATGTTGCTTTAAGCTGTGTTAATTGCAAACATATAGCGATACTAGTTAGCAAGCCAGTATATGTGGGACAGCTAAATCTGTCTAGATTACAATATATAACTGTATAAAAATTTTAAAACCTGAGCATTGATAACTTGAAAATCTACGGTAGCTGGAACAAACGTCATATTTCCCAGTGAAATCATTCATAANATGAAGTCAGGAATGTAAATATAAAGATGTTAACTGGTAATAGTAAATCTAAGTGGACAGTTACTATGACATGGCATGAGCCCTTGCACATGGCAGGAATAGTTGCGGTCACTACGCCAAGGTTAACTGCATGTGGTCAGTGATTTAAAAATTCCATTCCATCAAATTCGTGGTCATAATTTGCTGACCATTGTTACAATAATAGAAATTATACGGTTTGATTTAGGAGTAGTTGAGAGAAGACAAAGAGTTTTTAGGGCCACTTTGTGGTTTTAATTGCCCCCTTTCCCCATATTAAAAAGTAAATATATGTACCATCAATAATAATTATGTAAGCTTTAATTTGAAAAATATATACCACACATAAATTGGACAAACTTTGACAAAAGTAGAGGAATCCCCCAAACCAGTCAGTGCATTACCTTAGTGATCATTTGTAAAATAAACAATAATCCAATTTGTTATTGATGTTGCTTTAAGCTGTGTTAATTGCAAACATATAGCGATACTTGTTAGCAAGCAAGTATATGTGGGACAGCTAAATCTGCCTAGATTACAATATATAACTGTATAAATGTTTAAAACCTGAGCATTGATAACTTGAAAATCTATGGTAGCTGGAACAAACGTCATATTCCCAGTGAAATCATTCATAAATTAATGCATTAATCACACAAAACTTGAGCAACTATAACTCGAGGACATGTGGGTTGCTTCCTAATCCTATTCCCAAATTGAAGCAAGTATTAATATTGCTGCCTTATTTATTTAATTACTTTTAATGTAGCGAATATTTAAACTTCATTAACTGGAGACATGTAAAACTAGTACATTTATGTAATCTTGGTGCCACTTGGTTTTTTTATGCCATGAGGCAACAAGAATTTTGAAATTAAGGCAAAGCAACCCCATGTCATTTTTAGTGCCTAGGGAAAGGCTGGTACCCTTAGCAATAAAGCCTATTTGACTTAGTCTCTCAGCAATTTAATTTCTTATAATTGCCTTTTTATAGTTGTAACCTAGACCTTTAATGTAATAACCTGCTTATTTTGCAGACACAGCAATTGTTTTCCTTCTTTATAAAGTACGGGAACACGGCACTTTCCCAATTGCTGTCCAAAAAATCCCAATTGAAGGTTTAAAAAAAAAATATAAAAAAATGTGTAAATAATATGCATCATTTAGTTTATTTCCCTTTGCAGCTTTATGACTTGAACCTAAGTAATTTAATATTGACAACTTGACAACACTTATTTATCAATTTTTAAATATCTGTTAGCAAAAAATAAATACACCATTTTCCCAATTTCAAGAATTCACGACGCAAAATTTCCCAATTTCAGGGTTTTTCATGCTAATTTATCCCAAATGGGCAAAAAACATCGTTGACACACTGTACTTTACTTCCGCATAGTAATTTGAATATCTATATTTGCTACACAAAACTATGTTCCAGAAAAAGTGTCTAGTATCGATTTCCTATATTTAACTTTCAACCTTGAACTATGACCTTGATCTTGGACCAAGTGAGCTGGTTCTTTTTTTGGTTATAAGTCCATCTTTGCTAAACAAAGTATACTCCAGACAGTGTTTGTGTAGTAGGAGATTTTTGTTGAGTGCACCAGGATTTCCAATATGGCCATCACCCCCAGAAGACTTGTAACTTCTGGGTATGGCATGAGATGCCCTTTTCCAGAGACAACTCTGGGTCTTTTAGTGCTCCACGGTTTTATGTTTCATGCAAAAGACGACTTATTATGTGAGGTTTAAGGGGTGGGTTCGAACCTATGACCCTTGAATCCGGGTGCCTGTATGTTACCATCAGGCCACAAGTTGTCTGGGTTTATTTTTGTTCATCATGACAATTTACCATAAATTATTACCTTTGCCTAGGGATCTGGTTTGGATTTTTTTCTTTACCAAAGAATAGAATAGCATAATGCATTTCATGCATTACTTAATTTACTATCAGGAAAATAACATCAAATTTGCATAATAAACACTGACAATGTTTTTGCTTCAATAAGGCATTAGTCCCTGAAGATTCATACATGAATTAAATGAAAAGACAGCTATTCAATTCCTAAATTGACAAATGACAACTGAAGATCGATATAAAGTGTATATTAAACTTTCAAAAGGCAGCAACTGACTTGTAGCGTAGCAAAACAAGTTTTGGCCCATGCGAATATTAAGCAGTAATCTTTCAATGCGAATTTGTCACACATTGCGTTCAATATCTCATTTATTAAACTTACTTATTGCGTAGCATTATGATTGTGCTGGGTACACAGTGTATTTAAATCAGGTCACATTCCGAGATCAAATTAAATATCTTCTGAAATAACAGTATTTCTAACAACACAATCAAAGTCCTCGAAATCAAGCTAATGGAAAATATATCAGTGTTTCAAAACCCAGCTGTGAAAACCATAGTTTTGGTAACCATAACTTGAATGGTCAGTTTGTATACAGGTCTAATCAGAACTATTAAAGCTGTTTGCTGGAGTGCCTTTATTGCTTTAGCTAGGAATGACGGCAAAATGTCCTAATGTAATTACTCATTATAATTTTCAGAAACTTATTATTTATTTATTTTCGTGTCCAAAAATTTAGAAAAACTAAAATATTGAATACAGCTGTCGGAAAATTAAGAGACAAAATACAGTTGTTCAAAAATTAAGACACACTAAAAAATAGAATTGAATTGACGATCGGATAATGGTATGCAATATGTATAACATGAATTTTTTCAACAAATAAAAGCACAAATTACTTTAATAAATGTTTCACTTTAAGCTGTTGGGTGTAACTGGTAAAGATAGTTATTTACCCAATAACGCAAATGTAATGTTCCATTGCCTTAACTTATGGCATTCGTCTGCCAGGTTTTATGATTTTAATCCGGTTGTAAAAAACGCATGAGCGAAGTGTCACCAGATAAGCGCAACAGGGCAGAATTCCGGTAAAATGGCATTATAAAATAAACTGTCTGGAAATTAAGAGTCATTAATTACGGATGAAAACCAGTATGTCCGAAAATCTAGAGTGTCCGAAAAATTGGAGTATTTACTGTATTCATTTATTATGACTGCATACACATTTGCTTTACGCATGTATGACATTTACTAATGTTGTTTGACTAACCATGGAAGAATCATGTATGTGTCTGTTTTTAAATGCATGTTTGAAATAGGTTTTAAATGCATAGAAAAAATACAAACCTGTGTGCGAATCATTTTGGGAACGAAACGGAACAATTTGAACCGAACGTGAAATGAGCAGTATTCGTAGCGGCTACATAATACTACTCGCTACAGCGGATAATTCAAATTATTTAGACTTCTACCTGCATATCACGGCGATGATCAGAATGTTAAAACTATATGATGCTATGTCTCTTAAGCTTTTTTTAAGACGAGATGTAGTAGATACTCGTTTTGGTTTCATTTTATCGCTCCGCAAAAAGTTAAGGTTCTGGTGCTCTGATCGTAATATAACCATTGAGTAGCGAGAGAGTAATTTAAGTAAAATATTTTATCTGTTATTGCTATTTAATTTGAATTGTGATGCTGTGCGGTTAATTTTATGTACACTTAAATGTTAAATTAATAGTTCTGAGTCAAGTGTATGGTTTGGAGCTCCTTAAAACTGGTTTAAGCTCCCAATGTGTTTTTGATTTGACCGTTCGAAGGCAGTGAACCCATATTTATTGATTGTTTTTTGTATTTTTTTTTATGGTTCCACGATTTCAGTTGTTTAAATGTGTTACTCCACAAATCGAGTTAAACCCACCAGTTTTTTTGATTGACCGTTCGAAGGCGGTGATCCCTATGTTGTTCATGTTTGTGCGTTTGGTATGAACATAGCGGTATGTGTGTCTTGTCTGGTGCCTAACTGTTTGGCAGTTTGTTCCTTGTCATACATAAAATGACAGCATTGTATAATAAGGGTTTTCTCTCCGGCTGGTGCAGCTTAAATGTCACTTTATGTGTATTTGTTATAGTACATAGAATTTAGAAACATATGTTTATTTAAAAGTGTACAAAATTAATATGCTCAAGGGGGGAATATTTTATTTCTAAATTCGTCGTTAATATTGTTTGTAAACCCACAAAGCAGGAACAGGCACTTGCGTTTATGTCTTATTAGTCCTTCAGCCAAGTACCCAAATTTGAGGTGGGGTGTACCAGTAAGGGGGGCAAAACTACACCTATATATCTTGGAAGATGCATGCCAGTAGCATATGAAAATGGTTGATAACAGCCTGGTACTGGCAGCTTTTGGTATTGTTTTCTCCTTTGAAGATGGGGCATCAATCAGCTCAATTTTCATAAATTGTCTGGGAGAAATTGAAACGCAAATTTCATGTAGTATTTTAGTAGGGTCAATATATGAAAATACCTTCAACCACCAAAAAATTGCCTCAAAAGGTATTTTAACTGAACCTGGTAGGGTAGAATCTTCTTTTTACCACAATCGTACCTCCGGAAAGTTTTTTTTCAAGATGGCCGCCAAGATTGCCGCCAATATCTGTTAATAATCATAACTATGTAACTATACAATCAAATTTGATGAATTTAGAGTCTATTCCTAGGTTTCAAGGGGCAAAGAACACATAAAGATCATCAGACATTGTTTAATTGTACAATAGTACACACAAATCCAACATGGCGTCGAAAATGGCCACCAAGATGGCCGTCAAAACCTATAAATGATCATAACTATGTAAATATCCACTCAAATTTGATTATTTTGTTGGCTATATATGGGTTTCAAGGGGCAAAGAACACATTTAGATCATCATTCATTGTATAAGTTTATTATAGTACACCCAAATCCAAAATGGCGTCCAAAATGGCGCCAAGATATCCACCTTAACCTATAAATGATCATAACTATGTAACTATCGACTCAAATTTGATGGATTTGGTGTCTTTACCTACGTTTCAAGGGGCAAAGAACACATAAAGATCATCAGACATTGTTTAAGTTAACAATAGTACACACAAATCCAACATGGTGTCTAAAATGGCCGCCAAGATGGCCGCCAAAATCTACTAATGATCATAACTATGTAAATATCCACTCAAATTTGATTATGTTGGTGGATATACATAGGTTTCAAGGGGCAAAGAACACATTTAGATTATCAGACATTGTTTTAGTTTATTATATTACACACAAATCCAACATGGCGTCCAAAATGGCCTCCAAGATGGCCACCAAAACCTATTAATGATCATAACTATGTAACTATCCACTCAGATTAGATGATTTTGTTGTCTATACCGAGGTTTCGAGGGGTAAAGAACACATTACGATTGTCAGACATAGTTTAAGTTTATTATGTTACACAGAAATCTCACATGGCGTCCAATGACACAATACGAAGGACCGCAAGTCCATTACTTTTGACGTGATGCTTGTTATGTGAAACGCCATAGTTTGGACCTGCCGCGATTTCTGGATTTTGACAAGAGGATCGATATTTTTCAGCTTCAGGCAACACTGAATTGGCAGGGAATGATGCGTATCTTGCATCAGCAAAGCCAGTACCCTGGGCTGTTGTCAGTCAAATTCTTGCCTATGATTNCCTTCAAGATCAAAGGTTAAATATATGGGTCAAAATCGCTCAAAAGGGGACATAGTGTTTCACAAACACATCACTTGTTGTTTTGGGAATCAATTAGGACATATTAAAACATTAATCGGAAAAGAAAACATTAGGTAAACTTACAGTTCTACATACGAAAATTATTATCTTTGAACACGCGAACAACATTGATTTTTCTTATCTTTATCTATTTGACCACACTCTCTGTGAAACGTAAATAAGAAAATCAACTTTGTAAACAACGTATGCAATAAAAAGGTTATAACACGGTGCCGGGGCTCCATCTGTCCATTACTACTCATGTTGTGCCATAATGCAAAGGCGGATTTAAGGGGGGGGGGGGGTTGTACGCCCCACCCAAATCTGTTTTAGTAAATGTTCAACTTTTTTCAATCACGCTAATATGTGTCTATGAAAATAAGCAATGCTTGTCTATTAACAAAATTTAATTAACGTGGAAAAACAGATATAGTGGAAACAGTTGAAGCCGATTTTGAATCGGGGTATTGTTCATGTAATTAAGGCATTATGCTTATGTCGGGCCGACAGCGAGCCTTGTTGTTCAGAGGATTTCGAGCCATAGTAAAACCCGGTATCACACCGGTGTAAAAAAATATATATCGGCAGTTCGGCACTAATGCATGCCGAAGTTTAACGTTTGGTGGACTCAATCCCGTCATTTTGTCGCATTATTCTGTCGATGGCTATTCAGGTAAACGTATTGTCAAAGCGATGCGTTTTTTTCAACAAAGTCAACAGCATGTGAACGTTTTGAATATGGTATTTTGTTGAATTTTACATGTTGGTTGTTTAAAGGTGTGTATTAATGCGTCTTTTTATGCTATACGTGTTTTTTTGGCAGTTCGTTGTGTTGTTGTTTTTTTTGAACGATTGGTAATTGTTATCCCCACGCTTTTCGATGCTTCGGGATTATGTGGTTATCTTCGCCGTCTGTCTGTCCGTCCGTCCGTTCCGGCCACTATCTCCTCCTACAATATTAGCACTTGAACCTTGGAACGTACACACATGGTATCTATGAGCATATGTGCGACAGTGCACTATTTGGAATTTTGATCTGACCCCTGGGTCAAAGGTTATGGGGGTTGGGGTGGGGCCGGGTCAGAGATTTTCACTCATTTTACTAACAACATGCTTGCTTTTCGTCCTGGCCACTATCTCCTCCTACACTATTAGCACTAAAACCTTGACACTTACACACATGGTAGCTATGCGCATATGTGCGACAGTGCACTATTTGGAATTTTGATCTGACACCTGGGTCAAAAGTTATGGGGGTTGGGGTGGGGCCGGGTCAGAGATTTTCACTCATTTTTTAGGTTATTTTACATTAACTTCTTCATTTCTACACCGATTTACTTCAAATTAATACTGAACACATCTTATGACAATACGGTCAATCTCAACTATGCATGGCCCCATTACCAGCCCTGGGGCGCCCCGTCCACATAGACCACGCCCACCCAAAATTTTGTTTTAACACAACTTTTTCATTTATTCAACAATTGACTTCAAATTAATACTGACCATCTCTTATGACAACAGGTTCTATCTCGACCATCCATGTCCACATTACCCAACCCAAGGCCCCGCCCACATAGGCCACACCCACCCCAAATAGCCTTTTCGTCCGTCCGCCCGTCCTGGCCACTATCTCCGCCTACACTATATGCACTAGAACCTTGAAACTTAAATGCATGGTAGCTTTGAGCATATGTGCGACAGTGCACTATTTGGAATTTTGATCGGACCCATTCTCATTTTAATAATGATTAGCAATTTCTCCTCATTTTTATATGTAAGTATATAACATAGTATATAACCTGTTGAATGTTAACATGAATACTGAGTCTCTCATATTTCTTTTAGAAAGGTTTTCATGATTGTTTAATTGAATGTATACGTAAATAGTATGTATCATGAAGAGTGAGACTGAAATAAACTATTAAACTTAAACGAAACTAACCTTCTCAAATATCGAAAACATAATCCTAAACCCCGGAAACCCGATATGATGTGAACAGTTGGACGTGCTTGGAACAGTTTCCGATAAATTTTGCTGAATTTCGGTAGGGTAAGTAAATCCAGTTCTATAATTGTTTAAAGGCATTTTTTAATTGAAATATCTTTTGGTATATGCAAAGAAGGTATTATCATGTATGTTAGAAAAATCCTGGTTATTATTATACAGGATTTATTGAAATATGGCTATTTGAAGTCGACGATGCAGGGATTTGTCCCCTATTTAGCTCGCGTTCTCGCATTCTCGTCATCGTATCCTCGCACTCTCGTCATCGTATTCTCGCACTCTCGTCATCGTATTCTCGCGTTCTCGCATTCTCGCCGTCTGGATTTTAATGTGTTACCACAATGACCCTAACGGTATTCCGTATGTTTATGCCAGAGCGGGTAAAAACGTCTAATGTGGGGGTCAGTAATGAGTGTTGTTACTAAATTAATGTTTTTTATTGTCTCCAAATTACATGAAACGTGAGCATATACAATCATAAATAGCCTTATTGCAAGCAATTTTAATCATATAGATATGATTAGGATACTTGAGAAATGAAATTCGGCTCGAAGAAAGATACAATTATAGTGATACACCATGGCATGCAATCTATTTAAAAGTCTAGCTGTTCTCGAAACTGATAAAAAGATAAGCGCAAAAGAAGATACGTTAACTTGTTTGTGTTTCGATAACACTCGTCGGTGATATATATCTGACTTGAAACAGTATTGACTTCCATTTGAAACCGTCTGCTAATGAATAAGATCAGGTGTATTCCCGCCGGAACGGTTCAAAACCACCTAAACGTTTTATCGCAATTAGAGCACTTAATTGTATTGTATTTGTTTTTTATTTTGTTGAAATTGATATTTTATGAAACAGTTTTCAAACATCACAGGGATTTGTTCACAGATTTTCGAAATGAAAATTTTACAACCTTTTGTCACAGATCCAAATTTTTTTAAAAAGAAAACGTATGATGTTCGAAATAATCAGGAAGCGAAATAACACTCATGACGTCGACTCATACTTAAAATACAATTTTGCGTTTTTCTCTTCTTTTCCTTATATTTTGTGATAAAACGTGGATTGTTATTAAAAAAATAAAAAATGCATAGGATAAAATGTAAATGTGGGTGGCTGAGTGTAAAAGCGATAGGTTTTTAATCGAAAGGTCGGGGATTCGGTCCCATGTGGGGTAAACTTTACATCTATCAAATAAAAGCATTAAATGACAAGCTCTGAAAAATGTTAATATCTGTGAACAACTCCCTATAGAGTTTTATATTTCATCGCGCTATTTGCACTTTATAGATTTCATGTACTGTACTATGCTACAAATCAAATTTTTCATTCCGACATCAAATTTGTTTTTTTTTCTTCGCGTTATCTTTTTAAATAAGTTTTAGGCGAATTGATAATAACTGATTGATTGTATTGTATATCTTGGTGAACGTGGGCTAATTTCTTCAAATCATCGCACGTTTTATGTTCATCACAGAATGCTGTGCTAGACCATGGGCCAATAGGTCATTAACTCAGTGGCATGAATATGCAGTAAGGTATTTAAAAACAACAACATTTTAATGTATAAAGTTCAAGTTTACAATGCTTTTAAACACCAAAAGTTAACATTGAAACATAAAGTAATCTATCAGATTGATGTAATACATGACTTATTTTACTGATTACGAATTTTCTTAGCGGGAGCTGTAATTTTGTGATCCCGCTAAGAAAGTTCGTAGCGAGTAAAGTCGAGATATAGAGCGAAAATTAATACGTGATAAACGCTTTAAGACTTTCTTGCTGATATGGCTGGAAAGTAAGCGGCATTTATAAAAGTAATTAAGGGTATAAAACGGCGAAAAATACCTGTCTCGGAATGGATGTCGCCATCTTGACTATCACGTGATTACCCCCTCTGAAAAAGTTCCAGCAAATTAGCACTTCCTGTCAAAATGGCGTCTCTGCTACTTTGCACTGTCAGACGAAAATTTGATTACACAAAGTAATTCATTATACAAATCAAATTTCATCTAAGCAGTTATAAAAGCAATTCACGTGTCAAATTAATGACTAAGAATTTTAGGATTTAAGGCACTATGTATGTCTGAAAGTTATAGTGTTTCTGTAACTGCGTTATCAAATTAAGTTTATTTTTAAATTATGAAGATGGAGAGTATTATTAACCCTTTGCATGCTGGGAAATTTGTCTTCTGCTGAAATGTAGTCTGCTGAATTTCTAAATTTAGCATTTTCTTCGATTTTTTTCAAAGAATACTATCAGAATAGCAAACAGTTTGGATCCTGATGAGACGCCACGTTCTGTGGCGTCTCATCTGGATCCAAACTGTTTGCAAAAACCTTCAAAATCCGGTTCCAGCACTTAAAGGGTTAACCAAGCATGCAAATAAGCAATCATTCAAGAGAGGTAATTATCAAGCATCTATCTATTGAACATTCACCTACCAAAAATAATGTACACATTTTCAAAACTCCCTACTCCTCAATTCAAAAGCCGAAAACCCAAACATCGAGACTTTCAAAAACGCTCTTAGAATGAAAATTATATCAGAAGAGCAAATTGCTTTTGAAAAAGATAAATTTGATCAACATTATAAAAAATTGCACAATTTTACAATAGCGTCTTAAACGTTTGTTTCCCGTATCCTTTTATCTTATGATTCTTTTTTTTAGTTTCGTTTATTTCTCTATCTCCTGTTTACTCTTCTTTAGCTAATCTTAGAGCTACAAAAAAAAAACGATTGCGTAGTTTACGTTCGCATACGTTTGTGTGAGTTGTTCCCCAAAGTAGTCAAACATCACATGCCTATTGAAGCAAACACTTTTTATTATCATTTCTACCTTTCACCTATTATTTTACCTATTATCTCAAATTTCCCTTTCATTTTTTTTCTAAAGAATCGTCTCACTTTTTTATTTTCTGGTAACTACATTAAACATAAACACAGTTTGGATCCAGATGAGACGCCACAGAATAGCAAACAGTTTGGATCCTGATGAGACGCCACGTTCTGTGGCGTCTCATCTGGATCCAAACTGTTTGCAAAGGCCTTTAAAATTCGGTTCCAGCGCTCAAAGGGTTAATAGATGATGTTGGAGATGGTGTTGTGTGCGACCTGGAAGCCATACATTCGAGAGTGGTAGCTGTCCCCTGGTGCTAGGTACCGCAAAGTTATTTCCAACTTAATGCAAGCCGTCAGAGACTTCCTGTTGTTTGACTTCTATGTCTTGATTATGTGCTCAATGTGTCAGGATCTCTCGGTATATCTGAAAGCTCATGCGTAGGAATGAAAGAAGCTCTTGGACTCTTCTTTACTCATTTCGTCCATCAGCCGTGCGTATTGACACAGGTGTGGTCATCTGGCCATTTTCATGACAATGTTTTCAACATGAGCTTTTTTCAGTAGAAGCCGGCATCTCATCAGTTTGACATCGGTCGTCATTTTATTACCCATGATGCATTGTCAGCAGCACAGAAAAAAACTGAATCGATTTTAAAATGTCCGTCTTTATATGAACATCCGCCGTCGTCCGTGTTATTCCGTGTTCCTCCGTGATACTCCGTGTTTTCACAGTGAATGTCCTTGTTAGCACATTGTCTATCCGGCATCGCCCGTGTTATTCGGAGTTCTAATATAATAGTCCGCGTATCCGCCATGTTTCCACCGTGTTTGTCCGTGTTTGCACCGTCGTCCTCCTTAGAAATTCTATGCTGAACCGTGATGATAGCGATACAATCAATTTTTACCGGCGCAGTCCGTGTAACCGCCGCGAAAGATCCGGATACAACCGTACCAATGCCGTCATGGTGATGGTCCGGGGTCTGAAATTTGTTACCGGACTATGAAGGACGCAAACGAACAGCCAATGCATAAATAAGGCGGCTCCGGACCCTATACGACAGCTTCACGGACCATCTCGAATGCAGCCATCTTCCCGTAAAGTCGAGGGTCAACATCGCAGTTTTGAACGTGTTGGCCTCTCGGCGCCCCAATGGCATTCCTGGACGTTCCAGGACCAACATGGATCGACACGGAGCTAATCGGCGGCTTCATGGTTCTCATGCCGGATCGTGCCGGTAATGACCCGTGTTGATCCGGAATCTATATGTGTATTTCAAAGTTAATGAGACCGCATTATGTGAGGACCCGGAGTGTGTCCCAGCACTCCAACCTAATTTGCTTACTCACGAAAGTTGGGACGAATTTTGCATTACAGCTGCAATTTCTAGCTATTTGGTGTTTACTGAAAGATATTCAATTTTGGTGTGTTCTTGTGCTGTTGGGGGGGGGGCGGACAATCTGGAGGCAACCCCACCTGTCCGGTATGGTGACCACCAACCAAACTCTCGTGCGCCGCGAACGGGGATTAAACATGTGTCGCCTTAAAGAGAAGCGCGTCTACTAACCACTGCGCGAACGGGACAGCCGATCTGGCATCTACATTGGACTGTGGTTTTAAATAGGCTTCTTAATAGGCTAAATGCGCTACATATACTGAATATTTTATCCTATTTTATAAACTCTCTAAAAGGTTAAATTAGTTAAATATTATACGAAATAAGCTAAATAGGCTAAATACCGGTTGACTGTATTTTTCAACCTATTTAATAAACTTGCTTAATACGCTTACTGCACACATGTAAAACGAATCCCACAGAAATCATGATATTTAAACGAATGATCATGCTTGTCACGTGACTAAACCACAACCTTCATGGCTAAGCATACTTGTACAATCCGAAGGATGTGTCGGTCGAAAACATGGTGGTTATGATGGATATTTCGCTCATGGATAATCAAAATAATAACGAGGATTTACCCAAATATGAGACTCTGGAACAGTTCGTAGAAAATGGTAATGTACGAATTATTTATTCAATTTCAATAAACCAAAATAATACATCCGTTACAAAAGTTTGCACCTATCCTAAGACGCACTATCAGTTCTTTGTGTAGGCAAAGAAACACTCCTTGGTTTTCGGCGCAACAAACGGCGTGAATCACAGATATACGAGTAATTATTCAGTGTTAGGGGTTAAATCGCATAAAATAACCGAGTTTACTTATTTATAATTATTTCAGATCCACGTTTCAGTAATCTCGAAATTTTCGTTAGTTTCTTATGTTTCGGCGATTTTTTTCGCATGTGAAATTATTGACCGATTATGTCGCGCAGATGTTTATTAATTGACGGAAGTTATTAACTATACTCAATTGCGGCGGCTTTCGACTTTTTGCTCATAGTAATTGTCAACATTTTGGTTCCAGTGTCGACACTTGAGCGTCGAAAATGTGCTTATTAAGTAATGATACACAACATACACATTCAATTATGGATCGTTATTGAATCATTTATTGCATTAAAATTGAAATTACTGAATACAAATCTAAAACGTTAATGAATTATTTACCATGATATTTTTTATTGATTTCATATACTACAAAATTATGTAAATATTTCATTAAATGAATATCAATATAATAAATGAATATAACACTCTGATTTGCTTAACAATATTTAAAATTACCTTTTTTTATATAAAATACCACACTGTTATTTTTCCGGTATTTAAGTTTGAATAGCGGAAACAACCGTACAATAAATTAGCATTAAACTATTACTAAAGTTAGTGGCAAACCCGTACACTCCTTTTGACCACAATACCCGCAATTACTTATACTTGTTTCTGTAAATAACTAAACCTGTACCGCAGATTTTTATATAACTTAACTTAACCTAAATACGTCCATAATTATAAAGAAAATCGTTCGGATGATTGTATTCATACTAAAAACGCTAAATGATGTTTCAGTTTTAATTTAACATTTGTAAACGAATGGATCTAAGATATAATTATTGTTATAATTAATTAATTACATGGATATTTGGCCGAAAGTGAACTCGTGATATGTGGGATAATACTACTACTACTACTTCTAATAATAATACTAATAATACTAATAATAATACTAATAATACTACTACTACTACTACTACTACTACTACTACTACTACTACTAATAATAATAATAATAATAATAATAATAATAATAATAATAATAATAATTATAATAATAATAATACATTATTATTATTATTATTTTAATCAGATTTATTACAAGAAGTATTTTTTTACATCATTAACAATGAAAGAAAAATGATGATTGCTTTGAGGCAACACTTCTATTGACATTACAAAATTAAAGCAGTATATAACATATATAATTGAACTTATTTATGTATTTATTTAATGTTTATGCATTGGATATAGCTCTATCATCACATACATGCGCTAATATTTATAAAAAAAACACAAATATATGTTTGAACTTCTTTAAACGGGAAATCTAATTGAAACGTTCAAAATAGTCGTTTAAATGTATTGTTTCTTTACAAATAAAAATAATTTGCACTATGTCCTAGATTCAAAACATAATTTTAACTTCTATGCACTCACACTAGTATTCGTATTTGTGGTCGCTTAATTATTATTAAACATTTAGTTTTATTATGATTTTAAATTGTACAATTATTCCTTTATAGCATTTTAATTGTGACTGATCACAACAATTATTTAAACTAATTTTTGTTATTTATTTTTGCCATTTCGGTATAACATGTTCTTTTCATGACGAATATGTATGGAGTGAATCTGAATATTGATATAAAAAAAACGGACCGTCCACGGCTTTATTTTTTGGGGTAGACTTCGAGATTTGTGGTTTGGAATCAACCAAGGAAATGAGTAACTGTTGTTCACAATATGAAGAATGCTTTTTTCACGTAAGGTGCCATTCCCTTACGTTCCGATGTGATTATTAAATTACCAGAGAAATGCGGATGATAATGATATGATGTGTTATAATATGATCTGATGCGAACATTTAATAATATACGGATTCTTGTGCATAATGAAGTTGTCTTTGCAGTAACTGTATTAGCTTGATTTTTATTTCAACCATATTAATTTGGAAAATGAAGGATAGAGAAGTACATGAGTTTTCATGTAGGATCACCATGTAGTTTTCTGCATTTTTATGGACATTATTGTTCTGCTTTATTCTTGCATATATGTATTGAACAGTTCTCGATATAAATGAATGTCAAGTAGAATTCTCATGTAGCGGTAAAAAACCAATTATGAAATAAGAAAAACATATAAAGAATTGAATTAATTCATAAAAAATATAAGACAACTACCAAGTGTGGATACGTAAACGATTTGATATGATGCAAAAATGTTTAGCATTGAAACTTGAGGATAATAATGATGTTCTATATTTATATATGTTTTGTTAGTTTTGTTAATTGTACATGTGTTTTTTTTCATCAATTTTTTATACACGTAAATGCGCGTAGATTACTAGTTTGCGATAATTTAAAAAAGATAATTGATTGTTATATTTGAAATTAAATTTAAACATAACATATTGTTTGCAAAACGATAATTTTCGGAAAAAATCAAATCAGTTGAAGTGAAAAGTATTTGATGTCATTAAAATAATACAAAAACATTTGTTTTCACATTCTCGTTTTTGGATTTTGAACTATAAAATGCCAAAAAGAGTCTAGACTTTAACATCGTATTTACGTTTAAGAAAATTCGTATTTGCAGCGTTGACAGCATCGTGTCATTTGTTCTTTTTTATTTCGATAACATTTTTCACGTAAGGCGCCAGTCCATTACGTTCCTATGTGATTATCAAATTACCAGCGAAATGTGGATGTGAATTATATGATATTTTATAATATGATCGGAAGCGAATATGTTGCATTATTAATGATTTAAGGATTTTGTAGAAAAATTTAGTTGACTTTGTCGTAACTGTATTAGATTGATTTGTATTTAAACAAGATTTATTTGGAATATGAAGGCAAGAGAAGTACATGAGTTTTCATTTAGAATCACCATGTAGTTTTCTGCATTTTTTTGGACATGCTTGTTCTGCTTTATCCTTGCATATTTGTATTGAGCAGTTCTCGATATAAATGTACATTTGTATATCGTGTAGAATTCTCGTGTTGTGGTAAGAAACAAATTCTGAAATAACAAATACGTACAGAATAGAATTAATTCATTATACATGATCACCGAATTACCAACATTGGATCTGTAAACGATATCATATGATGAACATATGTTTAGTATGGATACTTGATAATTATTTTTCTATTCTCTCTCTCTCTCTCTCTCTCTCTCTCTCTCTCTCTCTCTCTCTCTCTCTCTCTCTCTCTCTCTCTCTCTCTCTCTCTCTCTCTCTCTCTCTCTCTCTCTCTCTCTCTCTCTCTCTCTCTCTCTCTCTCTCTCTCTCTCTCTCTCTCTCTCTCTCTCTCTCTCTCTCTCTCTCTCTCTCTCTCTCTCTCTCTCTCTCTCTCTCTCTCTCTCTCTCTCTCTCTCTCTCTCTCTCTCTCTCTCTCTCTCTCTCTCTCTCTCTCTCTCTCTCTCTCTCTCTCTCTCTCTCTCTCTCTCTCTCTCTCTCTCTCTCTCTCTCTCTCTCTCTCTCTCTCTCTCTCTCTCTCTCTCTCTCTCTCTCTCTCTCTCTCTCTCTCTCTCTCTCTCTCTCTCTCTCTCTCTCTCTCTCTCTCTCT
>VMBQ01001113.1:60619-90619 GCA_007657795.1 Dreissena rostriformis | reverse complement strand
ATCACCTTTTTTACTGAAATGGCTGGAAAGTGAGCGTAATTTGAAATTAAACAATAGAAATCAAGGGTATAAAACGGCGAAAAATAACTGTCTCGGTATGGACGACGCCATTTGACTATCACGTGATTCCCCCTCTAAATGTGTAACTTGTCAGTTGTTAAAGCATGCAGATCCTTTCGTCCTCTTCATTTTGCAATTGTTTCGGATTCGCTGTATTGTTTTAACCACATGTTGATAAAATGATGCGGTTTCTGACTTTGGAATTTGTATGACAATTAACTTCAGACAGCTACTCAATAATATGTTGTGAAATCCATTGTCATATATCGATATTACAACAGTACAAACTAGATTTGCCTGATAACTGTGTGTGTGAACGAAACGGCAACGTATCTGAACAAACCTACATCACTACTAAGTTAGATTGTACTTATATCTTCTGTTTCTAATATGTTTCAAATAAATGCGTCGCAGATATACGCTTAAACCGATTGCCAATGAACATAGTTTGTTGAACTTCTTAATTTAATTTTAATGCGTTTGAGTTTATGTCATCCATTTCACAGACGAACATATTTTGACAACCGTTAACTGCAAATTTATGGGCGTAGGCAGTGTTATTGTTTTACATACTTTGTTTGCTTGAATTAGCGACTCACGTTTATTTCAGTGTTTTTGGATACGCATTGTTTATTACCATGGTATTTTAATGGGTTTAATGACACTTTGATTGATTATCGAATGCCTTTATTATAAAAGGACGTTTGCTTAAAACTCGATGTTTGATTAGACTATGCATCGTTATAGTTTGACATATTAATGTTCGATTTAAATTAAATGGCTGCTTGATTGTAATTAAAACACATGATAATTGTTTACTTTGTCAACAACCAAATAAAAATTGAACATATATATGTTCCCGATGCAAAGACAACTTTAAAGTGCACTTAACATGCTTGTAAACAACTTGTTGTTTTTTTTCATTGTTATTTGGCCATAACTTATGACAGGTATGTAGAGATTTATTTCACTTAGTAAATGATAAACTTAAAAATTTACTGTTTATTTTCAGACATTGCATTTACAGCGATAATATATATTGATATGTTAACATGTTAGTACACATCACGCTTAAATATACTGTAAATACAAATTATAACAAATGAAGTAATGAATGCTGGATGGTAAGCATGATACAGAAATAATGATGGCGAGGCTAATGAGTCATAAATGAAATGAATTGAAATGAAAAAGAAAATGGTGGTATGTTTGAATTACTAAAGGACACAAACATATACAAGTAAACACATCTTAAGTAGACATATTAACATTTTTTTTCTGAAATTGTACAATACAGAGTTAAATTACACAATTATTCCATTTATGTGTATGTTTTTCAGTTTAACCCTTCCAGCTTGCGATTCTCTCTTCGATTTTTTGTTTGTATTGGTGGCCATCGTTGATATTTGCATTTCAATATACAATATTTTCCCAATAATATAATAACATAAACGCAGTTTGAGCAATTCCTATTGCTGATAAAAATATTACAAAGTGAAATACATTCATAAGACAATTTTAAATTATTTGAAATGCTAACGTGAGTTACTATATATTTCTATTCCAAACTAAATAAAAACTACACGTTTCTGGGGTGGGGCAACTTGCACTTGGATTCCTTGTGCAAGTTGTATGGCGGTTTGTGCTCTCCACCTATGTGTGTAACGTTCCATATATGAAAAACATTTTTGTAGACATAATCGTCATTTTAAATACAATTTTCACACAACATCGGTAGTTTTTTTTTCTGTTTATCCCTTCACACATATCGAATCAGAGTCCAGAGGATTGTGGTGAACCCTTTGCATGCTGGGAAATTTGTCGTCTGCTAAAAAGTTGTCTGCTAAATTTCTAAAATTAGCATTTTCTTCGATTTGTTTTTCAAAGAATACTATCAGAATAGCAAACAGTTTGGATCCTGATGAGACGCCACGTTCTGTGGCGTCTCATCCTGATCCAAACTGTTTGCAAAGGCCTTCAAAATCCGGTTCCAGCACTCAAAGGGTTCAGCACACCATAGATATTGGTCATTATTAACGTTCATGGGAGGATATGGGCAGAACAGGATTCAATGTTTTTTTTTATCACAATTTTGAAGTGGATACTTTAACATTAGAGGAAGTAAATAAACATTTAATTGCATGATACTTTCATCTTTAATGATATTTAAGTCTCTTCTATAACAAATTATTCCACTGAAGGCAAGATCATAGACCAGCCTGTACGCATGCGCATAAAGCCTGTTTTTGAGATAACGCATATAAATATTAAGATTATACTGTGTTCAACCGGATTATCATATTTTATTTTATTTGTTTCATAAAAACACTTTTTTTTTTTTTAATTTAAAGTGAATCCCTCTATATTCAAGCGTTCCAACGACATTCTATATAAAGTTATTCGTTATAGGTGCGTCTGTGCTTTCTAGAACCCGTACCCTTTCTAATGGACCTTTACAAGAAAACAACATAGTATTACATATGTTCAGTTCCTATGTATTTTTGTCAGGCATTCGCGTTTGGTATGCTGTAGCATTTCAATAATACATGACAATACACACCACTCATCATACGGCATGAGTAAAAATAGATTAACTTACAAAAGTAAGGCTACGGAGAGTCGGTTGTTGTTGTTACATTTACATACTTCCTTTATCATCTGCAGGTCGCAGATTTACCTACACACAACGAGTATGTCTCAAACTCTCAATTATAAAACTAATCGACACTATTGCACTGTTCTGTTCTAATAGCGAATTATAGTACAGTACAGCTAGCATAGCTGGCAAAGCTCAAATGCCGTATCGCACCAAACATTGTACCGCACGTCAAACCAACAGCGTACGGCTTATCTTACGTCATTACGTTAAATCTTACGTCAGCGCTATCAGCGTGTTTAACCTTCCGTGGTCAACCGATTTAAGTCCGTATTAATTTATCCTTTTTTTTTCTTTTTTAATACCAATTGCGAAACAACGGATTTTAATTATATCCATTTGCATCCGTCCATGTTATCAAATGGACAGAAAAATATGTGAAATTTTAAGAGAGGATAAAATAACGCAAGCTTTAAACTAGAATACGATCTTGCAGTATTGCATATATTTTCATCCCGTTTAGTTGTTCGCAATTTAAATGACATACATGTGTAACTTGTATAACCACAGCAATATTCCTATGTGCGAGTCAAGGTTGTTAATCGTCTAATAAACAACGACTTCTGGTGCTTATGAATAAAACAAACGAGGTGTAAGCAAAGAGTTGTGTTTTGGTAGATTAACACAGATTGGTTCTTTCGATATTGATTTGACAAATATATTTGCAATTAAAATGAGAAATATAAATTAATATGCCACACCTGTTTGGCATTGCGTATCATGCACTTTAAAAAATGATCATGCTCTTTAAACCTTTTTTTTCACGGTTACTACGGAAAATAAGATGTCGTAAAACATTTTAATTTTATTTCAGTCGGACGTATTTTTACCGAAGGCGTAAGACCATATTTTTTATTCATTCGTACGATTAATTTTAATTTAGTGATAAGCGGTAAACATCTATTCCACACCATTAACCGCGGGTATTCATGTTACGAATAACCGAATTTTGCACCAGTATCTTTGTTTCCCGCCAAGAGGTGTATCGGTGTATTCTTCAGATATCCACTAAACGGGCGACTCACCGATTCGCTCACTCATTGTACATAGGAGTGGCTAAGTGCGTTTAATTTTGTGGTCACGTGCACGTAGGGCGTTTAGTTCGTCTTAGATTAATCTGTCATTGGCAATTTCTGTTTTACACTTGAACAGATTCAAACAAATATACCTTAGTCTGCAAATCTGTATAAAAGTGCATGTAACCGACATTGAGCATGAGAGTTTTAATATATGTAGTTCGGTATGCTATATTCAATGCAATGCGAAGAACATGTATTTAATGTAAAGTTCAGTTACAAACGTTTCTTTTCAAACATATATAGTGTACACAATTATTAAAAAAAATCCGGCACCGTACATTTTATCATATATCAAACGTGTAAAACCAACAGCATCACAATATATTTTATTAAGATAATCAAACACGTGAAAAAAACACACACACAAAGCAGTGCTATGAATTCAAGCCCCAGTACAAAATTGTCCGCAGATTTTCGGCATTTGTTGAAGTTCGTCATTGAATGCTTTAACATTGATAAATGTAAACATCTGAACTAAAGAATTCCAGTATAAAACAAGTATAGAATTTAAGAATGAAAGAAAGGAAAACAGTTTTACACTGACCTTCGGACTAAAAAGCTATTGCCTTAACCACTCGGACATCCGTGCTGTTAAGTTACGTGGGACATTTTAAACGTTATATGAAAAATCCACGTAATGTAAGAAATGTAACAAATACATCAGAAGAAATCAATTTCTGATTACTCATAAACGAAAATGTATTTTCAGCATGACACTACGTCATTAGTGTAAGTTCGATCCTTGATGTTCAGTGTTCTTTTATTTTTTTGAATCTGTGACAAATTGGAAAATCATTTCGCCAATCTGTCAACAAGTCTTTTTAATTATAATCCGAAAATACGGAAACGTGTAAAGCAATAAAACCCATTATAAACACTTCTTATAAATTGGTTTATAAAAAGATTAATACACAATATCAGCAACACCAGGATCTACCCGAAAGTGTTTTTCCACATAACCAGTGCAATGTGAGAACGTAGGTCTGCGGTTCTCAAAACTGTCACAAAGTGGAAGTGTTTTGGGGTGGTAACATGCAATTGTATTTCAATTGTATATGCAAATGTTTAATGTAAAGGTGTTTATTTATTTCCTATCGATTATCACCGTGTGCAAAATATTGTCCACTTTAGCTGTTGGTCTTCTCAATTGTTTTAAATTAAAAAAAATACATTGTTTATATGCGCGTGTTTTATGGTTTGAGTGTGATTCCGTGTGTTGTATTGTACTTGTTTTCTACAATGGATATGTCTTCTGTATTCAGCGTTTGCCAGGGAAGGTGTATCTTTTTTATCAAGTTATTTTCCAAAAGCGACGAGTCTGATATGCCAGGGTTGTCTCAGTAACGATATATCTTCGGTGTCCAGGGTTATCTTAATAACGATGTGTCTCCTGTGTCCAAGGTTATCGCAGTAAATATGTGTCTTTTGTGTCTAGGGTTATCTCAATAACGATGTGTATTCTGTATCCATGGTTATGTCAATATCGATGTGTATTCTGTATCCAGGGTTATCTATATAACGATGTGTTTTCTGTGCCCAGAGTTATCTCAGTAACGATGTGTCCCCTGTGTCCAGGGTTATCTCAGTAACGATGTGTCTTCTGTGTCCAGGGTTATCTCAATAACGAGGCGTCTTCTGTTTCCAGGGTTATCCCAGTAACACTGTGTCTTCTGTGTCCATGGTTATTTCAGAAACGATGTGTCTTCTGTATCCATGGTTATCTCAGTAACGATGTGTCTTCTTTATCCACGGTTATCTCAGTAACGATGTGTCTTCTGTATCCAGGGTTATCTCAATAACGAAGTGTATTGTGTGCCCGTGGTTATCTCAATAACGATGTGTCTTCTGTGTCAATGTTTATCTCAGTAACGATGTGTCTTCTTCGTCCAGAGTCATCTCAGTAACGATGTGTCTTCTGTGCAAAGAGTTATCTCAGTAACAATGTGTCTTATATGTGAAGAGTTATCTAAGTAACGATGTGTCTTCTGTATCTAGGGCTATATCAGTAATGATGTGTCTTCTGTGTCCAGAGTCATCTTAGTAACGATGTGTCTTCTGTGTCAAGAGTTATCTCAGTAACAATGTGTCTTCTATGTCAAGAGTTATCTCAGTAACGATGTGTCTACTGTGTCCAGGGCTATATCACTAACGATGTGTCTTCTGTGTCAAGAGTTATCTCAGTAACGATGTGTCTTCAGTGTCCAGGGTTATCTCAGTAACAATGTGTCTTCTGTGTCCATGATTATCTCAGTTACGATGTGTATTCTGTATCCAGGTATATCTCAATAACGATGTGTCTCCAATATCCAGGGTAATCTCAATAACGATGTGTCTTCTTTGCCCATGGTTATTTCAGTAACACTGTGTCTCCTGTGTCCAGGGTTATGTCAATAACAATGTGTTTTCTGTGTAAGGGTTATCTCAGTAACGGCGTGTCTTCTGTGTCTAGAGTTATCTTAATAACGATGTGTCTTCTGTGTCCAGGGTAATCTCAATAACGATGTGTCTTCTGTGTTCAGGGTTATCCTAATAACGATGTGTCTCCTGTGTTAAGGGTTATCTCAGTAACGATGTGTTTCCTGTGTCCAGGGTTATCTCAATAACGACGTGTCTCCTGTGTCAGGGTTATCTCAGTAACGATGTGTTTTCTGTGTCCAGGGTTATCTCAGTGACGATGTGTCTTCTCTGTCCAGGGTTATCTCAGTAACGATGTGTCTTCTGTGTCCAGGTATATCTCAGTAACGATATGTCTTCTCCGTCCAGGGTTATCTCAGTAACGATGTGTCTTCTGTATCTAGGGTTATCTCAGTAACGACGTGTCTTCTGTGTCCAGGGTTATCTCAGTAACACTGTGTCTTCTGTGTCCAGGGTTATCTCAATAACGATATGTCTTCTGTGTCCAGGGCTGTGTCAGTAACACTGTGTCTTCTGTGTCGAAGGTTATCTCAATAACGACGTGTCTTCTGTTTCCAAGGTTATCTCAATAACGATGTGTCTTCTGTGTCCAGGGTTATCTCAATAACACTGTGTCTACTGTGTCCAGTGCTATGTCAGTAACACTGTGTCATCTGTGTCCATGGCTATCTCAATACCGACATGTCTTCTGTGTCCATGGTAATCTCAATAACAATATGTATTCTGTGTCCAGGGTTATCTTAATAACGATGTGTCTTCTGTGTCCAGGGTTATCTCAGTAACACTGTGTTTTCTGTGCCCTGGGCTATCTCAATTACGACGTGTCTGCTGTATCCAGGGTTATCTCAGTAACGATGTGTCTCCTGTGTCCAGGGTTATCTCAATAACGATGTGTCTCCTGTGTCCAGGGTTATCTCAGTAACGATGTGCCTTCTGTGTCCAGGATTATCTCAATAACGATGTGTCTTCTGTGTCTAGGGTTATCTCAGTAACACTGTGTCTTCTGTGCCCAGGGTTACCTCAGTAACGATGTGTCTTCTGTGTCCATGGTTATCTCAGTAACGATGTGTCTTCTGTGTCCAGGGTTATCTCAGTAACACTGTGTCTTCTGTTTCCAGTTTTATCTCAGTAACACTGTGTCTTATGTGTCCATGGTTATCTCAGTAACGATGTGTATTCTGTATCCAGGGTTTTTTCAGTAACGATGTGTATTCTGTGTCCAGGGTTACCTCAGTAACGATGTGTATTCTGTATTCATGGTGATCTCAGCTACTACGTGTATTCTGTATCAAGGGCTTTTTCAGTAACGATGTGTGTCCTGTGTCCAGGGTTTTTTCAGTAACGATGTGTCTCTTGTGTCCAGGGTTATCTCAGTTACGATGTGTCTCCTGTGTCCAAGGTTTTCTCAGTAACGATGTGTCTTCTGTGTCCAGGATTATCTCAGTAACGATGTGTCTCCTGTGTTCGGGGTTTTCTCAGTAACGTTGTGTGTCCTGTGTCCATGGTTATCTCAGTAACGATGTGACTCCTGTGTCCAGGGTTATCTCAGTAACGATGTGTCTCCTGTGTCCAGGGTTATCTCAGTAAAGATGTTTCGCCTTTGTCCAGGGTTATCTCAGTAACGATGTGTCTCCTGTGTCCAGGGTTATCTCAGTAACGATGTGTCTCCTGTGTCATGGGTTTTCTCAGTAACGCTGTGTCTTTCTTATCCAGAGTGATTTTCTGGTAACGGTGTGACTTCTGTATCCAGGGTTATCTCAAATCCGATGTGTTTCAATTATCCAGGGTTATTTAAAAAACGATGTGTCTTCATTATCCAGAATGATTTTCTTGTTACGGTGTGCCTTCTGTTTCCAGGATAATCTCAAATCCGATGTGTTTCCATTATCCAGGATTATCTCAAAAACGATGTGTCTTCATTATCCAGAATGATTTTCTTGTAACGGTGTGCCTTCTGTTTCCAGGATAATCTCAAATCCGATGTGTTTCCATTATCCAGGATTATCTCAATAACGATGTGTCTTCATTATCCAGAATGATTTTCTTGTAACGGTGTGCCTTCTGTTTCCATGATAATCTAAAATCCGATGTGTTTCCATTATCCAGGATCATCTCAATAACGATGTGTCTTCATTATCCAGAATGATTTTCTTGTAACGGTGTGCCTTCTGTATCATGTGGTAACCAAGTTACAATGTGTCATCAGTATCAAGTAGTATTACTTATGGTGTGTGATTAATGCATCTAGTAACAAGCGTTTTCTCCTGTATTTCCAGTGACAAAAGTATGGTTTGAAAAATGGGACTATGTCAAATAGTTATTATATGTCGTTGTGTTTTATTTTTGTTTGCATTATACCAACTTTTTTTTTTTACCACATTGGATAATTAAACGAACAACGATTTCTTGGCATTTCAAACAAACATATTTGTTTAGCATACAGTTGCATCAAGTACAAGACTTTGTGTAAGTTATTTCTCACAAAGAGTAAAGGGGATTCCTTGCAAAATCTTGATGCGAATCGTTTGTTGAACATCGAAAAGTAGTTTAAGCATTAATATAAGCATAAGTATTAGTAGTAGTGTTATAAGAAGAATATTAGTAGTGGAAGTATACCACTAATAGAAGTACTACTACTTGTAGAAGTAGCAGTAGTAGTATTAGTAGCGGTGATGGTGGGTTGTGGCAATGGTGGAAGTAGTAATCATGTAGTTCAATGTCGATGCTATCGCTGTTTTTTGCGTCTGTATATGAATGCTTGTGACCGATATAGGACAACTTCCCCGCATGCGTTTAAAACTTTACCGCAGGTTAAACGTGTCTTCATTCTATACAATGCCACACGAACCTTGCCATCGTATAACTCATTCATGTAATTGAACTTCACGCCACCGGAATTATGAATTATTGCACAATAATACTAGAACAATCATCATTATGGTGTGAACAACGATGTGGTAAAATGCGAATTGTTTTAATTATGTACCAAACCCACAAACGCACTTACCACGTGCAGAAGCATCTCCATCGTGCGATTCTTACGACGAATATTTTATTTATGTTATCACGATTTCATTTTAAATGTAGCGGTATCTGGAAACAAACATATTGACAACCCGTTTCAATAACATTAGGTAGTGTTAATATCCAATTGGGATTACATTTATCACATCCGACAAAAACATGTGCATGTAGCTTTTTGAGGAAACTTCCGTATCAAGATTAATGTATGCTCTCCATCGGCTAGGTAATACTTCATTTATAATACTGTGTATGACACCCTTACACATTATGTAATGTGAATATGACATTTGGTTATATTCCTATCGCTCAATTGGTGGTTGGTTTTCGGCTCTGGTACTACTTAAAAGTAACCCGGGTACTTTTAAGTATACTACAATTTTCCCCGGGTACTGAAAATACGCTTAAAGGCATCCGGTCATACTCCGGGGTACTTTTAAGTATATTTTTCGTTCCACGGATACTTTGTAGTATACTTAGGAGTACCCGGTGTACTTTTAAGTAGTACCTGAGTCGACAACTTAATCGAACATTACTATCACGCTGTTTTATGCGAGTATGACTTTATTTGACTATGATTAGCAGATCTGACATTGCCACGCCTATGATGTGTCGATATGGCGAATGCGCCATGTCACAATCAGACTATGGAATGCACGTATATTATATTCGACCATTTGGCATGGACCCATATTACTACCAGACTACTCTGACTTATGGACATGCAAATTAGCAATGCTCTATGAAAAGGGGTTTAAGTGCATTTGCGTAAAGTGTCGTCACATATTACTCCTTGCAGTCCGCACAGGCTAATCATGGACGAAACTTTGCGCCTTAACTGGATTTTTTCTAAGAAGATACTTTCTTGAAACGAAAAAATATCATAAAAGGTGAAAGTATCGTCCCTGATGAGCCTGTGCGGACTGCACAGGTTAATCTGGGACGACACTTTACGCACATGCATTAAGCCCCATTTTCTCATAGCGAGTCTCAAATATAAGGCTATAACATAACACATTCAAGTTGCGACATGTCCTTTTTTGACAAAATACTATGGCAGATGCTGTTACGACGTTACCAAACAGTCTGTCTGTGTGTCTGTGTGTGTGTCTGTGTGTGTGTCTGTCTGTCTGTGTGTGTGTGTCTGTCGGTGTGTCTGTGTGTATGTGTGTCTGTGTGTCTGTCTGTGTGTCTGTGTGTCTGTGTGTCTGTGTGTCTGTCGGTCTGTCTGTGTGTCTGTCTGTCTGTCTGTCTGTCTGTCTGTCTGTCTGTCTGTCTGTCTGTCTGTCTGTCTGTCTGTCTGACTGTCAGTCTGTCTGTCTGTAAAGTGTCAGTTGTTAAAACATGCAAATCCTTTCGTCCTCTTCATTTTGCAATTGTATCGGATTCGCGGTATTGTTTTTACC
The DNA here is from genome assembly GCA_007657795.1 of Dreissena rostriformis. Lineage (NCBI taxonomy): Eukaryota > Metazoa > Mollusca > Bivalvia > Myida > Dreissenidae > Dreissena > Dreissena rostriformis. The sequence goes on along the minus strand of VMBQ01001113.1, from coordinate 79,982 downwards.
ACATGTTGATAAGATGCCGCGGTTTCTGAATTTGGAATTTGTATGACAATTAACTTCAGACAGATAGTCAATAATATATTGTGAAATCCATTGTCATATATCGATAATACAACAGTACAAACTAGATTTGCTATCGAGCTTCCCTTTTTCATAAACCTGTCAACAACCTTAAATAATTTTGTAAATGGTCTGAAACAGATTTTATAAGTTAATTTAATTTTATAACTTATCGTGCCTCCAATATATTCCTTATAGGACGGTCAGAGTTTAACCGAACAATAACGATCAAGTTCCAGTTAACTTCGCGAGAAATCCACCTGCTAATTATTGGAATCTTTATGTCTTAACGAAACGGCAACAAATCTAAACAAAACCACGTCATTACTGTGTTAGATTGTACTTATATCTTCAGTTTATTAAATGTTTCAAATAAATGCGTCGCACATATACGGTTAACCCGATGCTTATGAACATAGTTGGTTGAACTTCTTAATTTAATTTTAATGCGTTTGAGTTTATGTCATCCATTTCACAGACAAACATATTTTGACAAACGTTAATTGCAAATTTATGTATACGTACTTAAATGTTACGCCATTATTTAAGTCCGTGTTTACATTGGTACAAAGCTTTCGGCGTAGACAGTGTTATTGTTTTATATAATTTGTTTGCTTGAATTAGCGACACAAGTTTATTTCAGTGCTTTTGGAAACGCATTGTTTATTCATTGGTATTTTAATGTGTTTAATGACACTTTGATTGATTATCGAATGCCTTTATTATACAAGGACGTTTCCTTAGAACTCGATGCTTTATTAGACAATTCATCGTTATAGTTTGACATATTAATGTTCGATTTAAATTAATGGCTGATTGATTGTAATTTAAACGATTGATAATTGTTTACTTCGTCAACAACCAAATAAAAATTGAAAATATATATGTTCCCGATGCAAAGACAACGTTAAAGTGCATATTATATGGTAAACAACTTGTTTGTTCATTTTTATATGGCCATAACTTATGACAGGTAAGACGAGATTTGTTTCGCTCAGTAAATGATAAACTTAAAAATTAAAGACTAAATGAACACATATTTTGTTTAACTGTTTATTTTCAAACATTGCATTTACAGCGAATATATATATTGATATGTTAACATGTAAGTACACATAACACTATATTAGACTGTAAATACAAATTAAAACAAATGAAGTCATGAATGATGGATGGTAAGCATGATACAGAATAAAACGGAAAAATGGTAGTATGTTTGAATCACTAAAGGGCACTAACATATACAAGTGAACACATATTTAGTAGAAATATTAACATTTTTTTTCTGAAATTGTACAATTACAGAATTTCATTGCACAATTATTTCATGTATGTGTATGTTTTTCAGTTTTACCCTTCCAGCTTGCGAGTTTCTCTTCGATTGTTTGTTTGTATTTTAAATATTTCAAAAATATATCAAACATTCGTGGACATCGTTTATATTGGCATTTAAATAAAAAAATCCCCAAAATATAATAAAATATAGTTTGAGCAGTTCCTACTGTTGATAACAATATTACTAAGTGAAATACATTCATAATACAATTTGAAATCATTAGAAATGCTAAGTTGAGTTTCTATATATTTCTATTCTAAACTACAAAATTTATTGAATACTATTTTGAAGTGGATACTATAACATTAGACAAAGTAAATAAAAACAAACGGCAGGCTGACGAATACCGACACTTTCATCTTTAATGATATTTAAGTCTCTTCTATAACATAAATTATTCCACTGAAGGCAAAATCCTCGACCAGCCTGTACGCATGGGCATCAAGCCCGGTTTTGAGACGACGCACATAAATATTAAGATTGTACTGTGATTTGAAATGCATTTTTCTATTTTAAAGTGTTCCAACGACATTCCATATAAGTGTAAGATTAGTTAAATAATAAAGTTATTTGGTATAGGTGCGTATGTTGTTTCCAAAACCAGTATCCTTTCTAATGGACCTTTTAAAAAAACTAAATAGTATTAAATATGTTCAGTTCCTATGTATTTTTGTTAGGCATTCGCGTTTGGCAAGCTTTAGAATTTCAATAATACATGGAAACACACACAACTCATGATTAAAAATAGCTAAACTAATAAAAGTTAGGCTTCGGAGAGTTGGTTGTTGTTACTGCATTGTCATACTTCCTTTCTAATCTGCAGGGCGCAGATTTACCTACACATAACGAATGGATCTCAAACTCTGAACTATGAAACTAATCGACACTATTAAACTGTTAACATTGTTCTGATAGCGAATTGTTGTACAGCGTAGCTCAAATCTCAAATGCCGTATCGCACCAAACATGTTACCACACGTCAAACCAATCAACGCAATGCACGTCTTATCTTACGTCAAATCTTACGTCAGCGCTATCAGCGTGTTTATTTTGCGCGGTCAACCGATTTCAATCCGTTTAAATTTTCCATTTTTTTTTTTAATTTTGAAATTTCTGAATTGTAATACCGATTGAGTAATAACGGATTTTGATTACATTTGTAGATCCATTTACATGCGTCCATGTTATCAAATCACCGTAATAATATATGAAAATTTGTAAAGGAGCATCACATAAAGCGAGTTAAATAATAGAATACGATATATCAGTTTTGCATTTATTTGCATCTCGTTTTGTTGCTCGTCATTATAATGACAAGCATGTGTAACTTGTATAACCAAAGCAATACTAATATTTGGGCTTTAATATGTTTAACGTCTAATCAAGAACGCTTTTTAGTTCTGGTGATTATGGATGAAACAAACGAAGTGTTAGCAAAGAGTTTTTATTTGTAGATAAACAAAGATTAATTTTTTTCGATATTGTATTGACAAATATATTTGCAATTAAAATGAGAAAAAAATAGTATGCTACACCTTTTTGCATGGCCTATCATGCACTTATAAAAATGATCATGCTCTTTAACCGTTTCTCACGGTGACTAAGGAAAATAAGATGTCGTAAAACATTTTAATTTTATTTCAATCGGACGTATTTTCACCGAGGCGTAAGGCGATATCTTCATTTATTCGTACGATTAATTTCAATTTAGTGATAAGTGGTACACATCTATTCCACACCATTAACCCGGGTATTCATGTTACAAATAACCGAATTTTGCACCAGTATCTTTGTTTCCCGCCAAGAGGTGTATCGGTGTATTCTCCGGATATTAAATAAATGGGCGACTCACCGATTCGCTCACTCATTCTACATAGGAGTGGCTTAGTGCGTTTAATTTTGCGGTCACGTGCACGTAGGGCGTTTAGTTCGTCTTAGATTAATCTGTCATTGTCGATTTCGGGTTTACACATGAACAGATTCAAACAAATATACCTTAGTCTGCAAATCTTTATAAAAGTGCATGTAACCGACATTGAGCGTGAGTTTTAATATATGTAGTTCGGTATGGTATATTCTATGTAATGCGACGTAAAAGTATTTAATGTAAAAGTCGGTTACAAGCGTTTCCTTTCAAACATATATAGTGTACATAGTCATGAAAAAAATCCCGCACTCACGATATTGTCCGTCCATTTAATCATATCAAACGTGTAAAAACAAGAAGTATATAATTAAAGACAGAAAGAAAAGTTTACCACTGACCTCCGGATTTAAAAACCTATAGCCTTAACCAATCGGTCATCCGTGCTGTTAAGTTACGTCAGGCATTTTATACTTAATATAAACAATCCACGTATTGTCAAAAAATGTAACGAATACAACAGATGAAACACTTCTAATTTATCAATCGTTTCTCCTTTGTAACGCTATATAATTTTATCCATTTCTAATGATATTTACTCATAAGCGAAAATGTCTTTTCAGCACGACTCTTCGTCATTAGTGTTAGTTCGCTCCCTGATGTTCAGTGTTCTTTTATTTTTTGAACCTGGGATAAGACATTGGAAAATCATTTCGACAATCTGTTAACAAGTCTATTTAATTATAATCCGAAAAAAAGATACGTGTAAAGCAATAAAACATATTAAAAAACACAACCTTATCCATCGTCTTATAAATACTTCGATAAACATTATCAGCAAAACAAGGATCTACCCCAATATGTTTTTCCACATAACCAGTGCGATGTGAGAACGTAGGTCTGCTGTTCTCAAAACTGTCACAAAAGTGGAAGTTTTTTTGGGCGGTAGCATGCAATTGTATTTCAATTGTATATGCAAATGTTTAATGTAAAGGTGTTTATATATTTTCGATCGATTATCACCGTGTGCAAAATATTGTCCACTTTAGCTGTTGGCCTTTTAAATTGTTTTAAAATTAAAACATTATTTAAATGCGCGTGTGTTATGGTTTGATTGTGATTCTGTGTGTTGTACTGTACTAGTTTTCTATAATGGATATGTCTTCTGTATCCAGCGTTTGCCAGGGAACGGCGTATCTTCTGTATCAAGTGATTTTCCAGAAGCGATGAGTCTGATATGCCTAGTGTATCACTGTAACGATGTGTCTTCTGTAACCATAATTATCTGAGTAACACTATGTTTTCTGTGTCCAGGGTATCTCATCAACAATATGTATTCTCTGCCCCTGTTATCTCAGTAACGATGTGTCTTCTGTGCCCAGGGTTATCTCAGTAACGATGTGTCTTCTGTGTCGAGGTTTATTTCAGTAACGATGTGTCTCCTGTGTCAAGGGTTATCTCAATAACGATGTATCTTCTGTGTCCAGGATAATCTCAGTAACGATGTGTCTTCTGTGCCCAGGGTTATCTCAGTTACTATGTGTCTTCTGTCCCATGGATATCTCAGTAACGATGTGTCTTCTGTGCCCAGGGTTATCTCAATAACGATGTGTCTTCTGTGCCCAGGGTTATCTCAGTAACGATGTGTCTTCTGGGTCAAGGGTTATCTCAATAATGATGTGTCTTCTGGGTCAAGGGTTATCTCAGTAACGATGTGTCTTCTGTGTCCAGGGTTATCTCAGTAATAATGTGTCTTCTTGGTCAAGGGTTATCTGAGTAACGATGTGTCTTCTGGGTCAATGGTTATCTGAGTCACGAAGTTTCTTCTGTGTCTAGGGTTGTCTCAGTAATGATGTGTCTTCTGTGCCCAGGGTTATCTCCAAAACGAAGTTTCTTCTGTATCCATGGTTATCTCAATAATGATGTGTCTTCTGTGTCCAGGGTTATCTCAGTAACGATGTGTCTTCTGGGTCAAGGGTTATCTCCGGAATGATGTGTCTTCTGGGTCAAGGGTTATCTCAGTAACGATTTGTCTTCCGGGTCAAGGGTTATCTCAGTAATGATGTGTCTTCTGGGTCAAGGGTTATCTGAGTAACGATGTGTCTTCTGGGTCAATGGTTATCTGAGTAACGATGTTTCTTCTGTGTCTCGGGTTATCTCAGTAATGAAGTGTCTTCTGGGTCAAGGGTTATCTCAGTAATGATGTGTCTTCTAGGTCTGGGGTTATCTCAGTAACGATGTGTCTTCTAGGTCAAGATTTATCTCAGTAATGATGTGTATTTAGGGTCAATGGTTATATCAGTAACGATGTGTCTTCTAGGTCAAGGGTTATGTGTCTTCTGGGTCAAGGGTTATCTCAGTAACGATGTGTCATCTGGGTCAAGGGTTATCTCATTAATGATGTGTCGTCTGTGTCCAGGGCAATCTCAGTTACGATGTGTCTTCTGTTTCAAAGTTTATCTCAGTAACGATGTGTCTTCTGTATTCAGAGTTATCTCAGTTACGATGTGTCTTCTGTGTCCAGGGTTATCTCAGTAACGATGTGTCTTCTGTTTTAAGGTTTATCTTAGTAACGATGTCTCTTATGTGTCCATGGGTTATCTCAGTAATGATTTGTCTTCTGTGTCCATGGGTTATCTCAGTAGCAATGTGTCTTCTGTGCCCAGGGTTATCTCTGTAACAATGTGTCTTCTGTTTCCATGGGTTATCTCAGTAACGATGTGTCTTCTGTGTCTAGGGTTATCTCAGTTACGATGTGTTTTCTTTGTCCAGGGTTATCTCTGTAACGATGTGTCTTCTGTGTCCATGGGTGATCTCAGTAACGATGTGTCTTCTGTGTCTAGGTTTATCTCAGTAACTATGTGTCTTCTGTTTCAAGGTTAATCTCAGTAACGATGTGTCTTCTGTATTCAGGGTTATCTCAGTTACGATGTGTCTTCTCTGTCCATGGGTTATCTCAGTAACGGTGTGTCTTCTGTGTCGAGGGTTATCTAAGTAACGATGTTTATTATGTGTCCAGGGCAAACTCAGTTACGATGTGTCTTCTGTTTCAAGGTTTATCACAATAACGATGTGTATTCTGTGTCCAGGGTTATCTCAGTAACGATATGTCTTCTGTGACCAGGGTTATCTCGGTAAAGATGAGTCTTCTGCGTTCAGGGTTATCTCAGTAACGATGTGTCTTCTGTGTCTATGGTTATCTCAGTAACGATGTGTCTTCTTTTGTTTCTATGGTTATCTCAGTTACGATGTGTCTTCTGTGTCTATGGTTATCTCAGTAACGATGTGTCTTCTGTGTCCAGGACTATCGTTATAACGACGTGTCTTCTGTGTCTATGGTTATCTCAGTTACGATGTGTCTTCTGTGTCCAGGGCAATCTTAGTAACGATGTGTATTCTGTGTCCAGGGTAATCCCAGTAACTATGTTTCTTCTGTGTCTATGGTTATCTCTGTAACGATGTGTCTTATGTGTCCATGGTTATCTCAGTAACGATGAGTCTTCTGTGTCCAGGGCTATCGTAGTAACGAAGTGTCTTCTGTGTCCAGGGTTATCTCAGTAACGATGTGTCTTCTGCGTTCAGGGTTCTCTCAGTTACGATGTGTCTTCTGTGTCCAGGGCTAACTCAGTAACGATGTGTCTTCTGTATCCAGGGCTTTCTTAGTTACGATGTGCCTTCTGTGTCCAGGGTTATCTCAGTTACGATGTGACTTCTGTGTCCAGGGTAACCCCAGTAACTATGTCTCTTCTGTGTCTATGGTAATCTCAGTGACGATGTGTCTTCCGTGTCCAGGGCTATCTCAGTAACGATGTGTCTTCTGTATCAAGGGTTATCTCAGTAACGATGTGTCTTCTGTGTACAGGGCTATCTCAGTAATGATGTGTCTCCTGTGTACAGGGCTATCTATGTAACGATGTGTCTTCTGTGTCCAGGGGATATCTTATTAACGATGTGTCTTCTGTATCCAGGGTTATCTAAGTAACGATGTGTCTTCTGTTTCAAGGTTTATCTCAGTAACGATGTGTCTTCTGCGTTTACGTCTATCTCAGTTACGATGCGTCTCCTGTGTCCAGGGTTATCTCAGTAACGATGTGTCTTATGTTTCAAGGTTTATCTCAGTAACGATGTGTCTTCTGCGTTCAGGTCTATCTCAGTTACAATGCGTCTCCTGTGTCCAGGGTTTTCTCAGTAACGATATGCCTCCTGTGTCCAGGTCTAAATCAGTAACGATGCGTCTCCTGTGTCAAGGGTTATCTCTGTAACGATATGTCTTCTGTTTCAAGGTTTATCTCAGTAACGATGTGTCTCTTGTGTCCAGGGTTATCTCAGTAATGATGTGCCTTCTGTTTCAAGGTTTATCTCAATAACGATGTGTCTTCTGCGTTCAGGTCTATCTCAGTTACGATGCGTCTCCTGTGTCCAGGGTTATCTCAGTTACGATGTGTCTTCTGTGTCCAGGTTTATCTCAGTAACGATGCGTCTCCTGTGTCCAGGGCTATCTTTGTTACGATGTGTCTCCTTTGTCCAGGTTTATCTCAGTAACGATGCGTCTCCTGTGTCCAGGGCTATCTCAGTAACGATGTGTCTCCTGTGTCCAGGCCTATCTCAGTGACGATGCGTCTCCTGTGTCCAAGGTTATCTCAGTGACTATTTGTCTCCTGTGTCCAGGTCTATCTCAGTAACGATACGTCTCCTGTGTCCAGGGTTAACTCAGTTACGATGCGTCTCCTGTGTCCAGGGATATCTCAGTTACTATGTGTCTCCTGTGTCCAGGTTTATCTCAGTAACGATGCGTCTCCTGTGCCCAGGGTTATCTCAGTTACGATATGTCTTCTGTGTCCAGGGTAATCTCAGTTACGATGCGTCTGCTGTGTCCAAGGTTATCTCAGTTACGATGTGTCTCCTGTGTCCATGGCTATACCAGTAACTATGTGTCTTCTATATCCAGGGTTATCTCAGTAACGATGTGTCTTCTGTTTCAAGATTTATCTCAGTAACGATGTGTCTTCTGCGTTCAGGTCTTTCTCAATTACGATGCGTCTTCTGTGTCCATGGTTATCTCAGTTACGATGCGTCTCCTGTGTCCAAGGTTATCTCAGTTATGATGCGTCTCCTGTGTCCAGGGCTATCCCAGTAACTATGTGTCTTCTATATCCAGGGTTATCTCAGTAACGATGTGTCTTCTGTTTCAAGGTTTATCTCAGTAACGATGTGTCTTCTGCGTTCAGGTCTATCTCAGTTACGTTGCGTCTTCTGTGTCCAGGGTTATCTCAGTTACGATGCGTCTTCAGTATCCAGGGTTATCTTAGTTACGATGCTTCTTCAGTATCCAGGGTTATCTCAGTAACGATGTGTCTTCAGTATCCAGGGTTATCTCAGTTACGATGTAGGTTTATCTCAGTAACGATGTGTCTTCTGTGTCCAGGGCTATCTCAGTTACGATGCGTCTCCTGTGTCCAGAGTTATCTCAGTAACTATGTGTCTTCTGTGTCCAGGGTTATCTCAGTAACGGTGTATCTTCTGTGTCCAGGGTTATCTCAATAACGATGTGTCTTCTGTATCCAGTGTTATCTAAATAACGATGTGTCTTCTGTATCCAGTGTTGTCTAAAACACGATGTGTCTTCAGTATCCAGGGTTATCTAAATAATAATGTGTCTTCAGTATCCAGGGTTATCTCAATAACGATTTGTCTCCAGTATCCAGGGTTATCTAAATAACGATGTGTCTTCAGTATCCAGAGTAATCTCAATAACGATGTGTCTTCAGTATCCAGGGTTATCTCAATAACGATGTGTCTCCAGTATCCAGGGTTATCTCAATAACTATTTGTCTTCAGTATCCATGGTTATCTCATTAACGATGTGTCTTCAGTACATCCAGGATTATCTCAGTAACGATGTTTTTCCTGTGTCCAGGGTAATCTAAATAGCGATATGTCTTCAGTATCCAGGGTTATCTAAATAACGATGTGTCTTCAGTATCCAGTGTTATCTCAATAACGATTGGTCTTTAGTATCCAGGGTTTTCTCAATAACGATGGGTCTTTAGTATCAATGGTTATCTCAATAACGATGGGTCTTTAGTATCCAGGGTTATCTCAATAACGATGGGTCTTAAGTATCCAGGGTTATCTCAATAACGTTGGGTCTTTTGTATCCAGGGTTATATCAATAACTATGTGTCTTCAGTATCCATGGTGATTTTGTTTTAACGGTATCTCTTCTTTATCCTATGGTATCCAAGTAACGATATGCAATCAGTATCACGCAGTGAGGATTTATGCATGCATCCAGTAACAATCTTTTTCTCCTGTTTTTCCCGTGCCAAAAGTATGGTTATATGTCGTTTTGTCTTATTTTTATGTACATTATACCAACTTATTGTTTACCACATAAGAGACTTCAACGAACAACGATTTCTTGGCATTTTATTTTTTGAGCGTACATTTATTAACATCACGTACAAGACTTTGTGTAAATTATTTCCTACAAAGAGTAAAGGGAATTCCTTGCAAAATATTGATGCGAATCGTTTGGTGAACCAATCATTTCGGCTTGGCACGCGTTTCAACTGTAAACAATATCATATAAGCATTCATATTGCACTTTCCAAGATTACAGCTGGTGCTTTATGGTAATATGTTAAACTGAGCTTCTCATCTGTTATATATGTTTGTGTTTTGATGCTGTAGATGAGGCTACAGCCACCAGAGTAGTAAAGTAGTGGCCTTAGTAATATTAGAAGTAGTATAAGCATTAGTTTCAATAGTAGTATTAGTAGCAGTGTTATAAGAAGAATATTTGTAGTAGAAGTATACTTCTAGTAGTAGTACTACTACTTGTAGAAGTAGTAGTAGTAGATGTTTTTGTTGTAGTTGTAATAGTAGTGGTGATAAGGGTGGTGGTATTGATGGTAGTAGTAATCATAGTTAAACCTTTTAGTTGTTGTACATGTAGTTTAATGTCGATATTATGGCTGTTGTTTTTCTTGTACATATATGAATGCTTGTGACCGATAAAGGACAATTTCCCCACATGCGTTTAATACGTTACCTGATGTTAAACGTGTCTTCATTATATACAATGCCACACGAACCTTACCATCGTATAAATCATTCATGTAATTGAACTTCACGCCACCGGAATTATGAATTAGTTCATGAGCACCTTACAATAATAATAATAGAAAAATCATCATTATGGTGTGATAAACGCTGTGGTAAAATGCAAATTGTGTTAATTGTGTTCGAAACCCACAATCGCACTTACCACGTGCAAGAAGCATCTCACTCGTGCGATTCTTACAACGAATAATTTATTTATGTTATTTAAATGCAGCGATATCTGGTTAACCACCGAATGAAAATTATTGGAAACAAACATATTGACAAACCGTTTCAATAACATTTGGTAATGTTACCATACGATTGGGCATATCAGACAAAAACATGTGCATGTAGCATTTTAAGGACACTTCAGTTTCAAGATTAATGTATGCTCTCCGTCCGCTAGGTCTTAAACATTTGAGCCTCGCTCTATGAAAAGGGGGTTTAATGCATGTGCGTAAAGTGTCGTCCCATATTAGCCTGTGTATTCCGCACAGGCTTATCAGGGACAACACTTCCGCATTCAATGTATTTTTGTGTCCTCTTAGCGAATATCCAGTTTAGGCGGAAGGAGTCGTCCCTGATTAGCTTGTGCACCCGGTCATAGTCCGGGGTACGTTTGAGTATATTTTCCGTACCACGGATACTTTGTAGTATACTTAGGAAATCCCGGTGTACTTTTAAGTAGTTCCTGAGCCGACATCCCAATCGAACATTACTTTCGCGCTCTTTTATGCGAATATGACATTATTTGACTATGATTTGCAGATATGACATTTCCACGCCTATGATGTGTCGCTATAGCAAGATCAGACTATGGAATGCACCTATATTATATTCGACAATTTGGCATGGACCCATATTACTACCAGGCTACTCTGACTTATGGATATGAAAAGTAGCAATGCTCTATGCAAAGGGGTTTTAATGCATTTGCGTAAAGTGTCGTCACAGATTAACCTTTGCAGTCCGCACAGGCTAATCAGGGACGAAACTTTCCGCCTTAACTGGATTTTTGCTAAGAAGATACTTTCTTGAAACGAAAAAATGTCATAAAAGCGAAAAGCGTTGTCCCTGATTAGCCTGTGTGGACTGCACTGGCTAATCAAGGACAACATTTAACGAACATGCATTAAACCCCCTGTTCTCAGAGCGAGTCTAACATATAAGGCCATGACATAACACATTCAAGCCGTGGCATTTCTTTTTTTTACATAATATTAGACGCTGTTACGACGTTACCAAATTGTCAAATACGGCTATGACTTCTACTACTTTCTATAAAGTTTATTCCCTTAGACATGAGCTTTATAAATACCAGCCTATATCATGTTATGTTCTGACAAAAAACTGGGCATAATGCTTGTGCGTAAATTGTCATCCCAGATTAGCCTGTGCAGTCCGCAAAGGCTAATCAGGGACGACAATTTCCGCTTTTATGGATTTTGTTTTTAGCGAAAATCCAGTTTGGGCGGAAAGTATCGTCCCTAATTAGCCTGTGCGGACTGCACAGGCTAATCTGGGATGACACTTTACGTACAAGCATTATGCCCAGTTTTCTCAGAACACGACTCATATCATGTAGTTTTGACGCTATCAGGTTACTGCACTTTACAATTACGTTATGTCATGCACTTTTAATGGCTATGACGCTGTCAGACACTTTAAAATAAAAGACTATACACCTTAATATATTGAAGTCTACATTGTCAGAGTATGGCATTCGACTGCGGCGTTTATTGTTTTGAGCGTTTATGAAACAATACGATTTACACATATGTGGCGTGTTCTGAGAAAACTGGGCAAAATGCTTGTGCGTAAATTGTCATCCCAGATTAGCCTGTGCAGTCCGCACAGGCTAATCAGGGACGACAATTTCCGCTTTTATGACATGTTTCGTTTAAATGAAGTCTCTTCTAAGCAAAATCCAATTTAGGCGGAAAGTGTCGTCCCTGATTAGCCTGTGCGGACTGCACAGGCTAATCTGGGATGACACTTTACGCACAAGCATTTTGCCCAGTTTTCTCAGAACACGCCACATATTGTATTACACTGATGTTTCGGGGTTTGTAATCCTGTCTCGTCCTACGCTGAATTATGTGAGGACACCGAATATAATACTAAAATAGTGGTTGATTTCATACTGGCATCCTATGTTCTACCGACAGAACTTGATCGGATTACTATGACATATCGCGGCTTCGACTGGATCAGATGGTTTCATAATAACATTACCCACATGGAATTGTTATAACACATTGTATGTCTATTCACAAATAAAAAAAAAAACTTGTATCATTCTTAACCCATTTATGCCTAGTGGGCTCTCCCATCCTTCTAAATTTGATCAATTAATTTCCATAATAAGGGATGTCTAGCATATTTATTTCTATATTAAGAATATTTCGTACAGAAATTCTTTTAAGCAAACAGCGCAGACCCTGATGAGACGCCGCATCTTTTTTTCTATACGCTAGGCATAAACGGGTTAATTAAGATACACGTGAATAGTAAAATTGTCATTTCTTCACTCATCAGTTTAATTTAAATCTTCCGTGTCAACATGAAACTATGCCTTGATTAATGAACGCATACTTGTTTTAAATAATAAGTTGCACCACCTGTTGTAAGGAAATCAACAACGAACAGGAAGAATGTGTCACCTATATACGGTTTACTTAAAATTGTGTGCCTAATTAGAAGTTGTTTATCGGTATGTCATTGGTCGATGCACTATTTCCGCAAGGGCGCTGTCAGTTGCCCGGGTTCGTGTTCACAAAGCTCATTAGAGAAAAGTTCAGGAAATTCATGAAATTGATAAAATTTCTTAAGTCTCTGGTTATTTCGTGTGTCTCTTAGATAAATATTGTTGACAAGTAATTTTAAGCATCATCTTCTTTGCTGTTTTGCGTTAGAAATAATAGTACATTTGCATTTAAAACCACAACAACAAACAAACCACAAAAACAAACATGATATATTTGCAAATCTTACAGGTGCTTTGTTTTTCCTCGGGTTTTCCTCGGTTTTACTAGAGATTTTTCAGACGAACCCTCTGTTCACTTCACAGACCTTAACAACGGTATTGCTGCATGAACAATAAGCATGCAACATTTCCGTCATCGAAAACTATGAAACCACAAAAGTGTACATAAAAACAGAATCCTTAAAATGGCTTCGTTAAATATCAGTAAAGCTGTGTCAGGGACAATTCTTGTCAAATCTGAAGTATATATCCAACAACAAAAAAGGGAGAATAAAACAGCAACATTCATGTATATGATTGAAGGTTGGTATTTTAAAACGTTCGAATACATATGTAACGGAAAACATTTTTTTCTTAAAAGCGTTTGTCTTATCAATTCGGATTACTTGGTCGAGTTGACGAGGTAGAACAGTCACTTATTATGACATGTAAACAGAATTATCGTGTGCAAGATAGTTTAAATGTTCTTGTAAGCGGTATGTGGACATATGCTTTGATTCCTCGGGGTTGCCTTTGATTTCATTTATTCAAATTTTAAAACTTCTACAGGTTTTTCAGTTAAACATTTCCGTCATCGAAAACTATGAAACCACAAAAGTACGCATAAACACAGAATCCTTGAAATGCCGTCGTTACATATCAGGAAAGTTGTGTCAAGGACAATTCTTGCGGACTCGGAAGAATATAGCCAACTCAAATAAGACAAAACGAAAACATTCGTTTAGAAAATGTCCGTCATCGAAAACTTCCAAACCGCAAAAGTACTCATAAAAACAGATTCCTGAAAATGGTGTCGTTAAATATCACTAAATTTGTGTCAAGGACAATTCTGGTGAAATCTGATGCCAATAGCAAAAAAAAAGCAATAATCGTTTATACAAATGTATTATTGACCGTTCATATTTTTTTAACATTCGAGCATATGTAACTGAAACCTGAAATTTTCGTCTTAAAACCCGCCAGTTATTAAGAGATGTAAATAGATTTATTGTTTTAAAGATAGTTTTCAAGTGCTTATATTAGGTGACATGTAAACTTATGCACGAGTCACCGTATGATTTTCTTAGGGATCTCCTTATAACGTCCTTGAAAATGTCCGTCATCGAAAACTATGGGACTCATAAAAAGCGAATCCTGAAAATGCCGTCGTTAAATATCAGTAAAGTTCTGTCAAGGTCATAGGAAATAATAATGAGGGATATGAATTTTTTTTATAGGTATACTTTTACAACACAAATCTAAAAGTGCAATTCATGTTGTTATGCAGTCGCTATAATCGCGAGCAGTCGACCTTTCCAGCAGCAGAGAGCTTTAGGGAAACGTCATGCATGCGCACTGTAGACTTGGCCGTAAGCACGTGCTAAGCGTGCGCTGCTTGGTGTAGAACATTTCCACAAAACGACAAAACGACAAAAACGACAATGTCACAGACAGCGGCGCCTAGAGCCTCCACTCAGACTTCTATGCGCATGCGCACGGATCAATACACCGCCGCGGAAAATACGATATTTTCAATTTCTGTCTTTTAACGCTGCAGACAAGTTTTCATGCGATTTCAAGCGACGATTCATAGCGTGGAATATGTTCCCCGGATGAGGACTATGTCTGCATGCACTTTATAAGGAGGTACCGGTGTGATTTTTTTTCCTTAAAAGTATCATGCGTGCATTATGGAGTAAGGAGTTTTATTTGTATCGTTTAGACGAATGTCTGCATTAGAGTTGTGTTCTGATTGTTGAAACTATTTGCCTTTGTCCGCCTCTGGCATGGTTTTTATATGAATGAAGAGCATAATGATGTCTATACAGCAAGTATCGTCTGCTGCCATTTTCCAGTTGTATATGTGCTATATGAACACGTCAAAATGAAATATATAGGGTTATGTTATGTTTGCTTAGTTTGCTTCAATTGCGTGGAAGACGAAGGGAATAGCATTTTGTGCAAAGTGAATACGATTCTGAAACTTAACATAAAGTTCTGTTATGTTCATCATCATCATCTACTTCTTCTTCTTCTTCTTCTTCTTCTTCACCCTTTCCTCCACTGCTATCATCATCTTCTTCACAATGATCATATTCATCAAACTTTAAAATGCCTATATAAATCTTGCATAATATCAATTTTCGCACGACTTTGCTAAAATCCTTAATTTACTCTGTATGCAAAGCCCGCATTAAACAGTATATGTTTTCACGTGTAATCCGGATGAATTTTTCTGTTCCAAGAAGACGCGACAATAATTTGCGCAATAGATCTAATTTAGATTGCAGCTATTACGTGGGATTTTCCACGTACATTGAGTACACAAGCTTTCAAATTCGGTTAAGAAACGTGCAAATCCACAGTATGTGATGTTACATATTGCAACAAAATATTGTTTAGAAATAATAACGGATCAAAAAATGGTAAATGGTGTGTTTTGCTTGATTATACCACATTCAGTTTCCGTCAATTGAATGGTGAGTTTTATTTTAATTACTTCTTTTAAGTGTGTTCGCTACTAACCACGCAGATGCTATACTTATAAATAAGTTAATTATTACTCGTGCATGTCCACACAACTAAAAAAATGCTAACTCGTTGGAAGACGTTAAATGTTAGATCATCGTACATGGATGTATGCCATTGGTTGTTCTTACCCCACACATCTTTTAAAGTTCAACTTGGTAGATAAATTATTCAGCGCGTCGTAGGAGTGCGTTTACAATAAACATATGATTTTTACTGACGCGTTACAAAATACGCTGTAGCCTTTTACATGTACATTATGTTTATTTCGTTTTATGACACGCGTATATTAACGAATAAACGTATATACAAGCGCGGCATTATGCAGTATTTATTGTTTACCTACGATGTAATTACGTCTGTAACCTGATGAAGATGTATTATTTATTACATGTTTACCGCTTGGGAAAAACCTCGCGTCTAAAAATAGATTTACTACGGCGCAGTAATTTTGTCACGCTCGAATTGGCTCACTGAGTCAGTCAGCCAATCGGGCACGAGGAGTGGTTGAACGCAAACATGTAGCCATTCATAAAACCACAAAACAACTAAACATCGGTCGCATATAGTTAAAACTACTTAAACGATCCGGTTAACAAAACCGAGCTGTAGTAAAGATTAAACGCTTTATATTTTGTTGATACTCTGTGGTATTTTGAATCTGTGTTGGGGAGAAATTACTTAACCACATGCATCTACCGACAGATTTGAACGGTTTAACGCCGTTCCCAGACAACCCCACGGGGACCATGAGCCAACTGGACGCTTACCCCGGGGACAGGGGCATGAATGCCGTACTCTCGGAGCACCAGGGGGACCTCATCCGGACCGGAAGTCCAAACTTCCTGTGTACCAAACTGCCGTCACACTGGCGATCCAACAAAACGCTCCCGGCGCCTTTCAAATTGATCGCCACCGGTGAAATTAAAGACGGGACAAAAGTGACCATTGCTTGTGGAAACGACGAGAACTATTTCGGTGACATTCGCAACAATACGGCTTACATGAAAAATCGAGTGGCGAAATTCAACGATCTACGATTTGTTGGCAGAAGTGGTAGAGGTAAGTCGGTGCATTTTACTTATCATTGTATCACTATCAGTCGAAATGTTTACATTCCTTATTCATTGTTTCTGTTAAGGGCTTCAGACCATCGTGACAGAATGTTGTCTGGTAGATCGGAAATGATTCAGTTTAAACTGTATTGAGATCTATAATTAAGAGCGCCGCGAGTGTGAAATCAAAACCGAAACGTACTCCGTGTCACTCTAACGGGGTCACGTATGAACAGATTTTCATGATTACGGAGAGAATGATACAATGTATAGTGTACACAGCAACCCCTGCGTCGCATGCTAGGTCGATTCGCACATTAACATTAAAGCAATTGAGCGATTGAGGAGTGGCGAAATGTACTTAGCGGGGTGAGACTATACTTAATGGCACACGTGTGGCTTAGTTAGTGCTTTTTTCACGGATTGAAGCGTTTAATTGATTCAATAGTCCGTCATCATCAGGGAAGTCGTGTGCTATTCAATATTCAAAACAGCTTTAAATCAATAAACCACATCGTCGGAAACGGAATAATTGCTTTGTTAAAATATATATAAAAACAAATCCTGATATGAACGACTTTGTTTGCTAATGTTAGCCAAACATCACTGATGCTCTTAGGTGGTCGCCACCACCACCACCATCACTGCTAAGACCACCGCCACAGACGCCACAATAATGATACCACGATAACCATATAATATGAAGGTCGTTATTGTTGTTACTGTTAAAAACATCATCATATCATCATAATTGTCATCTTCATCATCACAACCACCTTTAACAACAGCAACCATAGCATCAGACCCACAGTCTCAGTCAATTTTATCAAACGGGGTGGGACAAAATGTTATCTTTTAAACTACCACCGACCCTGCTAATGTTTAAAACTCATGCTACATTATTGAACTAGGTGCATCATCTAACAACACATGTGTTGCCCCGAAGCCAGGAATAAGCAATGATTTAATTACGTAGATTTGTATACAAGATGAAGTGATGAATCATCTCGATTTCTGTTCTCGTTCACCTCTGAAACTGGAAAACAATCAACAGAAAGGCGGTGGTAAGGTGTTTACAACTTAGCGCAAAGTGATTACAGTTGAATGAGTCACGGGTTCGCGCACGTGGTTTTTGTTTACGACAAAGGGTTGGGGATTAGGGGCTTGTAGATGTGTTTTGGTCAAATACATAGTCAATGTAACAGACACATTTAATTTCGGACCTCGGGGTTATATACTTAGTATAATTATTATACAGATATTTCGTGTATTAGTTATAAAGTTATCATATAGAGCGTCACGACTTGCAAACAAAGAGCCCACCATTACTGAAGAGAAACTATGTTGAATTGACCACGTTTATGTATGTTATTGTTCTTTCCTCATCAGTTAGATTTATTGCACATTTGAATCTTATAAGTTTGTACGGAAAGTGTTCTTAATACCCATAGATAAATAAGTTGTGTGATAAGTCTGGCCGAGTGGAAATTATCTGGTGTTGTTTCAACAAGTCGTGGTTATTTAACAGGTGAACGAAAACCGAAATTGTGCATAGGATGTTTAGTTAACACGGAAAATCAATTGAAACTTTATGCTGTCACACTGCCATGGGCGTGATTCAATAAGGATGCGTTTCGCAAAAAAAAACCAGAAAAGAAAAAAAACGTGTAACATACGTAAATGTTGGGATGGTACAACATGATATCAATATGTCTGCGTCGAGCTAATTTGCATGAAGATTGCCTAGGGCTCACTACACCGTTGGTGTTGTACGTACATCAACGTACCATACGTAAACGCTTAACGTGTCTCTTAAGCAAATCTGACGCGCAGGCGAGTAATTAATTATCATGGTGTACCATTATATTGCGATTTAAATCGTGTTTTTTTTTTCATTTTTATCATTTGTATGGGAATTTCGCCCCGCCTTTCTCGGTATTCATAAAAGGTTTCGCGGAAGAAATTAAGTCATGCAGAGCGCGAATATTTCACGGGGTCTGCGTTTGCTTAATTGTAAACTTAATTTAAGATACAATTACTTTAAATCATACTGCGTGTTCTAACTGCTACTACATTAAGTGTTTTAAGCAAACAGCGCAGACCCTGATGAGACGCCGCAACATGGTTCTGTTGCTGTTATTACTGCTATTGTTACAACTATGAGACACCATTATTAACACAGACATGTAGAAAGTTCAATGGGTTTATTTTGGTTAGAATTATACTGGGCATTTTAACAGAAACAACGCATCGATTTAGGTTTCATTTTGTCGAAATGTTTCTTATTTAATCGAGTTCAAAGAGGGTACTTTCCTGAGCAATACGATATTAATGTACTTTAGCGGGATCTGCAAAGTGGTGGGTAAATGGGTAGATCAAATTGGGGTTACGTAAGTGCAGGCAAATGTTATTTGTGTTTTGAAATTTTATCATTTAAGTAAAACTTTACA
>VMBQ01001113.1:5254-57189 GCA_007657795.1 Dreissena rostriformis | reverse complement strand
TAGGCTCGTGGTTTTAAATTGGACATTTTGCCGTGGCGAGCGGGGTTCATTATATCACAACAACGTTATGAAATTTCCGCAACCAGAAACGATAGCATCTGGCGAGTTTTTTTTTCGGTAAGATAATTTATGGCACACTGTATCAGGATATGAACGCTGACATCGGCGAAGTTTATGCGTTTTTTGTTTGGTGACATGAAGTGTTTATATATAAAATCGGTATACCAATGTGACACAACACGGTTTAATTTTTGCGATTGGACTAGTTGTAAGTCTTCCGTCTGCAACTGAATTATGGTCACATAAATTATATCTGAAAATGCTTCTTTATTTTGAGCATAAATATATAAGAATCCCGAGTTGTGATTGGAGCATATTAACATCCACCCGTCACTCTCCGTCTCTGCATGTACATCGTTCAATCCCATCTAGGAGATTTACCGTGACTGGATTTCATGGTTACCTGGCATAGGATAACACACGGATAAAATTAATCTAATGACAGGAAGTTTTCATAAAACTTATTTCCTCATTAATTTATTTTTCATTCAAACACCCCTACGAACGTCCTTACACGTCTCTTTATTTCCTGCACCCATTTCCGGTTTCCTTTCACTGACCCCTTATGATTCTTAAGGTGCGAACGTTCTCTTACCTTTTTCTGCTTGCCAACGTCGGTCCGATCTTTGTCCTTTAGTAAGTCACAGTGGCCGAGTTTTGCAATAAAAGAATGTCACAAAGTATGACCAATACAGCGATGACTAACCGGAGATCTCTTTGTGTGACAAACTTATCGGCCACTTTAAATAACCCAATGATTTAGTCAATATCGCGTTTAAATTGAAATTCTTTCTTATGCAAGCGGTCATTAATGCACACATTTTCCTATGTGATTTAACAACTCGGAACGCTATTGTACGGCTTTTAGCAATGTCAAGTATTTAAAGAATTTTGGCACATAAAGCATATATAAAACGCATTCTTTATTTTATTAGCTACCTTGTAACTGACGAGTTTCCTTTTATTACATGTAGCGTGTATCACGTATCGTTCGGACTGTTTATATAGCACTTGATTGTTTTGTAATTGACAATTGCATATTCAATCATGGCGCGATTTCATTTGTTATCATGACCATTGTAATCGTATATCAAGCATCTGTGGTGGCTATATGACGTTGTTTAATATTATATTAATTAAATCGATGGTCTTACTGACAAATTACAGAAATTGACTAGCTAACTTGCTTTATTTGAATTGATGCCAAAGCAAGAGTTTGTTTTCACCAATACGATGGACACACACATGTTTTCGTGTCCGTTTCAAAAAGCAAGGAACAGCACATGTCTCGCATTCTATTGGTGCAGGTAGGATTTGAGGTGCAAGTAATTGACTCACGGTGTACAGTCATTTCTTTATGATGTTTATTCGTTCGTTAAGTCATAGCGACAGAGTTATGTCCGTCCGGCCCGAATTTTCGCTTACTAATGAGCCCGTGACCACGTTCCGACGTAACGTTAAAAGATCAACCGCAACATGTTTTACATGTCAGCTGACGTGTTTATTAACGTATTATCACATATCGTTAGGCAAGTACGTTTGACGTTAAACGTACTTATTGTTATTTACTTTCAAGTAACTGTCGTTGTTGATGATATTATTAATATTTTAATCATCACTCTAAACGCTATACTGAGTGTTATTCGTGTTGCAGCGTTCAACGGCATTAACTCAACTTCGTCAATATAAAACCACGTGACGTAGTTTACGTGGACGTATTCAAAGCCGCTAACGCAATCCATCAGCTTGTAATGTTTACGTCCGTTCTGTTCATGATATCATTTTTTCTTCTTTCGGTAAATCCCCTCAAATTTACTTCAGAAAGCTCACATCTGATTGGCGGACAAACAGTGTGATCATGTACACGATTTAACGCGATTCAAAGAAAGCGCCATGTTTTGCGGAAGCGTTAGACGTAGACGTAAATACGTACATGTGCACTCGATATGCATTTTGAGACATCACGTTGTTGTTACAATTGTTTTTTAGTACAGGTTGTTGACTGTCTGATCTATTTTTGGAACATCGTTTGTAATGTTAGAGATTAACTTATAAAGATCTACATTAATTATCGTTTAATTTGTCTAATTTAACAGCTCTGACGGCGTGAATTTGAAACATGAACTTTTAATAATAAAATTTACAAATCATAATATTAAAAGTAATACTAATCATAATGATAATAATCATAATGGTAGTGGACTAATGGTTGGGTTCGGTCAGGGTCGAGACATACATTCCATCCCCTCCAGAATAACAAAAACATAAATAAAAAAATATATAATAACACTATAACAAAATAAGTTATAACTAATATATGCATATTAACGACAAAAGTGGATAAACATCTGGCATTTGGTTTTCTTCATTTCGACATTTCCACTGTATCGGTTAATATAACTTATAATTCGTCATGCTCAAGACATGTTTACGAATAAAATCAATTAAGCTTTTATTCATATGTTGTAAGCAAATACATTTTAATCAAATGTCTATTTATCATTTTGTGAGTTATTAATGAAGCGTTGAGAAACACGAACCAGGAGAAAAGTCACTAAATCTTCAATAAGCGTTCGTCTTTAGAAGGAAAACTCGGATAAAAGTGACTTGGTTCAAATTCATTCATCATTTAGCAAACATCTGTCGATAAAAAACCACATAACTAATTCCGTATGCAAAAAAGCTCAGCTCTCTGTTTACCTCGTCAAACTGGGCTACTGTTTTCTCTTTTAGTGTGGACTTGTTTTATGAATGGTTTAAAAAGTGCTTAACGGGGTCATGAACGTTTAATTTATATTTTAAGTGTATGAATTAGAAATCTTCTGTGGTTTGAATAATTAAATTTTAAGTTTTAACGATTAACAAGTAAAAGCCGAAGATTTGACGTTCATGTAACACAATATGTCAGTCTGCTTTTTAAATACCGGAAATAGACAAGGGCATTTTAGTGCAAAGTGTCATCGGCAAATAATGACTATAATGTACCGTTTGTGACTTAAAATAAACGTGTTAGACAAAGACAATCCAAATCCTGTCACTGAAACTGAAACAAGGGTCGGTAATGTGACGATTTTAAGGAAATAATACCGGTACTAAATACTTTCCGGATAAATCGTTTGGTAAAAAAAAAAAATCAACACATATTCCATAATTATGTAATGGGTTATTTTTAAACAGGATTTTTTTTCCTGCTTCATCCCAGAGAAAAACAGTGAATGTCGAAGCTATCAGTTCTCGCGTATACAAGGTAAGCCTCGAAAGGTCAATACAATTGTGGAGAGAAATGATACCGTGTTGCGTCACATAACCGTGTTAAGATGGCATCACGGAGAACATTAATTATTTCTAAATTATCTCTAAATGTCGCCATAAGAGTGCATCAATTCTCTCTGAGGACATATTTCCCGCGAAAATAACCTATGAAGCCGCCGGGGCTAAGGATGGCGCTTTCTTCTGCACATATAAATAGATATTCCTAGATATGTGTACATGTTTGCAGGTTGCAAGGAAATGCCATTCGACAATAGTCCTGAAATAAATACGTAAAACTGTCTAGAAATTTTAGTTTGTTATCCTGGAAATAACATAAATGAGAAAAATGAAAATGACTTATTGCTTCTGTGGGTATTCAGTGCCCTATAGTATTTGCAGTTGAAAAAAAATATGAAAAAGTGTAAAGAAATAGTGAACAAATATCAACATATAATCTTTGTCATTTAGTCATAGCCTATCTTTTCTGTTCAACAAACAATTATTTTACATTTTCTAACCGTTAATTTGATATGTACGATCCTTAATGGCAATAAAGAATACACTGACATTGATTTATGTAAGGGGTGGGGTAATAAAACATCTTAAACAAAAGTATCTGCCTTAAAGGTGGAGCATCATATCGTTTTTCATTCAAACTAAAGCGATTTAGTGCATATAATCATCAGGTATATACAAATCCGTATCACATAACCGGCAAAGAAACAGGCGTGGTGTCTGGATTGGTGTATTTATATGTACTTTGCAACAGGATGGAAACCGTTTACTTTTTTTTATTCTACTAAAATAAATTGCAATGATTACACGGAATGTGAACATAATCAGTTTATCACACTCCGTATTAACCTTGTACGATACGGTATGCGTGGAATGTACTATCCCATGCATTCCAGCGTCTTAACAATGTTTATCAATGAAACGGTGTTGGTTCCCGGCCTGTAAGCCAGTTCATTCAAGCAAATCAAGGTTATGCGTGATTCATATGTTGGGTAACGAGTCGAATGTGTGAAAAGTTGAATCGGGTACCAATCTACATGAAGTTTATGAATGAAAAGCGATACACTTGAACGTCTATTTTTATATACAGGCTGGGCGTTTGAGTAGGCGTATAATCTGTGTGTCCTTGGCAGTTTTATGAACCTGTAGTCACTCCCTCGAGCACTATTCTACCCCACATACACATATTGCTCTCATATCGTATTCGGCTAATTAGTAACATGGCCCTCCGTGCTCGTATAATGACGAAACCTTCCATCGAGACAGTTGCTGGATTCCCAACAAACGGGGAGTTTGATAATTTAACAGTAGGTTACACTGGTTAAATACGAAATGTTGCGAAGTAATACAGAATTTACTACAGAACACTTGAGGACCACTTTCGTTAATAGCAAAGCAGAAATGAATGTGAACATTTACCACTTGAATACTGCAAAATCCCTAAAGAAAGTAAATATTACCGTCTAAATTTCGATCAATTAACAGATGAGTCGCGCTATGGAAAAACGGGGCTTAATGCATATGCGTTAACTGTCGTCCCAGATTAGCCTGTGCGGACAGGGACGACGCTTTCCGCTTTTATGGTATTTATTGTTTAAAGGAAGTCTTTTCTTAGCAAAAAACAAAAATCTAGGAAAGTGTCGTCCCTGAATAGCCTTCGACAGGCTAATCTGGAACGACACTTTACGCATATGCATTAAGACCCGTTTTCCCAGAGCGAGGCTAATATTTATTGAGAAATCTTCGGACTATCATGAAACATGTACTTTAAGTATGTTGCTGTTTTGCTTAATTTATTTCATTTCTTCAACGCTCTCTGATTTTGACTCTTTGCACGTAGGCTATGTAGAAATAACTTTCGCTTCAACGAATTCGTGCGATTTCATATTTGTTTCCGGTTGTACACGAATTGCAAAAACTTTCAGTATGTGAATGTGACATCGAAATTAGGCTCTCGGAAAAAAAGCGTCGTATGTATGAGATGGAATACAACTTCAAACGAACACATTACAATCTGTATAATGAAACAATATCTGCTATTATACTAGCGGGAGTGTCTGCAACCCGACATAAACATAAGTCATTATAAAAGCGTGCAAGTTATTGCCTGTTTAAAGTAGGCAAAATAAATTGTCATTTTCATATACTTTGAAAAAACAACAACAAGAGCAACAACATGCATCAATAAAAAATAAAGACAATGATAAAACCATGAATATTTTTTAAACGCCTATGTAGACAATAATACATTCATAGTTGCAATGTATGGGATATCCACGGGTATCACGTATTGTTATACCAATGATGTAATTAATTGGAGTGCAAGAAGTTTATTTACGCATTTGTAGTGCAAAATTACGTCACAAGCACACGCTTTGACTGACTGAAATATTGCGCTATGTCTTTACTAGTGTTAAATTGTGTATACACAGTATGACTTCATTCCCCAACAAGGCATTCTTTCTGTCAACATCCCCTCAAATAGTATAAGAGCTGATCAAACGCGTCCACGTAGAGTTCGTACTATCGTTTGATTGACGTGCTAATCGAAAGTCGTCTGCGTCATGTATTAGCTGGAAGTCGTCATTTGTCGTCTGGTCGTTTACGTCACGTGTTCACAGAGTGTCGTCATTTGTCGTCTGCGTCACGTTTTAACCGGAAGTCGTCATTTCTTGTTTTCCAGGAAAGAGCTTCACGCTGTCGATCATCGTGTCGACCCATCCCCCTCAGATCGCCACCTACAACAAGGCAATCAAGGTCACAGTAGACGGACCCAGGGAGGCCCGCAGCAAGACAAGTACGTACCATATTAAACCCTTAACCACTGGAGAATTTCGCTGGATTAATGACGTCTTGACGTCAACAAATTCCCTGTAATTGTTCACTGTTTGAAATATTATATTTAAATCAATTATATTTCCATATAAACCACTTAAACGTATTTTAACAGCTTTAACGGTAACTTTTGTTGAGAATATAATTTATAGTTTTATGTCTATTTAATTTTTAGTTTTATCTTCAGAACTATTTTTTACAGAACTGCGCACAGATGACCGACGGATACTCCGTGGTCCCATCGACATTCCGATGGAGCGACCCATGTCTGACCCTTCCTGTCCCAACCGCCGCCTGCCTGCGCACCTGGCAGAACTAGAGACGCTCCGACAGAACACACAGGGAATCGACAGTTCCCGCCGAATTCTCCATCCGTCGTCTGACACGAACGGGTTCCACAATTCCGGTGAGAGAATATACAGTGTGTTTATAGCATTGTGGCTAATGCATATGCATGTTTTGTTCGATCATCTCTTGATCAGTTTTCACTTACCATTGTCTTACAAGATTTACATACGGTTTCTTTTATCTGAGGTTACTTTGCAATGGCATTTTGTAATTGACGTCTTTTTGGTTTGTTGTCCCCGCTTATGAAGAATTAACGTACTTCATTTATGCCATACATATTGTTTTATGCATTATTTTGCATGACTTTTATGACTTACATATTTGCAAAGTAATAATATAATGAACTTTGCTTTTGTCTGCCCGAATATCTATGCAATTAAAACCTTCTTGAACTCGAGTCTTACGGTCCCGTCGTCCTTTGCAGCAGACCGGCGCAGTCCTTGGGGCAGCTTCGACTCCTTGCCTCCATACACGAAGGAGAGCATCTTCCATTCGAACACCGGAAGTCCGGGGTCGTACTCGCAGTCGCAAAGCATTTCAAATTTAGGTAAACATCCATACGGTTTTCACGTGTGTGTTTTTGCATTTGGATACAGCATACTGTCGTAGAAAATACGAAGAAACTTTAAATATACATGTTGCTCTATAATAATGTTTTTAATCAATCTATTCACATAATTAATAATTTGATACTTAATTGGCGTATACATGTCTGTATAAACGAGATTAACGACTGGCAAGCTACGATAGCTATTATTGGACACGTTTTTCAGAACAAGAACTTGATTTGATATGTTTGTTGCCTTGTCCTGTTGGTTTTGGTTTTTAAACTAAAATATTTTTTTTCTACGTTTAGGGCATCGTTTGTCGCCGCCTGATATGGACATCTCTCTGTCCGACCCTCGCTTCACCAGCCTTGCCGGCATCACAGACCTGCAGGTTCCCGTGACGTCACAGGAAGCAGCGCACCTCGACCGCTCCTATCCGCTTTTGTCCGATCATCGCATGGAAATCAGATTGCCGACGCGCCTTCAGTCTGCGTTCTCCGATTCCCGTTTCTCGGATTCGCTCCCTCTTAACTCCGGCGCACTGTCAGTCCCGTTTAACACGTCTGCATCGAATCTGGCCATTCTCCAAGAGAGTCGCGCCATTTCCTCGCTGTCCGGCCACTGTAACACTGGGCCGTCTAGTTCATACCAGATGTTGTCGTCTGACCTGTTCAGCAGCATGAACCACCAGTCAACTTTCTCCTCCTCGTTCACTATACCATCGTCACCGCAGCTTCCGGCCGGCCTGATGACCGGGTATCCGCACCTTCATTCCGCACCGATTCAGAATTTGCAAAACACTATTTATGCACCGACGGGAGAGGTGCGCACGTATGAAATCCTTGGCCAGAAATCGGTCGACATGATGCTGCAAAGGCCAATGGAAATTTCTGCGCGTCAAGAGCGACAGTTGTCGCCGCCGTATTCACTGAGGATGCAGATGGACAATAATCATATACGAGACAACGAACGAGAAATGCAGACGAATAATTCGCCTCATCATTCGGACTCTTCGGTGATTGTCGGCGGCCACTCACCGCCACGTCTGGGTCGCTCAAACGCCGACAGCAGCGTGTGGCGGCCATATTGAAAAGCGCCATCATGGGATTCAAAAGTGAGTGGCGGCCATATTGAAAACCGCCATCTTATAATTCAAAACTGAATGGCGGCCATACTGAAATCCGCCATCCCGGAATTCCGTTCGAGGAAATGGACTAAATCCGTTGAAATAGAAATTTCAGCATTTTGTTTACATTGTCTTTACGTATGATCAAACAGGTACCAAAGAATTGTTTGTTTGTTTCGTGTTTTGTTACACTTGAAATATGTATAGGTTTTATTTTATTACTCGACGTGGTTGAAGGAGTTATTTTTGGTACACAATTGATTACTGCTATAGTATTGAAACTTCTTGTTGGTTGCTATAGAAATATTTTGTTGTAAATACTGTGAAGATGTTAAAGCATTATATATTTAAGACTTTGGTTCGCATTTATTTGCAATATTATACAAGCATGGGGAGTGCTTTTCGTGAGTCACTGATCGGTGGTGCTAAGTTTGTACGAGGAACGCTTTATACTACATTTAGGAACTACAAAAGGACATTTTCACATCTTGTCATGTCTTTTTTCACGACTTGTTTGATATTGACTTTTTATAGTTATTTAAGGCTTATTCCCACATTACTCGTGTATTTACTTCCTTTTCATTTTTTGTAACACACTGTCTGCGAAAAAACAAAAGAAATTATATTGAAAATTCAACGCATAAGATTAATCGAAATTTATATCTGTCTGATGTGTAACTTTCTAAATGAAATTGTCCTATTATTATAGGCTATATTAACTTAAACAGTATTTTTATTGGCGATATGAAATGCGTTTTGAAGACAGTTTCTTTGTCTCATTAAATTGCGTAATGTATATAGCATTTTTGAATTGGCTGACACGTCATCTAAAGTTGGGTTTTTCATTAGTACGAAACTGAGTGCTGATTTCGGTTGCGTTTACATATTTTGTTTCTGAAATGTTTTTTTCATTGCTTATCATCTTTCTGCTTCTAATGGTTCTATACAATTAATTTGCTATATACTTCACTATAAAATAGACGTTTATTATGTACATATTTGTTAAAACGTTTACTCATTTTTAATGATAGTGCTCTTTGCGTAATTCGGAGAATGTGTTCGTGTGTATAAATGTTTTGATAAAAAAAGTCTTGGTTTTATTTAAATATTTTCCATGATGCTATTTTAGCATCTTCACTTCTCTTTGCAATGAAAGCGGAATTAAGTTAAGTATGTTCCCTACCTATGTCATTGAATGTATTGTATTATTAATATAATGCTTAAACTAATTAAACTCTTATTTTAGTTCTAGTTTTTCCCTAAGAGGATTGATGAACTGAACGCTCAAGGTGATAACAGATATGCTATAATTAAGGATGTCTTTTAGTGCAATATGAATAGTGTTTATTTTTCTATATAGCGTTTTCAAGTCATATATAGTGAACACAATTTCTGTGTTTGTCGCACAACTCATGCATACATAATTTTCTATTGGTGGACAATTCTTTTGTTATCAATGCTTTCCACAATAAATAAAATTAATGGAAAGGATTTATTCAAAGAAATATTTGTATATTATCATTCGGTTATTCACAACCAATGGCAAAGCCACATATAGGAAGACGCCTATAGATAATGTCCCTAGTCCAATATACTAAGGATCTTGTAAGTATACATGTATATTCCGAACTTGTATTTTAGTTTTATTAGATCTCATTCATATTTAAGAAACACTTATCTGACATTTTCGCTTACATAGTTTCATCATCTCTCCATTATTTACACTAATTTTCATGAACTTATATATTGTTTTTAGAATCATGTTTTGAATTCTAAATATTTTGTATGTTGTATTGTTTGCCATATTTTGTTGGCGTTATGTGGACCTATCTGGATATTTCATTATCGATATTTGCTTTTGTGAGCAACCAGTAATGCATTCTCAATGAACAAAATAAAAAATATGTAATGTATGTTGGCTTAACTGTTTTGTATGTTGTATGTTTTACATAATGTACATAAACAAATTCCCTATTAACTAATATTGATGGAATATTATATCGCTTAAAGCATGCTTTTTAATGACTTTTTGAAGTCACATAACCATCTTTATAACCAACGTTAGGCATTTTGTGTATTCGCGCATGGGAACGCCCGTTCGTCTTTCAGCCCAGTCAGTTCCTAATCCGTTTTAAACTAGTTTTGTCATGTGCCAGTTTTTCGCGTACGTCCAAGGTCCATATATTCAGGTTCGAAGTCACACTAAGCGCTTACGGATCAAACGTTTGGTCTGCTAATGGTGTTCTATCTATATCTTAGTCTGAGGGCAGATCTTGCAATGATTAAGAAGACATACTCACCATAATGAACCGATGTGCCGCGTTCAAGACTATAAGTTCAGATCTCTACGGAGACGTCACATAACGGCGTTCAGTAAACCTACTCGTTTTAAGGCTCGAACTAATGAACCACGGATCCACCATCAAGCCACTTTAAACTGAGCAACTCTGGCTCGACTTAGTCTTAACACATATTACACCACATTCCCGAATCCATCAATTGCTATAAGGACTTAAACATCATTTGGAGTATTCTCTTCCTTTCTGTGGGTACGAATGCCTAGATGAAAATACTAAACAAAAACAATAACACATACCAAAAAAAAAATCTTTTTTTTTATACTAGCAATTTACCCTGGTTATATAAATAACCTAGTGTTATTTCAACGTAGACACTACGTATGCTATCGAAATTAGCCTCGCTTTTGGAAAACGGAGCTTAATGCTTAGCGAAAATCCAGTTGATGCGGAAAGTGTCGTCCCTGATTAGCCAATCTGGAACGATATTTTACGTAAATGTATTAAGCCCCGTTTTCCCAGAGCGAGGCTCAAATCGAACATTATCATGGCTTTACATGTACAAAATACTGCGTTTATTCATTGCATTCGCACATTAATTGAGAAGACACCCACATAGGCTTGGCCTTTACATAATACAAGATACACATGTCCAGCATGGTCTAAACTAATTTCAGAGTCATGCATATTAATACGTATGCAATTACAAATTATAATTGTATTGTCAAGTTTCGATAAAATAGCAATTTATAAATAATTAAACCCGTTAAGTTTAAGCAATGCAAAAGATAATGTATGTGACGGCATTGATGTGTCGAGCAAGTGCTCCTACTCTAATCAAGCGCGTCCTTTCTACAAAACATTTGCATTTGTCAAATACACACACTCCTATAAATTTACATTTTATATTATATTCGTATCGTGGGTCATCACGCTCCAACAAATATATTCCAAGTAATTTATAAATAGTTGTCTACATTAAGTATATTTATCAGATATGTAAGCCATATATGTGAAATTTAACAACATGGACATGATTTGCAATTAAAACAGAAGGGCTTGCCACAAGAGCCACTGCCACCACCACAACCAAACTAATAAAAACAACAACGATACCCCTGCTGCTGTGGTTTATTTTTAAGCCCCATTAACACTCAAAATCAACGAATATTTCGTAAACTATTTCGTAAAATATAGTTAACCCATACAAAAATCAGTGTTCTCTATAGCAATATCCAAAATTTCAACGCTAGATGTGGTCTGGTAACATAAATTTAACAAGATACAAAATGCTCTTTTTTATTGTTTGTATGACAATGTTTATGGGGCTTTAACTTTCGTGGACGTTACTTCGCTTTGTTTACAAACATTTCTCTAAAAAGTTGACACTTTAATATCGAAAACCGTTATCTAATATAATGTTGTGTTTTAATTAAACTATGGTCTGTTATATTAAATCGGATATGTCTATCATGTTGTCATATTTTATCTTAACATGAAAGATATTTTTCAAACGCTTACACATAATTATTATCATCAAAATAAATTCTTATTGAAATGAGCGCAAGTCAAGACTTATAAGACAGAAAAAGGCGACTATGTTTTCCGTCAACAACTTTGAAACTGCCCAGTTTGTAGTGTCATCTCAGCAACCCCTTTGCATGCTGGGTAATTTGTCGTCTGCTAAAATGTCGTCTGCTGAATTTCTAAAATTAGCATTTTCTTCAATTTTTTTCAAAGAACACTATCAGAATAGCAAACAGTTTGGATCCTGATGAGACGCCACGTTCTGTGGTGTCTCATCTGGATCCAAACTGTTTGCAAAAACCTTAAAAATCCGGTTCCAGCACTGAAAGGGTTAACCACCAAGACCACGATCATCAGAACAGAACAGAACATAACTTAATTACGACTTGTACATAGTACATCGTCTGTCTTAGCCATGTTATATTATACATATCAAAAGATTATGTGAAAAAAAGGGATTATACTGTTTTAAGTAGTGTAATTAACATATAACATAATGCATGACCGTGGTTGGAAACATTTGCATTGTTCAAAATATTATTGTGACTGGGTGGCAATCGATTATCATGCTGTTTATATATATGGAAAATAAACCAAAATGGACAGTGGATTATCTTACGCATACCATGTGGATGAATATGCTAATAATATTTATAAATAGTGCATATTTTTGCGTAGATCAACTACGACCATTATGATCATCACACACATCGATACAATCCCGATGCGTAAACACCCTTGACTTGGAGCTCCATTTACCCATGACCTTTGCCACGGTCCCCACTCATATTCTCTATATATGTATCTTCAACAGAAAGGCAATGCACGCATGAGTGGAAGTTTCAATCGTCGGCAATATACTGGTAATGCCGAAGTGGGGCTGATGATGGTTATTGTGGTAGTATGGACTGATAAATATGAGAATGTAACAACCAAACAGTTCTTCTATATAACGCATGCTTTGATGCAAACATTTGATTTAGGCGAAATCATAATCAATCACAATATAATACACATTTATACTATGCATCGAATGTGCACGACACACGTAGACTATTTAACATAATCAATCAACTGCAATCACGGTTAACATATAATAACTGACACATTTATATATAAAACAGTTTCTTAGAAGGGAGAGAACCCTTATTTTATAATGTTGTATTACCACCGGAGTAACGTTCCATGATTGCAAATATAGCAACAGAGTAGTAATCAATCGCGATCTGCTGCATGCACATCGAAAGCGTAAGAAAGCGCATGCGTGTACAATCGCGAAGAAAGTTCATTCGAATTAATGACTCTCGCGTCGTTTTCACCTGTAAGTGATCAATACAATATTGTGGAGATTTTACCGCAACAGCAGCCAAGCATTGTTCATAAAATCATAAATATTATCCGCTGAGAGATGGCTTTAAAGAGACAAAACCATCGCGATCGTGATGTTTAAGTAGATAATGCCGTGCTCTGGGAGCCATTAGCTAAAATACAGGAAATGGACTGTAGCAATGCTTAGAGTGAGGGAGCGACCAGAGCTGGGTAGTTGTCTTAGAGGCGACCGAGGGTGGGGGCAATGTGGGTGTCCATAGCAAATGTAGCTCCGCGCGCTCATCAATGTGATATGCTATGTCAGTGCATCCTACGCGGCTTCTGTTCTCGCGCGTCGGCGGAACATTGGAGGACGATGTGATATATTTTAAGACTTTATGTAGGTGGCTGTATCAACAGTATGTTCTAGATATAGATTTTACTTGCAACATGCTGACAATATTTCATCCGTGGAATAGAAAAAATGTAATATATATCTGTATCGTTGTATATATCGTTGTATATAGCCGCACGTGGGTGGTCTTATTGCGGTATATATGAACTGCGAATTACTGTTGTTACACGTACCAAATTAAACTGGTAAGCTACCAAGATCCAGCAAAAACAAAACGAACGGATTTACATTCAAGACATATGATCACAATTAAAGATAATAAAAACAACACACTGCCGGGAACAATAAATGCAGAGTAGCCAGCAAAAAATTGTTAGTGGCAGTAAACCAGCTCTAGAATTGTGGCCTATGCCGCCGACGAGGTCGTAGTATCCCGGTGAAGGTCGTTCGCGGCTGCGGACAACCGCGGAATGCGAACCGACATGGCGAACCGTGTCGCCGCACGGCGGGAAAGTGTGCGGTTATGGGTGTATGAACGGCTGGGAAGCCAGGTTTTGGTTTACCAAAATGGCTCAAGGTCTTTCCGCTAACAGGTGGAAAATATTTTCCGTATTCCTTAACGTTTTTACTTGTTATACCGGAACAGTTGTTGATGTGTGCTATATTTAATCGCTGTGGTTGTATTAATATGATCAGATAAATATCATACAATTTGAAAGTGCTTTTGTTGAAAAAAGTTGTCCGAATTAATTATGTTTGCATGACTAGTGACAAACTTTTGATACGATGCTTTAAATCTTATTCCGCTTTAATGACTACGCATACAAACAAACAAAAAAATACGCCCACCTGGCTGGGCACTGGCGAGCCTACTTGCTACTTTCACTAATGGTTTATTACAAATGCGAGGTACTTGTGTTTCAAACGCGCGCTTTGATTAAAGAGTATACATGTTGTCATAATTGGGTGTATTTTGTGAACGCTTGACCAACGAGGCTACAATTACCCACCCACACCCGCGCTGTGATGTTGACCACCCCACCAAAATGCGATCCTTTAATTGACCACTGCCCACACACGTCTTCTAATCACAGGCACCTTGTCCGCTGGGAGCATAACCAAAATGAGTCGCGCTTAAAAAAAAAAAACGGGGTCAACGTTATTTGTTAATTCTTTACAAATTGACTGTTCGAGAATCATCAATGCTACTCACTCAAACGTTTTGATACTTTCATCCAACACTCAGCACACTCAAATCGCTTGACCTCATTTTGACCTTGACATTGACCCAATTTTTGTATTATGGGCAAGTGAATCGATACCGACGAGGCTTCCATCGGGGGCATGAGCGTTTATTCAATGCAGCTTCTTGTTTTGTTCTGTTATCAACACTAATGTTGTGGTATTATACGATTGCAATTAGGCTCGTGGTTTTAAATTAGACACTTTGTCGTGGTCCGCGGGGTTGATTATATCACAACAACGTTATGAAATTTCCGCAATCAGAAACGATAGCATCTGGCGAGGGTTTGTTTCGGTAATATAATTTATGGCATATTGTGTAAGGATATAAACGCAGAAATCTGCGAAGCTTATACGTTTTAGTTTGGTGACATGAAGTGTTTATATATACATGTACAATCGGTATAACAATATGACATACCGCGGTTTAAATTTTAAAGACTAAAACTAGTTGTTAGTCTTCCTGCTGCAACTGCATTATTGTTCATTTGAATAATGTCTTAAAATGCTTCTATATTTTGAGCATTCAGGAATTAAGAACTACGAGTTTTGATTGGAGCATATTGAAATTCTGTCCGAACGTCCATCCCGTATATGCACGTACATCATTCCATCCCTAAACTAGGGGATAGGCTGTCACTGAATTTCATGGTCACCTGGCATAGAATTACACGTGGATAAAATTAATCTAATGAAAGGAAGTTTTCATAAAGCTTATTTCCTCATTAATTTATTTTTCATTCAACACCCCTACGAACGTTCTTGTACGTCTCTTTATTTCCTGCACGCATTTCCGGTTTCCTTTCACTGACCCCTTATGATTCTTAAGGTGCGAACGTTCTCTGAACCCTTTTCTGCTTGCCAACGTCGGTCCGATTTTTGTTCTTCAATAAGTCACAGTGGCCGAGTTTTGCAATAAAAGAATGTCACAAAGTATGACCAATACAGCGATGACTAACGGCGAACCTCTTTGTGTGACAAACTTATCGGCCACTTTAAATAGCCCAATGATTTAGTCAATTTCGCGTTTAAATTGAAATTCTTTCTTATGCAAGCGGTCATTAATGCAAGATTTTTCCAATGTGATTTAACTACTCGGAACGAAGGGTCGCTATTGTACGGCCTTTAGCAATGTCAAGTATTTAAAAAAATTGGCACATGAAGCATATATAAAACGCATTCTTTATTTTATTAGCTATCTTGTTACTGACGCGTTTCTGTTTATTACATGTAGTCTGTATCACGTATCGTTTGGACTGTTTATATAGCACTTGATTGTTTTGTAATTGACAATTGCATATTCAGTCATGGCGCGATATCGATTGTTATCATGACCAGTTTAATCGTATGTCAAGCATGTTTGACGGTTGTATGACGTTGTTTAAGTCTGTTAATTATATTGGTGGTCTTTTTGATGATTATGATTCTGGTGGTTATAAAAGATACAGAAATTGACTAGCTAATTTGCTTAATTTGAATTGATGCCAAAGCAAGAGTTTGTTTTAACCAATACGATGGACACACAAACACATGTTTTCGTTTCCGTTAAAAAAAAGCGCCAGGAACAACACATATCTCGCATTCTATTGGTGCAGGTAGGATTTGAGGTGCAAGTAATTGACTCACGGTGTACAGTCATTCCTTTATGATGTTTATTCGTTCGATAAGTCATAGCGACAAAGTTATGTCCGTCCGGCCCGAATTTTCGCTTACTTATGAGCCCGTGACCACGTTCCGACGTAACGTAAAAAGATCAACCGCAACACGTTTTACACGTCAGCTGACGTGTTTATTAACGTATTATCACGTATCGTTTGTCAATTACGTTTGACGTATAACGTACTAATTGTGAGTTACTTTCAATTAACTGTCTTTGTTGATGATATTACTAGTAATTTTATCATCACTCTAAACGCTATACTGAGTGTTATTCGTGATGCAGCGTTCAACGGCATTTACTCAACTTCGTCAATATAAAAACACGTGACGTAGTTTACGTGGACGTATGCAAAGCCGCTAACGCAATCCATCAGCTTGTTATGTTTACGTTCATGATATCATGTTTTTTTTCTTTCGTAAAATCCCCTCAAAGTTACGTCGGAAAGCTCACATCTGATTGGCTGACAAAAAGTGTGATCATGTACACGATTTAACGCGATTCAAGGAAAGCGTCATGTTTTGCGGAAGCGTTAGACGTAAATACGTATACGTGCACTCGAAATGCATTTTAAGTCTTGTCGTTGTTGTTACGGTTTTGTTGTTCATGTTAATGGCTGTCTGATCTATTTTTGGAACAGTACGATTTACCGCCTTGACAGAACCTTTGTGTTCTTTCGATTGATTGTGATAATTTGTATTTGTATTCTTACATGACTTTTTCTATGTTATGTAATGTTATGTTGTTACACCTGTTTACGTGACAGAAAGCATGTGTATATATAAGTATGAAGACGATGTACTTTTGTATAAGTCTGAATAAACTGTCTGTCTGTCTGTCTGTTTAATTATTTTAATTTAACTGCTCTGACGGCGTGAATTTGAAAATGAGCGTTTTATAATAATATTAACAAAATAATAATAATGATTATTCTATAAATAATAATAATCATAATGATAATAGTAATAATAGTCATAATCATAATGGTATTGAATTCTTACAATATAATACAATTAGTTGTAATTAATATATAAATATTATTGACAAAAGTGGAAATACATATAGCATTTTGTTTTCTCCATCTCGACACACTTTCCCTGTATCGGTTCATATAATTTATAATTCGTCATACTCAAGACATGTTTACGAGCAAAATCAATTAAGCTTTTATGTATATGTTGTAAGCAAATACATTTTAATCAAATGTCTATTTATCATTTTGTGAGTTATTAATGAAGCGTTGAGAAACACGAACCAGGAGAAAAGTCACTAAATCTTCAATAAGCGTTCGTCTTTAGAAGGAACACTCGGATAAAAGTGACTTGGTTCAAATCCATTCATCATTTAGCAAACATCTGTCGATAAAAAACCACATAACTAATTTCGTATGCAAAACAGCTCAGCTCTCTGTTTACCTCGTCAAACTGGGCTACTGTTTTCTCTTTTAGTGTGGTCTTGTTTTATGAATGGTTTAAAAAGTGCTTAAAGTGGTCATGAACTTTTAATTTATATATAAAGTATATGAATTAGTTATCTCATGTGATTTGAATAATTAAATTTTAAGTATTAACGATTAACAATTAAAAGCTGAAGATTTGACGTTCATGTAACACAATATGTCAGTCTGCTTTTTAAAAACCGGAAATATTTTTTTTGCAATTTAATGACAAGGGCATTTAAGTGCAAATTGTCATCGGCGAATAATGAATATTATGTACCGTTTGTGACTTCAAATAAAATAATTGGACAAAAACAATCCAAACAATGTCACTGCAACAGAAACNTTTTTTTTTTTTTTTTTAAGGAAATATTACCGGTTCTTAATAGTTTCGAGAAAAAAATCGTGAGGTAAAAAGCATAAAAATGCACACATGTTCCATAATGATATTTTGGACAAGTTAAAAACAGGAAATTATTTCTGCTTAATCCCAGAGAAAAACAGTGAATGTTGAAGTAATTTCAGTTCTCGCGTATTCAAGGTATGCTTCGAAAGGGCAATACAATTGTGCAGAGAAATGATACCGGAAGAACAGAACAGAACATAATTTTATTACACATAAACTTTACAGTTTTTAGTGTTAAACAAAATGATTATACAAAAAACATGAATACATGAATATAGTAAGTCGTTTTTGCAGAAATTTTCTAATCAAGTAATGGATGAACTTTACAGGTATTTAAACAAAACTCATTTTATCTCACATGTAAAAAGCGTCTCAAGCTATATATGGAACCGTTATTGTATGTCGTTGTAATCGATAGAATAAACAATAATTTTTAAGAACACAAAATAATACAATTTGAGTCCAAATCAGTTAGCATTTTTGTAACACACACACTACCTAATAATATTTATACTAATAGTGTATGCAGCAACTATATAGGCATATACTAGCTACAGCCATGGTTAAATATGTACAGCATTTCACAT
Source organism: Dreissena rostriformis (assembly GCA_007657795.1). Lineage (NCBI taxonomy): Eukaryota > Metazoa > Mollusca > Bivalvia > Myida > Dreissenidae > Dreissena > Dreissena rostriformis. The sequence goes on along the minus strand of VMBQ01001113.1, from coordinate 38,188 downwards.
AATGTCACAATGTATTTAGTTTAAAGTTATACATATACAAGTTACACATATAACACAATTTAAAAAGGGTATAAGTTATACATATACAAGTTATACATATAACACAATTATACAATGATATGAGTATTCGAAAGCCTCGAAAGGTCAATACAATTGCGGAGAGAAATGATACCGTGTTGCGTCACATTACCGTGTTAAGATTACACCACGGAGAACATTATAACAGCTTATTATTTCTAAATTATCTCTAAATGTCGCCATAATAATGCATCAATTCTCTCTGAGGACATATTTCCCGTGTAAAGAACCTATGAGGCCGCCGGGGCTAAGAATGGCGTTATTTCTTCATCTATAAATAGTTATTCCTAGATACATATACATGTGAACAGGTTGCAAGGAAATGCCATTCGACTATTCTCCAGATAAAAAAATACGTAAAACTGTCTAGAAATTTTAGTTCGTTATTCTGGAAAAAACATAAAACATGAAAATGACTCATTGGCTTAGTGGCGTTTCAGTGCCCTTTAGTCTTTGCAGATGAAAAAAAATAGTGTAAAGAAATAGTGAACACATATCTATAATCTTTGTCATGCAGTCATAATCTATCTTTTTTTGTTCAACTAACAATTATTTTCAATTGTGTAGCCGTCTATTTGATATGTACGATCGTAAATGGAAAATACAGAATAAACTGACAGTGATTTATGTAAGGGGTTGGGTATTAAAACATCTAAAACAAAGGTATCTGCCTTGAAGGTGGTGCATCATATCATATTACATTCAGACTTAAGCATTTAAGTGCATATAATCATTAGATATACTAAAGCCCGTATCAAATAAGCGTCAAAGAAAAAGGCGCGATTTTTGGATTGGTGTATTTTATATGTACTTCTTAACGTAAAACTTGAAACAGGATGGCTGCAGTGTTACTTGTTTTTATTCTATACGAACATAAATTGCAATGATTATACGGAATGTGAACAGTAATAGTTTATCAGTAATCAGTTTATCACACTCCGTATTAACCTTGTACGATACGGTATGTGTGGAATGCACTATCCCATGCATTCCAGCGTACTTAACAATGTTTATCAATGAACCGTTGTTGGTTCCCGGCTTGTAAGCCAGTTCATTCAAGCGGACCATGGTTAAGCGTGATTCATATGTTGGGTAACCAGTTGTATGTGTGAAGAGGTGAATCGGGTACCAATCTACATGTAGTTTATGAATGAAAAGTGAACTGCTTGATCGTCTATTTTTAGATACAGGCTGGGCGTTCGAGTAGGCGTTTAATCGGTGTGGCCTTGGCAGTTTTATGAACCTCTAGTCACTCCCTCGAGCACTATTCTACCCCACATACACATATTGCTCTGATATTGTATCCGGCTAATAAGTTACATGAATAATGACGAAACCTTCTCTTGAGACAGTTGCTGGATTCCCAACAAACGGGGAGTTTGATAATTTTACAGTAGGTAACCACTGATTAAATACGAAATGTTGCGAAGTAATACAGAATTAACTACAGAACAATTGAGGACCACTTTCGTTAAGAGCAAAGCAGAAATTAATGTGAACATTTACCATGTGAATACTGCAAAATCCCTAAAGAAAGTAAATATTACCGTCTAAAGTTCGATCAATTAACAGATGAGTCGCGCTTTGGAAAAACGGGGCTTAATGCATCTGCGTAAACTGTCGTTCCAGATTAGCCTGTGCGGACAGGGACGACGCTTTACCGCTTGTATGGTATTTATTGTTTAAAGGAAGTCTTTTCTAAGCAAAAAACAAAAATCCAGGAAAGTGTCGTCCCTGAATAGCCTTTGCCAGACTAATCTGGGACGACACTTTACGCATATGCATTAAGACCCGTTTTCCCAGAGCGAGTCTAATATTTATTGAGAAATCTTCGGACTATCATGAAACATGTACTTTAAGTATGTTGCTGTTTTGCTTAATTTATTTCATTTCTTCAACGCTCTCTGATGTTGACTATTTGAGTCTTTGCACGTAGGCTATGTCGAAACAACTTTCGCTTCCACGAATTCATGCGATTTCATATTTGTTTCCGGTTGTACACGAATTGCAATAACTTTCAGTATGTGAATGTGACATTGAAATTAGGCTCTCGGAAAATAAACGTCGTATGTATGAGATGGAATACAACTTCAAACGAAAACATAACAATCTGTATAATGAAACAAGATGTGCTATTATACTAGCGGGAGTGTCTGCAACCCGACATAAACATAAGTCATTATAGAAGCGTGCACGTTATTGCCTGTTTAAAGTAGGCAAAAGAAATTGTCATTTTCATATACTTTGAAAAATAAAACAACAACAAGAGCAACAACATGCACCAATAAAAAATCAAGACAATGATAAAACAATCAATATTTTTTAAACGCCTATGTAGACAATAATACATTCATAGTTACAATGTATAGGATATCCATGGGTATCACCTATTGTTATACTTATGGTGTAATTAATTGGAGTGCAAGAAGTTTACTTACGCATTTGTAGTGCAAAATTACGTCACAAGCACACGCTTTGACTGACTGAAATATTGCGCTATGTCTTTACTAGTGTTAAATTGTGTATACACAGTATGACTTCATTCCCCAACTAGGCATTCTTTCTGTCAACATCCACTCAAATATTATAAGAGCTGACCCAACGCGTCTACGTAGAGTTCGTACGATCGTTAGTTTGACGTGCTAATCGAAAGTCATACACATTGTTGTATGCATTTTTTTGCATGACTTTTATGACTGACATATTTGCAAAGTAATACTATAATTAACTTTGCTTTTGCCTGCCAGAATCTGTATGCAATTAAAACCTTCTTGAACTCGAGTCTTACGGTCCCGTCGTCCTTTGCAGCAGACCGTCCCTGGGGCAGGTTCGACTCTCCCCCCGTACACGAAGGAGAACATCTTCCATTCGAACACCGGAAGTCCGGGGTCGTACTCGCAGTCACAAAGCATTTCAAATTTAGGTAAACATCCATACGGTTTTCACTTGTGTGTTTTTGCATTTGGATACAAAATATTGTCGTAGAAAATACAAAGAAACTTTGCATATATACGTAGCTCTATAACGGTGTTTTTAAACAATCTATTCACATAATTATCAATTTGTTACTAAATTGGCATAACTATGTCTGTATAAACGAGAATAACCACTGGCAAGCTACGATAAATATATTATTGGACACGTTCCAGAACAAGAATTTGATTTGATATGTTTGTTACCTTGTCCTGTTGTTTTTGGGTTTTCAAACTAACATTTATTTTTCTACGTTTAGGGCATCGTTTGTCGCCGCCTGATATGGACATCTCTTTGTCCGACCCTCGCTTCACCAGCCTTGCCGGAATAACAGACCTGCAGGTGCCAGTGACGTCACAGGAAGCAGCGCACCTCGACCGCTCGTATCCGCTTTTGTCCGATCATCGCATGGAAATCAGATTGCCGACGCGCCTCCAGTCTGCGTTTTCAGATTCCCGTTTCTCGGATTCGCTCCCTCTGAACTCGTCGGCACTGTAAGTCCCGTTTAACACGTCTGCGTCGAATCTGGCCATTCTCCAAGAGAGTCGCGCCATCTCCTCGCTGTCTGGCCACTACAACACCGGGCCGTCTAGTTCATACCAGATGTTGTCGTCTGATCTGTTCAGCAGCATGAACCACCAGTCAACTTTCTCATCCTCGTTCACTATACCATCGTCACCGCAGCTTCCGGCCGGCCTGATGACCGGATATTCGCACCTTCATTCCGCACCGATTCAGAATTTGCAAAACACTATTTATGCACCGACGGTAGAGGTGCGCACGTATGAAATCCTTGGCCAGAAATCGGTCGACATGATGCTGCAAAGGCCAATGGAAATTTCTGCGCGTCAAGAGCGACAGTTGACGCCGCCGTATTCACTGAGGATGCAGATGGACAATAATCATATACGAGGCAACGAACGAAAAAATGCAGAAAAATAATTTGCATCATCATTCGGACTCTTCAGTGATTGTCGGCGGCCACTCACCGCAACGTCTGGGTCGCTCAAACGCCGACAGCAGCGTGTGGCAGCCATATTGAAAAGCGCCATCATGTAATTCAAAAGTGAGTGGCGGCCATATTGAAATCCGCCATCCCGGAATTCCGTTCGAGGATATGGACTAAATCCATTGAAATAGAAATTTCAGCATTTTGTTTACATTGTCTTAACGTGTGATCAAACAGGTACCAAAGAATTGATTGTTTGTTTCGTGTTTTGTTACACTTTAAGGGGTGTTGCTGCAGTTTTGCTGATTTTTTTTCCATCTAATAACTTTTGCTCAAAATTTATATTCAAGTTCTACATACAAATACCATATGAAAAATGAAATAAAAACATAGGGTCACCGGCCTTGTTTTGATTTTATTCACCATTATATAACATGTACTTTTTCATTAAAACTGAAAAATCTCTAATAGCATAAAAATGATTAATAGCCTATGAAATTGGCAACATGTAGATATTATATAAGCTAATATATATCATATACCATTTAATTAAACCACAAACTATCAAAAAATGGAGAACACAAGTTAAATTTTAAGAAATTTAATTTTTATAATTTTTATGTCACCCAAAAAAACGCCATTTTTTTACTATTTTAACCACAAAAATAGAATTCAAAAAAGTTCTATCTAATAACTTTTTGCGAAACTGCTCAAATATGTTCATCTACGTATTGTTATCATAAAACAAAAATAAAAAAGGAGGGTCACCGCACTTTTAACAGAGATTTTTTTGTTTAACTATCCCTACCGTCTTTGTCAAATTTCCTTTTCACATTCAAGAATTACACATCAAAGTTCGCCGTTTTCCACGTGTTCGTCTATGGACATGTCCATGGCCTTGTCGATCCCTTTTCCGCGCATGCGCGCCTTCTCTATCTGCTGCACGCGCCGTAACGCATCACTGACGATACATAGCTCCCCTTTCACCTACGATAAGACGAGAAGGGATTTCATTAGGAACGATGAGGTTAGGTAAGGTGTACGGATGTTTGAAAAGGCTGTTTTTTACTTAATAATAATATCTTATTTATTATTTTAGTTTTTTGGAGATTTTTACTTATAACTCATAAGTAAAAGCAATATAAAATATTGGGTAATTGGAATCAATCCTTGACCATTTGCAGGAAGTCTTGCCTTTCATTTTAATTTACGTTGCACAAGATCTCATTCCAGTGAAACACTATCAATAATAGATTTTCACATTGTCTCTTTTCTTTTTGTGTAGCATTTCAAAATCAAATCTTAGTGCTTTAACAACCAATGGGAAAGACGAAAAAATCTTGTCGGACACGAGGTCCGATAACTTTTAAAATTTGTCGGACCTCGCCAGATTTTATCGGACCTCGTTTTTCTTTACCAAAGGATAGAAAATACCTTTTGTAGAGTTTATTTTTATTATTATGACGTATAATTATGACGTTCACAATGTTTAACAATTCTAAATACAATAAAATAACAACTTAATGAAAACCCGTTCTATGAAGACATTTGGAAAAACTTTATCTAAAGTAAAGGAAGTCAAGATGGCGACGTTTTTTTTTGTCGGACACGAGGTCCGACAATTTGGGAAATATTATCGGACCTCGTCAAATTTTATCGGATTTGTCCGAGGTCCGATGTCTTTCCCATTGGTTGGCTTTAAGTAAATATTTTTGAAACATTGATCACACGAACGTTAGGATTATATCTGCTGTACTTTTAGATTTATTTCAGGCATTATTATTATTTTTTTTAATTAAATAATTGCCCCACAACATTGTGGCAATCACTCTTAATTTATATTGCGAGTTTTGTGGTGATTTCTTATGTTGGTAGGTGACTTTTTGAGTTTTTTTCTGCAGAACATGCGCATGGAAATGCGAAATGATGAACAGAGGGGTGAAAGTATAAACAGGTGAAGGCAAACATAAAGATCAATGTGTATATACAGTTTCAGAATAATACATTTGGCGAAATTAAAGACAAACTTGAATATAAAGTTTCACGATTATAAATTATGTACTTTTCGAGTCATATGAGTATGTTTTATTCTTAAATTGACCTGATGCTTAACCCATGGCGAATTCATAATGCTGAGAGCGCAGAAAGGCTGTTCATAAAGAAACGAAAAAGCCTATAGGCCTTATTATTTTTGTATTTTACGGTTTAAATTATTATTTTAGATGAGGTCACGTGTTCGTGATATCACGTATACAGTGTTTCAATTTCCTCTAGTTAATCGTAAATGTAATCGTTCGTTAATGTAAGGACGAGCCATGCCAAACCTTTGGACCCTACCCTGTTAAAAAACATAAGGGACTTTAAAATTTCGTCAAGTCTGTATTTTATAATCCATGAATACGTTTATACCTCGCTGACGAGATAGCCGATGTTGCGTGTATTGTCCAGCACGTCGACACTCTGTGTGTACGGGTTGAAGCGAACGGCGAACGGACGCTTGATGGTGCTGGCGAAACTCCTGGAAAACCGCCTATATTTAGAGTAACATTCATTGGACTGAAGTCACGTGACATAGTGTACATGTTTAGCGGTAGAATTGAAGGGACACAACTTTCAAGAACAATACGAAAAGCGAAAAAAGACTTGAAGCAATAAACATTATTGTTGAATATAGTCATGTTTATCCAACATTTTAACACTTTTAAAGTAAAGTTAATGAAATACATGTGGATTTTAATCTGGCCAAGAACTCTACATTGGATTCACAACGTCAGTTGCAAATGCTAGGAAAAGGTCTAAAGAAAATAGTGCTTGCAAAAATGTACAACGTAAAAGATGTACCAAAGACGATAAAAATATACATGCCTTTTAGTTATTAAATTTTTAAATATTTTATCATATTATACTTTTAATAAAATATACATGTGCAATAGAGTAGCGTTATAAATACTATCAACAACGTTAAAGGTTGCATACATAACATTTTTATTTTTATTTATTATACTTCATATTCAGTAGGACAAGTTCAATTAAGTTAAGCGCTATTAATCGATATAAAAATTAAGATAGTTATAATAAACCATCGATTTGAAATTCCATTTACTCTTTCATGAAGTTTTAAATTATCATATTTGTTTATATTTGACCGATTAAATAAAAGAAGCTAACCGTTTCAAGAATGTATTTGCCTCAACGATATGTCGCATGCATACACTGAAGTGAAACTGATTAGCGTAAATAAGCCAGTAATGACAATGGCATTCGTCTAAACGCAGACAAAATGCACTCACTTTGAACTGACATCATCATTGTCAAAACATATGCTAAGGCCAAATAAAAAATAGGTCCGTTTCCGGTCGCCCGAACGTGTCTCCAGAATCGGCGCCGACCCTCAACTTTTTATTGGGGTCGCCAAAAAAAAAAAGTGTTCATTTTCGTTTTTTTTCGGTTCATTTCTCCATTCTAGTACTAGAAAGACAAAAAAAAAATCAAAAAAAAAATCCCTACCTACCGACCCTGTTTTTTTTCACAAGGAGACCGGAAACGGACCTATTATTTTTTTGGCCTAATCAGAACGCATTTCTGAGAGTTGGCATCCGCACTGGGTAATCTTTATGACCAGTATCTTTCTTGAGGATGGCAAACGTTCAACAATGTCAGCAAAATAAGCTTGCCAGAAAAGAGTTTGAGGTCTAAGAATGCAAATACTGACAGTGCATGAAACTAATATAAGACCAGCCAAAAGTTAAAGTTACAACGAAATATAGCAGTAAAACTTATTTGCTGGAGGCATCGGTGGGGCTGTTTGTTAACGGATGCATATAAAGTACAACCGTAAACACAAGCCAAAAATTAATGACAAAAAATTGTTTATATATATATATATATATATCTATATTTAACAATATAAGGACAAGTTAGCAAAACGACGGGGTCTGGAGTTTACCACCATCTGTAGCAACACGTATTATCTAATTGTACACAAATACAGGTTATCTATGACTTAGTTAAACAGTACGCTGTAGAATACCTTAAATAATTTAAGAATATGACTGGCTGGCGGAGAGGGTAAATAGCAATACAGGCTCACTTAGAATATGCGTCGTAGAATTAGAGCTATAAAGGCTGTCTTAGAATATGACCGGGTTGACGCCGCAGATAAATTGTAAGAAAAGCTCTTTTGGAATATGGTCAGGTTGGTGCCGGAGATTAATAGCAAAAATAGAAAAAAATGATCTTTATGAATGCGGTCTTCTTTGCGCCGTTGATTAACAGCAGTAAAAGATCAATACGACTTTGGGTAGAAGCCATAGATTAAAATCAATATNTGCATTGATCATTCAAAATGTACGATGGGAAGCATGATTTTATTGAATTATAAGAGTACATTACAAATTCATATCACATCTAGAATGATTGTTCGCTAAGTGTGTAAATACCTGAATAATTTTGTTTATCCAGGGTGTCAGAAATTCTATACATTTATAACTCAACCAATCAACAACAAGCACGTGAAGAAATGGACACTGATGACCAATCGAAACTATAAGGGAATTTTATGTAAATTAACCTGTAGACAAAATGTAGAGGTTTGGTCAGAATAGAAGAGATTCGGCGGTTAGATTTGACAATCAGATAGAGAGTCACGCTTTCGTGTCGTGGCGGCCTTGTTGGCCCGCCACGCTGTTAGATTGCATTGCACGAACATTAGCAAGCGTTGTGTTGAAAGAAATATTCGAACAGAAATAAATCGAGATGGAAACTGTTATGAACTGGTGTTTGTTTATGTGTGTCTTCAATGAACAATATTATTAATTACGTCACACTATAAAACAATGGTGTTGTTGGCACCGCAGATTACCTCATCTGTTCCTTGGCGTCCTCGAAGCTCTCAGTGTAGAAGTACACGTCCTGGAAGGTGGTGATCAGGCACTCCTGCTGACACGTGGTCAGCGGCTCAAACGGCTTCTTCAGGCTCTTGTCCGTCAGCGCGTGCTGAAACACGTGTCACGCGGCGAGAGTAAAGTACTGCGCTAGTTTTAACCCTTTCCACACTTAGAAGCCAAGCGAAAATGGCCATATGCAAACAACATAAAACCAGAACAGCCATCAAGTAACTCGCATTTCGTTTAGGTTTTACGTTGTTTGCTGCTCATCAGTATCCTAGGGTTAGAAATGAAGCCTTTAAAACTTCAATCTAGTAATATAGGTCTTTACTTTAATTTGATTTGTAATGCGTATGTGTGCGTTTCTGAGTGTTAAAGTGTGTCAACTTCTTTATTCTAGCTCGATTGCAGTTGACATATAGGAAATTCTCGAGCCGGTATCCAGGAGAACCAGTACTTGGTGTCTTTGGATTTTACCCGTGACTTCCTGATCGCTAGGCGGCCACCATATCCACTACGTCTCTGCGACCGTCAATAATATTGTAATAAATAGTGCAGTGCTGTGATCAGTGTATATCATACGATTAGAAAAGAGAAACACATTTTCAAAGTTTTGTTCATGACATATAAAAAGTGATAACTGTGAAATCAAAACATAAGTATAAAATGAACCAGGGTTTGGAAACGTTCGGCGTCGTCTTTGACGACTGATAAAAATATGCTGCTAAACAAACGTGAACTTGTACTATTCATAACTTTACAACTTACATAATTGTATCAGAAAATAATTGACACCGCATGACTGCGTTATGTTAAGATCAAACCAGGGGTGCGTTCAAGTGATGACATGTTTATTCATAATATATCGGCTTGTTTTGCACAGCTTTTTCCATTTGTCGTGTTTTATTAATTATCAACGTGGTATTAATATTTGTTATGTGCGACCAAATGTTAGTGTTGTGTAACCAAAACCCAATCGCGGAAAGTGCATTGTGTCCACATGTGTCGCTCCTTAACTAACGTGGGTGTAAAATGTGCTTTGCATGTGCATGATCAATCTCCACGCAGAGTTGTCGTTCCATGCTCTCACATACAACCTCTGCCATCACAAGAAAATCCTACCAGATTCGGTAGAATGTTATTTTATTTTTTTAAAGTATTATATTATGAAAAGGAGTATCATTTTATTTTATATTTTGAAAATAGTGTATACGTTTAGGTTCACAATAAAAAAAATTACTTTAATTAAAAAAGTAAAAATTACTGTTTACAAATTTAAAAATAACCGTTGATACTGTAAGACGCCCACGTGGTTTGACTATTATGACTTAGTTGGTAATAACGGCAGGGAGTTTAGATCAGTATGTATGGGTCTTATTTTCCGGTTAAACATAAAACTCTTGTTTTAACAAAGGAAACAATTCTCCGGCACATTCTTTTTCGGCATTGTTTTCTATGACGTTGATACTGTAAGACGCGATTATTGTATCACGTGGCTCAGCTATCATCACGTGGTTGTGTATGATGGCAGGGATTTGATCCAGCTATGCTGGTTCCAGTCAAATCTCTGCGCGGAGGTTGGTGCATGATTGGTAGGCACTACTTTCAAGATAGATGCCGGGATCATTGCTTTGTATGCTTGATAGTTAGTAATTATAATTTTTAATTGGGATTTCATGATTTGGGAAACGGGCTTTGCCTTCCATTTTTGAAGGAAAAGGAAGAGACAAAACGGCGAAAGAAATTATTTTATTCTTCCACTGATTTCCACTGTGGGTACTTCGTCAAAGTTAGGGGAGGCAACCGCGAAAAATTTGTCATCGTTTACCGATAGGGTAACAACTGTGAAGTGCATGCGTACTCACCTGCAGCTCGCTAACCGAGGAGAGTAACCCCGCACCGAACACGCGCAGTTCCCCGTCTTGCTTGCAGAGACCGAATTCCACAGAGAAAAAGTAGCACTTCAATATAAGAAAATAAAACTTATTAAACGACACACAGGATACTGTTTTGATAAGGAGGACATATTTGCTATCATAATATAAAAATGCGCCGCAGATGTTACGTTACCATATATAAAAAAAGTAACAACACCCATCTTGTAAGAAAAAATAATACGCTTCATACACGTACATGTTCAAAATTATGTGATTGTACCAACGCAAGTTTAGTGTTGCAAATCAAGTTTGGCGACCTTACTTAATTGATCAAAGAAAAGTATGTATTGATTATGTTTATGTTACTCCAAGGTACAATGCGTTCTTACCGTTGCAAGTTTGGCGACCTAATGTTATTGGTCAAACATTATTACGTTCTGATATAGTTTCTGCTACATCAAGGGACATAATGCAGTCCAAGCGTCGCAACTTTATTGACCTAATTGTTTTAATCAAACCATATTACCGGTAGTTAAGCTCGATTGGTCATCGTTAACACAAGTACTACTTAAAAGTACCTCGGGTACCCTAAAGTATACTATACAGTACCCGGGGTACGAAAAATACGCAAAAGAGTACTCCAGAGTATTGCCATTTGCCTTTAAGCGTATTTTCCGAACCCGGGATACTTGGTAATATACTGAAGAGTATCCAGGTTACTTTTAAGTACAATCTGAGCCAACAACAACCGATTGAGCATAAGTTAAAGCTTTATCTTATGCTACACCGTTATTCTAACCGTTGATAGTTTTGCAATCTCCTCATCGGACGCCCCGAGGGAGCAGAGGCCCATCTCCTGTGAGAACTGCGCAAAACTGGGGTCCGCGAACGGGGGCACGTGGCCGAACAGCTCGTGAATGCAGTCCCTGTGGTTGAAGGGCAATTTATTATAGTAAAAACCATGGATTGTATTATTTACATCATATTATTTCAGTGTTTTTTTCTTTGATCATGTACATTTAAAACTTTTTTACAAATAGGACCGTTCGTTTGTTTGAAAACGTCCCATCACCTTGGAATTTTGAATAATAATTGGTGAAATCTGATTTGGCTGTATACGTAGGTTTCTTTAAAAAAATAGTCCATCATCATTTTAAATAAAGGAAACAGGTATATGCCACAGACATATTTTCTATATAATGGCTGTTGTGTAACCATATAGAGATCTAATTTAAGGATAACAAACCATAAACATGTATTGCACGTCTAAATAGAGTTTGCGTGGATGTGTTCATGCGGGAAATGCTTAAACAGAACAACAAATATCCGACTTTGGTTTAAAGTATCATATAAATGGAACTTGCAAGATGGCAATTCGAAATTCGAGAAATGGATTCAAATTATTGGATACATATCCACATCGTTAGGATACATGATTCAGCGAAAACAGACGTTTACGGTTTTCCGCAACATACATGTCAAATACGTTTGGATGTTTGATGTTGAGGTTATTAATATTCAGAAATTTGGAAACTTTGACCCAGACCAAAATACTAACACGTTTTATTCACTTCAAAGGTATTTAAAAAAGTTGTATCGACTACACGAATTGTTCACCCCGGTACAAGTGACAGTTTAAAATTAACCCTCGTCAGATATTTGCGATTCGATAATCATATGAATTGATGTTTTAAAATGCAAAATGTTAAGTTGAGGGAATCGAGTTCGTCCAATAGTTCCGACAACAAAATTATACATGAGTCGCACTCTGGGAAAACCGGGCTTAATGCATGTGCGCAAAGTATCGTCCCAGATTATTATTATCAGGGACGAAACTTTCCCCGTTTATATATATTTGTTTAAAGGAATTCTTTTCTAAACGAAAATCCTGTCTAGGCGGCAAGTGTCGTCCCTGATTAGCCCGTGCAGGCAGCATATGCATTAAGCCCCGTTTTGCCAGAGCGAGGCTCAAATTCTTCTTACGGTTCCGGTGTATACAGCGGTGCTGATCCGTGCCGGATGTACTGGGTGCAGTGGAATACACGGAACGCCAGGCCGGCCAAGAAGTCACGTGACGATAGGTACCCGGCCACTGGACGCAGGGTAAAACCAGTCCTACCTGAAAAAGGTAACCAACGGGGGCATATTGAATCCAGCCATTGCAGAGTTCAATTGGTTCAATTTACGATTTCGCACACAAGACATTGACAATTCGTTTGTTTTATGTCATGAGTTCTACTTTAATTAAGAGTAAAAATACACAAATTCTTATTATAAACTAATACATGTAATTATAATTATTCAATAATACGTGACAATTGCTAGATACATGCTTTGCAGGTATGATCTCATAGTAAGAACTTAGTAGCTAGTAATAACTATCTCTTTATCATGAAAAACAACAAACAATACTATACATTGTCTAACTAAGAAGCTCACAAAGAAGTGAATGCCCTATATAATCCTAGTAACTCTGCATTTAGACGATATTTACTTTGTATGTTAATCATTGTTTGAAATCAGTTTCTTGTAAACATGTTTATTAAAACGAGGCTGAGTCGTAATTTACGGTAAATACGCCAATTGGTGACGTGATACCGCGGGGAATTGTATGCATACACACCGCGGGAGAAAGTAAAGAGAACATAATTAGATGATATAACAATGGTGTTGTCGTAACAGGTGCACTTGTTACGTTGCCATTAGGATAATATAATAAACTGTGATATCGAATGTGCTAATAGTGACATCGATAATAGTAGTAACACATGAATATCGCGGATAAAACTTCACAATGTTCCGTACTCAAAGCAAACACAGACGTGAAGAGCATTGTCCGGAATATTACATTGTTTATGCTTTCATCAGAACAGAACAGAACAGAACAGGCAATGTGTTTTATTACTTTTACAATGTACATCGTCAGTATAACAAAACAAACAAAGCATGATTTTTTTTATTCATGTCACGTTAATCATATAATTTCAATACATACGGAATGCCTGGTCTTTATTATCACACATATTACATTTGACTATTATATACATATGCATTGTGTTAATTCAGTATTTTTAAGTATGTGTCTTTGCTTTCAAATTATATGTCATGTTAAAATGTTCACTGACTAGGCGCAATAATTGACGTCGTTAAGTCCATAAAATCAAGGACCCTTACAATTGTAAATCCAGTTGTGGTTAAACGATAGACGATGTACAAATCTTTCGATCTCCAATCGGTTTGTAATTTCTTCTTATTTTATGCATATTCATGTTGTTGTTTACAAAATTAAATTGTTTATATATATGCCTAGTTAACATTAAACAATTCAGAATAACATAAAAAAAACAACTTGTAATCATATACATAAAAATAATAATGATCGAATCGATCATCTTCATGTGGTGTATAATGTCGACATGGATACGATATAGATATGCTTGGAACCAGTGCGGTTGTTGGGACCCTCATATGATTTTTTTGGTTACATTCAAAAGTAGTTCCTCACGATACAATTTCTTGAATTTACACTCTTTCGATCAAAAGTGTCTTTAACCAATAGACTACAACTGCTTTTCAACGCGTTCATGTAGTTTGTCGGATTGTGCTGAATTAATACAAAACAATCATGTTTTACGTCTTATATATGCTTATCGGTATAAATGCTAGCCGTGAGATTGTAATTAGCACTTCAGGAGATGTGACACTGCTATTCATACCTTTCAGGAACTCCGACACGTCTTGGAGCTGTGGAATGTTGTCTTCTCTGCAAGAAGAAACATCATATCAACACGTTCTGTTGGCGTTTGTTAATAGATATATATTTTAAGCGGCGTGTGGGTGTATCTGTAGGGCTTATGCATATTGGACTACGATTGAGTCCGCACAAGCTTATCAGGGACAACACTTTCCGACTAAACTGGATTTTCGCTAAGTAGAGGCTTTTTTAAACGAAAAATATCATAAAAGCGGTAAGTGTCGTCGCTGATTAACCTGTGCGAACTGCACGGGCTAATCTGTGATGACACTTTACGCACATGCATTAAACCCCCTTTTCACAGAGTGAGGCTCAATTATATTGTTTCTAGATTTACCAACGAAATTATATGTTACTGTACTAAATGCATGTTCTTTCTAATTGCACAACATACAGAAAAGTGAGCACCTGATCGCCCTACCTGTATCCGCACTCTTCCAACAGTTTCCAGTTCCTCAGGTACTCCCTACAGGCGTGGGTGGGGTAGAGCGCCGCCAGCTCACGGAAAACAGTTGCCCTGTCGAATGTTTGTTGGTTTATTTGGATTTTGTTTTGACCTTTTGCAACATTATTTTAGTCATCTTACGGCGGTAAGTAATCTACTGACACTTTTCCTGGGTAAGCAATGTTTACCAGTTCTGAAGACGCACATGCACACCAAAAGCTGCCTTACTTGTATAAGATTTAGGGAGAGGGTGGCCGTGGACGGGTTATACATCAATTGTGTAGCGGTTTATTATGAAAATGTATTTTTTTTTAAAAATAAAATTGTATCTTTTATACTCATTTAAATAACTATATATTGTACATGTATTGGATAAATATGAACCAATATATAGTGATTTGTGCCCTGTCCACTTCCAAGCACAGTCATGACCTTTTCTTTCAGAACTAAACTAATCCCTACAAACAACCTATTATTCTATTAATAGTATGCACTCGTGCCAAATGAATATTCAAATATCGACATAAGATAGTATGTAACTTTATTTGGAATGACAGTTCACAACCCCATTAGGGCCATTTTTCGTTGTACTTTTGTAAATTAGCGGAAAAACACACAATGCAATTTCTTTTCTCTGAGTTCTGAATAACAAGTAGTGTTCAGTTCCTACCATGCATTGGGTTTATGTTCCATGGTCAAGGTCATAACCACGCCTTTTCTTGTAGCGGTCAAAAACAGTTTTATGGAACCAATCAAATCACTTCGTCGCGGGGACCAATCAAATCACTGCGCCGCGGGGACCGAACGGTCATCATAAATGTCCTACATCAGGACAGATTTGTCCGTTTACAAGTCCATACCTAATTGTAGAGACGCGCACCAAAATGAAGTAACAATTGGTTTCCAGTGCAAAATTAATGATGTTGCTTCCTCAACAAACAAAAAAGAGGGTTAATTATTCCAGAAAGTCCAATATCTATGAACCACGTCTTACATTGAGCCCACCGATACTAGTTATAGTACATTGAAAGACTATCGTCAATACTGCAGACATATCCCTTATTATATTTATTCTTAATACAATACACCTTAAACTGTCCAACGATTTAAGGCGAACCTGTTAAAATATTTCAATGTTAATAGTAAGTTTTGAGATATTTTTTAAAACTGATTTTTTTTATATATGATCTCTTATCTGACTAAAACTGTACGTTAGTGAATATATAACTATGTATGATTTTTCGGGCATTTAGCGATCTCAGAAATAATATAAGCTGTATAAGTGTTTGTTCTAAACTAGAAGTAAGGCATGCATTTATTTATATTTGCAAATAGCAATACTTGTAGGGCTCTAGTCGTCAATACTGAGCTATATATGTGACAATACTGTATCGCAACATAGTTCCAGCGAATTTGTATTGGTAGTAAACTGTGACAAAAAGGAAAACTGCTAAAATTTCAAACTGATTTTTCTCACCAAGTCCGCCTCTCTTCTTCAGTGTATTCGATTCTTGGAATCGGTTGGCCTCTGTAAAGGATAGAGAGTTAGAAAACACCTGGAATTCTCGACCGGGTGCAGAGGAATTCGAATGATTAACCGTTGTCTCACGAACAAACGTGAATAGACGTTTTCCAATGAGTTGAATACATCCGCATTGGTTACATTTTAAAAGTAAGAGTTCAAAGATGGGTGAATTGACAATTTTTGATCGGGGTTCGAATCTCTTCGTAATTTTATTTGAACAATTTGGGTTGTATGCTCAAAGTTGTCTGGACAAAATGCATGTGCGTAAAGTGTCGTCCCAGATTAGCCTGTGCAGTCCGCACAGGCTAATCCGGGACGACACTTCCCGCCTTAACTGGATTTTCACTAAGAAGAGACATCATTTAAACTAAAAATTCAATAAAAGCGGAAATTATCGTCCCTGACTAGCCTGTGCGGACTGCACAGGCTAATCTGGGATGACAATTTACGCACAAGCATTATGCCCAGTTTTCTCAGAACGCGACACATATCATTGCGAGTTCACAAGCAGTTCAATACGCATTGTGAGTACGTCAATCCAACACACGCTAATTAAAACTCGTTAATGTTATTTATGAATTAAAATTGTATCAGTCTCTTTGGTTGTGGTTATGCGCAAACCGAAAGCAGGGTTAGATGGGTTACATGCTGTCAGTTTCATAATAAGCTCCAATGGTTGAGTGCATGGTGCATAAAAATGTTAAAATTGGTTTAAAATACTTAAAATGAAATGTTTTGGTATCAGTTTGGCGGTATATTAATTACAATAAGAAAACAATATCGTTCTTTGCACTTCATTCTTATAGTGGTTTCTGACCGCACATCTTTTGAATTATTTTTAATGCTCAAAATGGCGAGCTCGATGCCGGAAAACACCGGTGTGTTATTTTTAAGGTATATATTTGAATAGTTACAAAGAATGCACTTTTTTAATGCTATTTTTCGGTTTATTGGAAAGTAGCTTGGTCATGGTGTTAATATACATTCAAAATCGCAAACCGTATATAAAGCAAAACACCAGAACACCACATTATAATTGCGAAAGCTGATTGGTCGTTTGTTTTGAGAAAATAAGAGTCCGGCTACAAGTGACATATGAAAACAAGAAAACGCGCCTTTCGTTCTATACGCCTTTACACAATAAACTCGACTGATACGAGTTCTAAGAGCATCATACGAACATATTATTCTATATTATGATACTCGATATATTGGCGAGTCTTTGACACTGATTGGATAATAATTGGCACGTGACTGAAGCGTGATTATCATTTGGCGGGGCGATGACAGTTCTTCTTCTCGTCATTTTTCTCAATGTTTGAATACCAGTTTCAGGAAATAAAAGCTTAATTTGCATTACTTGCTATTGGACATATTATTTTGGCATCAAAATATGGCATATGTTAAATTATAATGACAAATTAATTTGTTAAAATCTTTTTTTCTGTACTGCCTATTTACTTGTACATATGTTAAACCTCAATAATCCGATCTTGTGTTTCAATGATTTTTTTCCCAATAACGTCATCTATGTCTTACCTCTTTTGTCACCATTGGCGTTATCCTTTTTGAACGTATCCATAGTGATATTTTATGAATGTGTAATTTGAAACCAGCAAATTTACAGCTCAGTCTTATTCTGTATTTAATCTTTATTTCATTTTTTATATTATAATATACTTACTGTCTGTAGTCCAGTGCTTTTTGTATTAAACCATCTCTCCTTTGTCTGTAATTCTTATCTTTGAATCCCTGAAAATTTAAGACACAAACGAGTTATATTATCGGTGAAATGTATTACTTAATGTAACATCTCCCATTTCCACTGCAGCTACAAAAAAAACTACACAACTTAATAACAATAAATAAACCTTCAAGTAGAAATCGATTACAACATCATCACCATCAACTAAAAACAACGGAAATCCCTAACCACATCAACCACCACCACCACCAACAACAACAAGTACCTCAACCGCCACCATCACCATCACTCCTGCTTCTTATACTATGGACACTTGTTGTTCTCAGCGGTTATTTTGTATCGAAGTTTCATTGAATTTAAATCCATGTGTATATTGTATTATTGATTTGGTTACCTACTATAGTATACTGACACGTGACATAACTGTATTTATATTCATATGTATTAAAGACGATGTTCTTAGTTGTCAGTCTTAATAAACTGTCTGTTCTGTTCTGACAATAACTATAATGACCATAACTTCCATGAACGCCAGAATCGCTCCTACTACTACGTCACTACAGGAAATGACATTACGGATGGAAAGCGTCCACCTCTACTACTACGTCACAACAGGGAATGACATTTCGGATGGTAAGCGTCCACCTCTACTACTACGTCACAACAGAAATGACCTACCGGATGGTCAGCGTCTAGCTCCGTTCCGTACATCAGAACGCGGTTGGCATTGTGGTCCAGCTCATACACTGTCTTTGGAAACCATGGCGACGACGCTAAGATGTCTAAAACACAAACACACGATATTGTGAAATGAACAGATTAAAGCCACTTCGCAACCTTCATAAACAATGAACCCCGATACCTTTGTCCTTAAAAGGGTCAACAAGTATGGTCCTGTAATACAAGTTNATCAAGTATGTTTCGCTTGTCAACTAAAGCATTTATATACAATGTCAAACAATGGCCTTATTCTGATGATAATAGATCCTCAACAAAAGAATTAGTTATTTGTATTTGACAATCCATATGAAAGTGTTCAGATGTCGGTTGTCTGTGCAATTGCAAGGCATTTTGTTGGTACAAGCATAATAGATAGTCTGTAAACATTTGTCAGTAAATTTCAAATTTATTTGATAATGTTAGAAGTCTTAAACAACCTTTTGAAAATTTAACCCTATTTTATTTACTTGAAAACGAAAGTCGCCATTGATTTCCGCTGCTCGAATCACGTGACCAATTGTGCAACGAGTAGTTTCATTGGTTGGTCGTAGCTTCCGGCGCTGTAGTTGTTTATTCAGGAAGCTGTAACAATAAAATGGTATAAGTAACAAATGTAAACACAATTACGTTTTCTGTAAAAAAACAACATAAAAAGGTAAAATGATTTTAAATAAAAACCAAAATATTGCATTTGATATTGCAAGCGGAGGTTACAGCCTTTTGTTATTAGGATCGGCGGGAACTGGTAACAGCCATGTTATTAAACAAATCTGAAAGGAACTTAGTGAAAAAGGTAAACAAATTTAACTGACGTGCAGCACTGGAATAGATTGTACTGTGTACCCCACCCATTTGAATCCATTAACAGTGCACAAATGTACTGGAATAGATGCTGGAAGACATGACTCCACAGAAATTGCATCAGTTTTAATAAACAATGCTTATTATGATAACATTGTTAGTGCAATAATTGAAACTGATGTACTAATTGCTGATGAGTGCTCAATAATAAGTAAACGTACATTTGAGTCCATAACAAATGTTTGTGGCATTAAAAATCCTGATAAAACCTTTGGAGGCATCCAGGTGATATTCAGTGGTGACTTTTTTTCAGTTGCCAGCAGTACCTAACAAAAGGTACAGTGATGATGACCCTTAGTGTTTTTAAGTGATTACTTTGAACCGGTATTTCATCGTGTAGTAACATTAAGTGAAAATGTACGTCAAAATGATGAACTTTTTGTTAAAATAAAATATCCGATATTTATCAAGGTTAATTTTCAGAGTGTGTTAACACTTATATGAACAGTGCCAATAAACCTTTACCAGGAGGTAGCAATAGTGTGACATTATTTTCAACCAATTAACGTGTTGACATATACAATAGGAATCGTTTAATAAATTCAGCTGGAGACATGTATGAATTCAAAGCAACAGATTCTGGGATTTCCGCAGAATTAACACATTCCACTGTTCCTAAGACATTATGGTTGAAGGTTGGATGTCCAGTTATTTTACTGCGTAATTTAAGTGATTATCTTGTAAATGGTTTAATGTGGACTTTGAGATCCGCTTCTGAAACACAGCTGGAAGTATACTTCCCAACTCTACAAAAGAGCCATATCTTACATAAAGAGTCATATAAAGGTAAATATAACTTGTCATATTTTGCATTTTAATATTTATGAAATAATTAGGCCACATGTTTGTAATAATTGATGTTACAGTTTTCCATAATACTTTACCCAATCAAATGCACGCATTTCAGAAAAAGAAATACTTCATTTTAGTCTGATTTGCTTACCTTTTTAATTTATTAGAAATATAATAATTGACCAATAACATATACTTAATAATTAAATGTTTCCTTGTTAGTTAAATAAATTAGTAGGTTTCGTACATTTTAACTGAATTTTTCTTTATTGTACAGTGTTTGATCCAAAAACAAACACACACATTGCAAGCAGACTTCAGTTTCCGGTAAAGCCTGCATATGCCCTTACAATCCATAAAGCACAGGGAATGACACTACCTTGGTAAATACAGTAAATACAGTTCAATGTTATCTGTAAACGTCATGTTACATTATAACATTGCAAACAGCTGTATATAAATAAAAACAAAAGTAAAATAAAATTGTTATGGCCTAGTTTTAAATTGGGTTATTTATATAAGGAGTAAAACTGCATGCAACTACATGTATTACAATTGTTAGCAAATTAATAAGTTAGTAATATATAATCAACAGTGGAATAATTGTATTAAGAGCAGAATAACGATATTATGTTATGCATCATTTTATTTAAATGTTGCAGGGTTGAAGTAGACTGTTCTGATATATTCAAGCCAGGCAAGATTGGAGTTGCAATTTAAGTCTTCTGATGGGTTACGTGTCATAAATTTTCACCCTCGGCACATCTTTAGCCCACCTGTTGCTATACGGAAGATATTGAATATGAAAAGCCTGGAAAGACTTGAAGATTTAAGCGGCTGTAGAATGAAAAGGTATCTATTCATTAAAGCATTATTGGTACATGTATTACCACTAATATATTTTTCTCTAATTTAATTTTAAGCTTGACAAGGAAATAAATCATACTAATTATTTTTTGGTTGTCAACTTCAAGTAATGATGGTGATGATTTGAAACCTCACACAATGTTGGTCATACCACTTAGATCAACGTATTTTGCAGATCATTTAGAATTACGTCTGGAATGCCAACAATTGTTTTAAGATCTGTAGTTCTGACTGAACGACATTGTCACTTTCAGATTTAATTTCTACAAATTACATACAAAATAACTGTAGTCATTTTGCAATCCCATGTAATTTATCTGTACAATTGTCTTGAAAATAAAAGCACATCCACAATCTGTACCCTTTTTGCTAACCTATTTAATTAAGTTACAATCTCATTACCTTAAATTTACTGGCAGTAGAACTAGAAGAAGGTCTTTTTCGTAATGGCTGCTTTATATCCAAACGGTATGGTTTATATTTCACTTTGGTACATATATTACCAGCATTTAACTTTTTAGACACAACATTTTGTCCAACCAGAATACTGTTAACAGCTCTCTGGTATTGTAAGGCACTTGGACTGGTATTCGCTCCGTGGTATGTTGACCTTTGCTGGTTAAAAATGTTCCGAACACTGTTGGGATAACAGCCTTTTCTTTCTGTCTTTTCCTGGAATTTTGGGACAATTCAAAATGAAATTATCCCAGTCAGAAAACCATGTAGCCACATCATGTTGAGTAGAAATTCTGTTGTCATCTAATGATTTTACAGGTCTCATGTCACGAAAAATATGTATAAGTTTGAATGTATTTTCCAGCAATTATATCACTCCATTAAATACTTCACCCTGTTCACCTAGATTGTTTTTATAACATTTTATGGAATGCAGCATTTCAGAATTTAGCACTTCTTCTGCTTGATGGTTTCTTATTTTTAAATGTGAGTCAAGATTAAAATGTTCTCTTGATAACTTCTTGTGAGTTTGTTGAGCATTTTGTTGGTCCCAGTTGAAAAAGTCAGTGAACTTTTGCCATTGAAAAGTGTAAAAACTATGTAATGTCAAAATTCTGGTACTTTTGGGATGAATTCCACTTTTTAGAATGTAATTTCTTATTTTTTTGTACAACATGTGAAAAATCCATTAAAAATGTGATGTCGTTTGATGAACATGGGCTTCTTGCACATTTAATTATGTGGCTATCTCCTAAGCACATATGCATGAATGATCGGTTAGCTTGAGCACCGTCCATGCATGTGTATAGAACTGTAAATCCCGGAGACCTTAATGAATATACAGCTTTCCAGAACAAACCAAATAGTTTGGATGCCTGTACACCATTGGTAATGAAATACGCAAACGGGAATCGAAAACCATTAGTTCCCAGGAAAAGAAGTCGAGCATATTTTCCTAACTTTTTCATTTGACCCTTGCTGCAGGACATAGCGGGAGTCTCCCCCATTTCCATAATCCGTGAACTCAGAGATTTTTACAATGTCACCATGTTTATCAATTTGTATGTCTGTCTGTATTGACATTTCATCAAATATTATCCCCCATATCTCTCCCCCTCTGGTATGTTTTGTCTATTTGCCTCAGTATACATCCACCGGAAAACATCATCATCAAATCCTGGTTTTTGTTTTATTGAATTTTTGTACAAAATTAGCAACGATTGAGAAGGCAGTACTAATAACTTGCTTGAATATAACAGTTCATAAGCATTTGGACTTCTATTGTACATTTGGAGACATACACCAACAAATGTGTTGGACCATCTCCGTCCTTTCGGGTGTCTTCCAACATTTTTTGCCTGTTCAACAAATAATTAAATCATATTTTCATCTGCTTCTTGTGTGGTATCTACTGACAATTATTGATTTCGTCACCTTAAGGTTACTACAAAATTTGATGTTTTCTACAGCATTACAAACTTGTGTCACACCTTTAACACTTACGTGAAATTTTCCTTCAATATTAATGTTAGACAAGTCTACAGTTTTTCCTGCAATTTTAAATTGCCATGTGTTGTTATTTTGAAATATTATTGTTCTTGATACATTGTTGCTATTGCTTATGTATCCACTTTCTGATTCACAAATAATCTCTTCAGATGAACTCTTCTTTATTGTATAATTTTCTGGCACTGATTTATTTATATCTGACCAGATTATATCAGAAACAGGGGATATTGCATCAATAGGATTAAGGCAGACACCTTTGTAAAATGTTTTGAACAATTTTCCAACCTTTCTCCTCACACTTTTGCCAAATGAAGTCAGTTGCAGATGTTCATGGGACTAGCAGAAAAGTTTGCAATTAAATAGAACACTCGCACATGAACATAAGTGTCCAGATTCTCAACCGAAAATGAGAAACCATTTAGCAAAGGACGTGTTAAACAGTAAAATGTTACATTTAATGAAACAGTTTATAATATATCTGTGGAAACAAAAGGACAAATAATGAATGGTGTGTGCAGCTTAGGAAAAATCTCCCACAGTATTTCAATATTTTGCTGTATTAGACCAATAACATATACAGATGATACAATATATTAGTTAAAGGTTTCTAACATGGGAAACCTGGGACCGTGGGAACACAGAGATAAACCAGTTACATTTGAAACTATTATGTCTGCACAATCCAACGACGATATTCAATATTGTTTTCAAAGATTTGTTATATTATGTGACAATTGCATAGATAGATCAGGTCATATTTTTGTCACAACAGGGCTTATTAACTCAGATGTTGACTTCGTCTAAAACAATGTAGTACAGAACAAACCATTTTTATTTGACCATTACAACGCTATTTGCGCACGAGCAGATTGGCGTTATATATACATGTGCCTACCTGTTAGTGTGTAGGATATATGCAACAATTGCCTTTTATCTGATTAGTCGGCTAACATAAGGTGTGTAATACATTTTTCACTAAGAGCTCTAGAACAGCACGTGATTCACAAGGAACTCGTGACAGAGTCGCTGGGTGCATATCTATATTGCGAATGCGGTAAACTTTATTTGGATAGACACATATATGGTTTGTTTCACTCAACCAATGAAGATAACATCATATTAATTATTTGAAGAAGAAACGCATTTGAAACACTTACCAAATTTTTCTTGATGGTTTTATCGGAATAATAACGTTGGGTCGCTAAATCACTTTAAGTGTTACAAGCATTCAACTTAACGCGCTGACATTTTAAAGTGAGATTCGTCTTCAATGTATAATTAGTCTTGTCTTTTTTGTGTAATTGTAACCTATTTGTATCAATATATTACAATTCAACGCATAACAAAATCGTGCAGTCTCACTTTAAGCAGTGGTTTGATTAAATTATTTATTATTATTTTTAATTCTTTAATGTACATTTCTTGGGTTTTGTCTGTTAAGAATTATATCGGCGTAAAAATGGTGTTTTATTTTAGAAGACAAAAATTCTTTAAAAAAGACAATTGGCATTGAAATTTAAGCTGACGTCATTTACAAATAATTACAGGATATGTATTAGATGCCCGATTTTCGATATCAAGCGACTAACGAGAATTCTCAAAATGATATCACATAATTCGGCCACCATGACCCATACTTAGTTTGAGATTAAATCCATCATACTTAATATCTGAACTGCATATTACTTTATACGTTAGTCATTGAAGATAACCTTTAACTACTATTCTCTTAATTGATTTATAAATTGTCAGGCAAATTTATCAATAATATTTATTAATATTTTCAAAAACAAACCGCAAAAGGAAAAGCTAAATCGGTACGCCTCTCGGATGCGGTATGTATCATTCTCGGATAAAAACATGATTCTGTGTTGATGGTCATCAACAAAACAACAGTTTATTGTTTAAAAGGGACACGGGTCATTCAAAGTAAGTATTGCACGGAACAATAGAACCATTCTGAACTGTAGTTTTATGTTTAGTTTTGTTGCTTCGTTAGCGATTACTTATATATAAGCGACACAGTCGAGGGATGTCCCGCTATTGAATATGAGTTTTCTTATTGTTAAATGTTTTTTTTGCGTGTATAATGCAAACATCTGATCGCCTGGATTAAATAAGTTGTGTAGAATAATGGTAGATATGGTTTAAAATGAGAACAGACCCTTGACATTGTCAAAAACATTGAAAATCTGTCTACTTTCTGGTTGTATGAAGCACGGGTATCCCTTTCCAA
Source organism: Dreissena rostriformis (assembly GCA_007657795.1). Taxonomy (NCBI): domain Eukaryota; kingdom Metazoa; phylum Mollusca; class Bivalvia; order Myida; family Dreissenidae; genus Dreissena; species Dreissena rostriformis. The sequence goes on along the minus strand of VMBQ01001113.1, from coordinate 12,555 downwards.
CATGTGATTATACCTTCACAGGCAACCTCTCAGATGGAGCTGGTCTAGTCTTGCTTAAATAAGATTCAGAAATTATTGTGTTTTTGTCGTATGAACGAAACGATGTTGGAGTGTGGTTGAGTTCAGTCTATTTAGAGAATTCGTTGTGAGCGAGGAATACGTAATAATAAATAAATAAATTTTTGTTGTAAATATTTCAGTTTTACAGATCATTGCATTTAAATTGCAAGTGTGTATGTGTGTCATAGTTTTAGTGAGAGACTTAATTGACATTGACCTACCATTGACCAATTTTCAAATTGACATTGACCGACCATTGACCAATTTTCAAATTGGCATTGATCTACCATTAACCAATTTTCAAATTGACATTGACCGACCATTGACCAATTTTCAAATTGACATTGACCTACCTATTTAGTACCTAGTGACGATTTCTTTTTAACCCTTACATCCTGTCCGTCAATTAAAAATCATGCCTTATAAAATTGATGTAGACACAGCATCATTCGATGAACTGAAATCGCTCCGCAGTGTTGGAGACAAGACGGCACAAGCAATTCTCAATTTAAGGGAGGACTTGGGCTATGTACCGAAGTTGGAATTGTCTTCATTAAGAGGTTACCGACCAACTCCGGAGTTCTGGAGTTGTGTTACTTTCTCGAAGCAACCGCAGGCGACTGTGGTCGCCCAACAAACGCAACCATCTTCTGAAGTAGAGCAACCGGAAGAAACTCTGGTCGCTCAGTCAAGACGAACGCTGTCACCGTTGAAAGATTTCTCTGACAAGGAAAATGTGGAGGAGGAAGAAAAAGAGGTGTCGGTTAAAAACGAAGCACGGTGTGTGGTACGATGAGGAAGATGAACCTAACACTTTGGTGGCAGTCAATAACGGCTCGAAGACGCAGTCTCCGGAAGATAGAAAACAGATAGATGAGAAGGAGCAGCAGTCTTCTTCTCTTACAGACAAACATGGAGAAGATGAACAAGATCGGCCTTGGTGGAGTTATTCTACAAAACAGAGATCACCGACGTTTGAAGGAAAAGTACAGGCAGATCATCAGGAAAGGCAGTGGTTGCGTACGACATCCAAACACATCGACACGGCTGTAAATAAACTATCTGGACCTCCTTCATCATTTATTAATAAGCACGGGACGCGACCAAAGGCTGTTAAACGTGAGGAAAGCCCAGAAAGTCGATACAAGATTGCAACATCTGGTACTCCGCGACAGCCGAGTGATCAGTATCAACAGTATTCTCAACAACCATTGCCATACCATTATCCGGCGCAACCAGCTGGGCCATACCAGTACCCGGCGCAACCAGCTGGGCCTTACCAACCACAACAAATGTATCAGCCATACCCTGGGCAACCAGTACAGCTCCCACCATTGCAACAAGGACCAAATGCATTTCCATACATGTGGTCCCCCTATCCACAGTGGTACCCGGCTCAGCCTTTTACAAGCATAGAGGACACCAAGGGATTGGAGTACAGGCTGGTGCAGCCAACCAGGGATTCGCACCGGCAGGGACCAATGAACAACTTAATGTATTACCTGTATGTACGAATGCACAACGCAACGTTCAACCGGCAGCCAGGGGCGTCATTGTACCCGATAGAGAGAATAACGCTGGTCGAACGCACCGACAGGATGATAGACGACAGAGGTTTACCCAACAACCAAAGACGCTTTTGTATAGTGGAAAAGGTAGTTGGAAGTCGTTCAGAAGCAAGTTTAACCGGTATGTGGTGGTGAACGATTGGACTGAAAGGTAGAAAAAGGACTATTTGTGCTTGTGTCTAACCGACACGGCGAGCGATTACCACACTCTGATAACTGACAAGACACCAGATATAAATTATAATGCTATCATGTGCAAATGCATTCTATACAAATAAAGTGATGAAAAACATTGAAATTATGGATAGTACATAGTAATTTTACAATTTGTTTACTATGTTTTAGTTCGAGAAGATGGGGGCATGGTGCTTTTGGCTGATTCGATGACTGACGTACAAGAAACCACTGACATGACTGGGTTGTCAGATTATAACGGTACGATCGCTGTTATTTTCAGTTACAAAATTAGTTCATTTAACACTGTGGCTAAAGGAACTCAGCAAACAGATTGTTACCGTTGTATACTACTAGCAAAACCTGATTGCTGAAGCTAAACTTGTTTTGAAAGCCTACCAGAGTCTTGGCATATTTATATCACGCTTTAAATCAATTGTATATTTAACTTTATGAAGGAAATCAGTACATACGAACAGGTGTCACAGAGTAATAAATATAATTTTTTTATTATTTGATTTTGTTTTGAGTGCATTATAAATTCATACAATATCATAGTTACAGTTTCAAAGAGATTGAATTGATTTCTGTGAATATGTTTGAGTATGATTTCTATGTCTTCTGAATGGCCGTAGTAGGTTACTTGGAACCACATGTTTAACTTTATATTGATCACATTGTGTTAGTTACAGTATTGGAAGTCTTTTCATGTTGAATTCACACTCAGGATGCAGACTGCATGCTTATCAGATCTAGCTATAAATAATGACAGTGACTTCAGATCTGAAGATTCTTAGACTAGGTGCTAATTAGTTACAGGCGTATAGAATTAAGGAAGTAAGGTACTGTATGATTGGTGGATGAGATATATATATGATTGGTCAGTGAGATGTGTAGGTGTGACTTGGTATAAGGGATACCGTATGATCAGTGGATGAGAGATCGAGATGATTGATCAGTGAGATGTGTGGGTGTGACTTGGTATTAGGAATGAAAGGGTTTCTAAAGAATGAGAAGTGAGTTAAAAAAGGGAAAAGTAAGAAGTCAGTGAAAAAGTTAGAAAGTCAGTTACAAGTTAGAGAGACAGTTGGAATTTTTTAATGCAATATAGGAGGATGGAATTTGTGGATAAATTATGAGAACTATGTGTGAATACAAGAGTAAAAGGTGTATTCTTGACACGTGCCATGTTTTGCAAATTAAGATTGATGAATGTGTCAACTTATTCCCATTAGATATATGTACATTTATTTATGTTTGCAACCTAACATCTTAATTTCAATATTTAAAAAAACAACAGCTTGAATCTTAATTGAAAACATATTTGAACATGTCTTTTCAGTTCATTCTTCGGACCAATCAGTGGAGTCAACATGCAGGCAAAGAATGTTTGCGATGTTTGTGACAAATCTTTTGATACCAAATCCAATTTAACAAGGCATCGACAAATTCATTTAGTAGATCGCCAGCTTACACATAAGTGCCTTGTTTGTTCAAAATGTTTCGACCAAAAAACTCATCTTGATCGCCACTACAAAATATATTTTTATCCTCAAATTTTTCTTTATAAAGAAAATGAAGCTAAAATTAAATGCACAAAAGAGGCCACAAAAATATTGCAAGACACAAACATTCAAGCCAAGATTGACCCCCAATGGTACCAGCCAGACACAGCAGAGAGAGCCGCCAAATCAGAAGCTGGAGAGTCATGGAAAGTCTGCGTCATTATGACCTTTGGAAAGTATCGAGGGCAGTCATTCAAGTGGCTCCTCGAGAATGACGTAGGCTGGACAGCATGGCTCCTCTCCCAATATATTGTTGTTGGAGAGAAAGATCTACTTATGAAATGGCAGAAGCAGACTCTGCTAGACCTTGTGAGGGAGTTTCCCTCCGTAAAGATTCATGTTGACAGACAAATAAAGCAGCATGAGGTTAGTTCTTTTTTTCAAGATTTTGTTTTATTTATGCTGCTTTTTTATTCAATTCTTACTTCACGTGTCTTTTGGATCATCATGTGATTTCACTCACCAAGGCCTTTGACCCTTTTCTGCAATTTGTGNACCATTTAACCACAGCATATGTTTTGTTTGTTACTTCCACCCAGTGCATAAATATATATTTGGTAAACAAATCAAGTTTATATAAATGCAACATTTAGAAATTTCGCAATCATTCGTTATGGTTCTTGTGACCTCGTTGCTGGTCTTACGCTGATTATCAGTACGGGTCCTGCCTTATATACAACGTAGTTTTCAGTGTTTCCGGAAAAAATATGGCGTATAACTACTACGCCTGTCCCCTCCAATTAAGCACCATCAGACCATGCGCCCCACGCAATCCGCTCGCCCCGACAAATTGATTTATGTAGCGCTCTACGAGCATCTGTGGGTAGGTCTGCCATTCGTGCATTAGCTGAAGGATACTATTGAGACCGTCCACTTCAAAAAGGTCCAGGATTGTAATTCTCGACGGATACAGCAATATTTTTGTTTAACACGATTCAAATCTTCAAACGTTTGTCGACAATATAAAGGATTCTTGCATTTGAAGTTTAGCAGTTCAGTAGTGTTTTTCAGAAAATGAAATGCCATACAACTGAATTATGATGATGCAGACTAGGATAGGCTATGACGAATGGGAAATGAATTTTTTTTTTTATCATAAACCATTCTGCACCAGCAGACCTTTCAGAAAAAAATGTGGCCAAAGTGAAGGCAGTATAAAAATGCGATCAATTATGCGAGGCTACCATAAATCAGACAATACCGGTAATACTCAGTGATGTTATAAGCAATGAAACAAAGCATGATTGTTTGGTCGTAAAGAAATGGAAAAAAAAACAGATCGCAATCTTAAGGCGTTGCATATAACGACATCCGATACCTCCACACGGCAAACATAAACGCTTCAGTAGATCGTCAAATCCCTTGAAAAAAAGTAAAACAATATGTGGACACTGCTGAAACAGCACCGTCGCGTTAAGGATCTACTGAAGTTAAGTTTCATAGTTTTATGTATAAAACTATTTTCATTTGATGCGAAAATGTCATTGCAACTCGCGTATTTCACAGACGAAAACACAGCATCTCCGGAAATAAATCAGCATAAAGATCAAGCTAATGATATTGGCGCTGGGCTGTTTCTCACAGCTCTGTGCCGTGAAGTACATTGTTTGGACTATTTTATAGTGAACATACTGTGTAAGTATTATCATCCTGCAAATGGGATAGGTTCAAACACAGGTTCTTACTAAACTGAGGCTGTTATCAAACTGATAGTTCGTAAATGACTGATATTTTGTCCAGAGTTGCCACTTTTATCGATTGGTTGACAACATACATGCAATATGAGAACAACCGCAGCCTGTATGTTTATCAGAAATATATGGACATTCATTGGGAGGAGCAAACATTTTGCTCGGATTGAGAAAAGACCGTCCATAGGAATATCAATCACACACGTTAAAAATACAAATTTATTGAAGGTTTTAAGTAGGCTTTCACAAAAAAATCACAACAAGCATATTAATTTGATAGATTTTGGCACACAAAGTGTTCAATTAATATTTGAATTAAGCTACAAAAAAAAAATGAAATGTTGGCATACGTTAATCGTTTGAAATGTTTTTGGAAATTGTCAGCATTTATTGTATGAAAGAGTTTACGCCTTAAAGAAGCAAAGAGCGCGATAGACGTCTTGATTGCAAATAGATGGTTTCAGAAGAAAGTATAACAAGTAATGGTTTATCAGTCAAACCGGGGATTGATTTCGTTAAATGCTAGATCAGTCAAAACGGGGATTGATTTCGTTAAATGCGAGATCAGTCAAACCGGGGATTGATTTCGTTAAATGCGATATCAGTCAAACCGGGGATTGATTTCGTTAGATGCAAGATCTCTCAAACCGGGGATTGATTTCGTTAAATGCGATATCAGTCAAACCGGGGATAGATTTCGTTAAATGCGAGATCAGTCAAACCGGGGATTGATTTCGTTATAAGATCTTTTTTGGAGAGGTGTCCAAGACGAAAGTGATGAGCATGATTCACGATTTCATCCTATTAACACAAGCGGTCGCCTATGAAACCTGAAAGCAATGGTTATGCCTCTTCAAATGACAACTACGAGTATTGAACTACTACCAACATCCTAAAGGTAAGTGACCATGAGACAAACACTATGTTATCCTCAGATACGTGACACATAGTTCACATTGACGAGACTCGAGCCGTATCGTATCCTCCCGAATCTGATGGTATTGTGAGGCACTTCAACATGCCACTATGATACACGTTTAGTGCATGCGATGCTGGAATGAAAACTCGCACGTTTTGTCCACAATTTAGGTATTGATGAAAGAGATTATGATGGGTAGTTAATTGCCACTTGTGAAATAGTGGGGTCGATAGATTCCAAATTTAAGAGAAAATTGAACTACCAACGGTTACGTGTGAAGGAGAAAAAGAATTTCAATTAAGCGCCATTAAATTTGAATGATTCTCATGTTTAAATAACGGCTATATCCAAATATTTATAATGACTCGTGTATGTTTATATGTCTGATAAAGTCTGGGTTTAGCACACTCACTGCTTTGTTTTGACCGTTCACATATGTGACCAGATGAGATTTTGTAAACTTGTAAAAAAACGCATAATATATCGGTGCTAACGTCTCTTTCAAATAGTTTGCTTACAATGCAGACATGTACACACATAGGTTCATCACTTCCTGATTTAAACTTCATTTATGTACAACTTGTGCATGCGATGTTATCCTCGACATGTTATATACAATGATTTCTAAAGAAGTGATACACGCTATACTTGCTGTGTGGATTAACGTAAACATTCAAGGTAATCTGTATTTTATTGTATGGTTTAATGTTGAATTGTTATACTATTCATCTATATCCTCTCGATAGTTACCCCATAAACACACATTTTTACAAATGCAACTAACCAAACATTTTTTTTATTAAATGGTATGCAATATTGAACCTTTTCACGAAAGTTGCAAATGAAATTTTCTTTAAAAGTAAATCATTTGTTATTTCATTGTTTTTGTCTTTCAATGACGGCCACCTTGAAATTTTACGTCAACTGTAATCTCGCGGTCAATTTTATATCGTTAAAAAAGATCGATCTTCAATCGAAACAAAACTAAAATAAACGATAAAGTGTTTAATTGTAAACTTTTATAAATATTAGAAAACAAAATATTAAGTCAGATTTGACATTAACTTCAGCAGACGAACTTGTTATTACGGCCCATCTGATGTCTATGAATGGCTGCAAGTTGAAAGGGAAGTTGTGAAGGTCTATTGCCGACATTCGTATAAAACGTTTTCCTTCAAATAAAACATGTAGAAGTAGTTGTAGTAGTAGAAGTAGGAGTAGTATTAGTAGTAGTAGTAGTAGTAGTAGTAGTAGTAGTAGTAGTAGTAGTAGTAGTAGTAGTAGTAGTAGTAGTAGTAGTAGTAGTAGTAGTAGTAGTAGTAGT
>VMBQ01001112.1:170471-194887 GCA_007657795.1 Dreissena rostriformis | reverse complement strand
TAAAATATTTTCTGGTAACAATAAATATCTCCTAAATTATAAATTTTTTAACAGCAATGCCAAAAAATGTCAAATCTAAGTAAATTCATGATAATGCTAAATTCACAAGTCTGTCTCCTTTTCAGCTTCTCACAAATGAAGTATACAATTACTCCCAAATGTGTTTTAGAATCTGAACATGAACATAAGTATTAGATCAAAGCATTGTGCTGAATGAATTATACTGTGACAAATTGTTGTGTTTATAATGAATGTTCATAGAATGTACAAATGTATAAATAAAATTAAATATTTTTTTATAAAAACGTCTTTTTAGTTATCAGTTACCGGTAATATTTTGTTCTGTAATTTCTTTTATATAAAATTAAAAAAGTTATTATTCAGCTTCATAGAGATTTGCTAAGTCCAATATTACGCTCTGTAAAAACCACTAAGTTCCAAATTCTGTCACGTGGCTTCACAAATATTTTATAAGTATGAAATTCCGCCCCGCGAAAGCAACAAAGTTCAAAATTCCGTCCACAAATCTCCTCCACACAAATTCTAAATATAAAAATACGCCCAGATTCGTTTTACATCCGGAAAAAATCAGTAGAATTACGCCCAGAAATAATTTCTGTTCCGGGCGGAAAACTGATTCCGCCAGTTGTACGGGCGGAATTCCAACATTACGTGCCAATTCCGCGCCGATTACGCCCGGAATCCGCCCCATTATTTCGTACGGGCATACGTAAACCACAAAATCAACGACTATACAGTAAACGTCTGTCGTAATTTTTTTTATCTTCAATAAATGAATTTCAGATAATTGTTAATTATCAACTCTTAAGATCGACACACATTTTCAAATGAGGTTATAATGAGGTTATAATTAAGAAATACGGCTTATAGGCCGAAGTGTATTTTCAAATTACGCACGGTCGAAAGTTTAGATGCGTACGGATTAAATCACGAATGCGAAGTTTTACTTTATACTACGCATCTAAACTTCCGGCAGTGGGTTATTTTACAACAAACTATGACCTGCAAGTACTGCTTAGAGTCTAACACGGTTGTATACTGACTACATTTCCTAATATAACTCTTATATTGTACGTACGGTACTTCGTCTAACGAAGCTCTGTTAATACTCGTCAGACATAGCTGTTTGATCATTTAATGTGATCACTTTCATTTAACTCGTACAGTCCATACATAAACTAACAACTCAAGATGGCACATAAAAAACTACAACAACAGGCATTAAGATACAAACATTTAATATAAATACTATTCGTCGACTGTTTTGCTATTTAGAATCCGTTCAAAATTATTAAATTCAAAATGTTATTCAAAGTATACGTCAATTTTAAATAACTTACGTAGAAGAACTGAAATCTCTTACATCAATGATTCAACAGTACTACCCCATAATCTACAACTATACCACGAACTTATTGCAAAAGAATTAATATTGGCCTCTTACGATAGCTTACATATGTATAATGAACTATGAAAAAGTTGCAACTTGAGAACGTTGGGCTACCAGGCAAACATGGGTTCCAGCGTCATTTCAGACAGCCCGAAGTTCAGGTTCTTATGATGTTTTGACTGCACTGACTTTAATTTATGTTCGCCTGAGACATGTGTTCCTTAATAATTTAATGTCCGGACTTAAGCTGCAGGTCAGTAAACGTCTCTTTAGACATGCATGATTGAAATTGGATGTTTCATATGATACCCAACCCGCCAATTATACAAAGAGTGCTCCCCCAGCCCTTGGATATAAACGGTATATAGTCATGTCTGGAACCGGCCCTTTATCGACTTAACGAGTTAAATTGATCTATTATGCACAATTATTCAAACAAAACAATATATGTTACATNAAATCAACCCGTTAATTCGTTAATTAAAATAGTGGATAACAAAGCATCTTCGTATTCAAATTTTTAAAAAGCCAAGAGTACAGAAGTAATGTCAGTTAAATACGACTTCGGATAGTTCGACTAACAATATGCTAGATTATCATAGACACATAATTGTAATATCGTTCAGAAAGAGCAGTCGACAACGACCTTTCTCCGACCGCATTACGTCCAATTAGAGGAGTACATGTTCAGAAAAATAGTTCCAAAATATATAATGTTTATTATTTTATAACTTATATGAGAGTAATACGGTTTAAATATTACCATTAACATATTAATAAATAGTAAAAATTCGAATTTGTGTACCATTATAATTCTTAAATCAATATAGTGCGGCGAAAGAATTGCGTTGACATGTACATGCACGATTGTTTATAAATGGCCGATACGGTGCGCATGTTAAACTGACAGAGGGCAGATCAAATGATTTAACGTGGGACTGTGCCAAAAATGAGGAAGCTTGTGATTAATGTGATATATTTGTGATAACATCGAATCGGGGAAGCTGTAAAAACAGCAATGGCATCGTCTGCAACACCGACGCGTCTTTTGGTAAGGAATTGTAAAGAAAAAATAGTCAAGTCTTGACTTTAATTGCAAACTTTTCAAAGACATGTTTGCTTTTGCACTTATCATAATATTGCATGCGTGTCATGTAGGGATTGCTTGATTGTTATTAAAATTTCTGCCAGCACTTCTTGAGTAACAATTATTAATGTTTATATATTGTATTTACTTCCCACCAAAGATTTATTACATCTACATGGTACGTTAACCTGTCATCACTGACAATTAGTCTTATTTATAAGACGTTGCCAAGAATTTAGAGATACTTTTTATACGGGCTAAATTCTTTGGAACGTCTTATCGGCGAACGACCAGTTATGTGGTGGATACCAGAAAGTTTAAATTTTCATCAATATGCTTAAAATTGCAAAATAACATTACCAACTCATAAAGTTTTAGTTAAGAAGTCCATTTTTACCTCAAATATCGTCGAATTGAAGTTAAAAGGCATAATTTGTTTCAGTTAAACTTCTGCTTAAATCGCAATACAATCACTGACCTCTCGCCATGTTATGAAATATTTAAATATCAACCAATCAGAAGAAGGCATTACGGTGTAATAGGCTGCGTTATTGATTAAAATCTACCTGCGGTTTACAACGCGTACAGCGAGAAAAATAAAAAATGTGAATAGTGTGTTGATTTAAATTGCCTAGGCGTGCAAAATTGAAAGTGTCATTACATAATTCTTACGGAACATTAACGAGAAATGAATTATCTACACAGGTATGTAAATATTATTGCAATCCGTTGATATTAACTGTCTGATATCGGGGCTTGAATGTTGCGCATCAAATTCCTTGCGCAACAATATAGGCAAAGAAGGAAAACTTTCCACCACATTTTGAATCGTTCGCCCGTTGTACGCTCCAAATATTACCCATATAAAAAGTAGCTTAATATTTGAGAGCGTCAACAAGTTGGACTACACTGACAATGATTTAACAGTCATACGGCTCTGTACGTATAGCCTTTCCTATGGGGATTGTCTAGCCGTACGGCTTAATAAAGTATAGAATTGTCATTCAGTTCTGTTAATCAGTAATTTTGTTTAAGCTCATAAAAGTACACAAATTCTTCATCTGTTTTGGCTTCCTTTCATGTAATGCGGGTTCTAATTTGATTCTTTAATTTGTTGACGTTCCTAAGTAAGGTGTGAAAAACTGTTTTTTTTCTGCTCTCATTCAAGTAATACGGTTACTAATTTGATTCTTTAATTAGTCAACGTTCCTAAGTAAGGTGTGAAAAACTTTTTTTTCTGCTTCCATTCATGTAATACGGTTACTAATTTGATTCTTTAATTAGTCAACGTTCCTAAGTAAGGTGTGAAAAACTGTTTTTTTTCTGCTCTCATTCAAGTAATACGGTTACTAATTTGATTCTTTAATTAGTCAACGTTCCTAAGTAAGGTGTGAAAAACTTTTTTTTCTGCTTCCATTCATGTAATACGGTTACTAATTTGATTCTTTAATTAGTCAACGTTCCTAAGTAAGGTGTGAAAAACTGTTTTTTTTCTGCTCTCATTCAAGTAATACGGTTACTAATTTGATTCTTTAATTAGTCAACGTTCCTAAGTAAGGTGTGAAAAACTTTTTTTTCTGCTTCCATTCATGTAATACGGTTACTAATTTGATTCTTTAATTAGTCAACGTTCCTAAGTAAGGTGTGAAAAACTGTTTTTTCTGCTTCCATTCATGTAATACGGTTACTAATTTGATTCTTTAATTAGTCAACGTTCCTAAGTAAGGTGTGAAAAACTGTTTTTTTTCTGCTCTCATTCAAGTAATACGGTTACTAATTTGATTCTTTAATTAGTCAACGTTCCTAAGTAAGGTGTGAAAAACTTTTTTTTCTGCTTCCATTCATGTAATACGGTTACTAATTTGATTCTTTAATTAGTCAACGTTCCTAAGTAAGGTGTGAAAAACTGTTTTTTCTGCTTCCATTCATGTAATACGGTTACTAATTTGATTCTTTAATTAGTCAACGTTCCTAAGTAAGGTGTGAAAAACTGTTTTTTCTGCTTCCATTCATGTAATACGGTTACTAATTTGATTCTTTAATTAGTCAACGTTCCTAAGTAAGGTGTGAAAAACTGTTTTTTTTCTGCTCTCATTCAAGTAATACGGTTACTAATTTGATTCTTTAATTAGTCAACGTTCCTAAGTAAGGTGTGAAAAACTTTTTTTTCTGCTTCCATTCATGTAATACGGTTACTAATTTGATTCTTTAATTAGTCAACGTTCCTAAGTAAGGTGTGAAAAACTGTTTTTTCTGCTTCCATTCATGTAATACGGTTACTAATTTGATTCTTTAATTAGTCAACGTTCCTAAGTAAGGTGTGAAAAACTTTTTTTTCTGCTTCCATTCATGTAATACGGTTACTAATTTGATTCTTTAATTAGTCAACGTTCCTAAGTAAGGTGTGAAAAACTTTTTTTTCTGCTTCCATTCATGTAATACGGTTACTAATTTGATTCTTTAATTAGTCAACGTTCCTAAGTAAGGTGTGAAAAACTTTTTTTTCTGATTCCATTCATGTAATACGGTTACTAATTTGATTCTTTAATTAGTCAACGTTCCTAAGTAAGGTGTGAAAAACTGTTTTTTTCTGCTTCCATTCATGTAATATGGTTACTAATTTGATTCTTTAATAAGTTGACGTTCCTAAGTAAGGTGTGAAAAACTGTTTTTTCTGCTTCCATTCATGTAATACGGTTACTAATTTGATTCTTTAATTAGTCAACTTTCCTAAGTAAGGTGTGAAAAACTGTTTTTTCTGCTTCCATTCATGTTATACGGTTACTAATATTAGTCAACGTTCCTGAGTAAGGTGTGAAAAACTTTGTTTTCTGCTTCCATTCATGTAATACGGTTACTAATTTGATTCTTTAATTAGTCAACTTTCCTAAGTAAGGTGTGAAAAACTGTTTTTTCTGCTTCCATTCATGTTATACGGTTACTAATATTAGTCAACGTTCCTGAGTAAGGTGTGAAAAACTTTGTTTTCTGCTTCCATTCATGTAATACGGTTACTAATTTGATTCTTTAATTAGTCGATGTTCCTAAGTAAGGTGTGAGAAACTGTTTTTTCTGCATCCATTTATGTAATACGGTTACTAATTTGATTCTTTAATTGGTCGACATTCCTATATAAACGACACCGCAACAATAATGGGTGTGACCGTTTCATTAGATTTGGTGTGTAATGGAGTCTGCACATGTTTTATGAAATAAAGGTGTCCTCGTTTAAAGCGTGTTTATCCAACTTTAACAAGTAAGGTGTGAAAAACTGTTTTTTCTGCTTCCATTCATGTAATACGGTTACTAATTTGATTCTTTAATTAGTCGACGTTCCTAAGTAAGGTGTGAAAAAAGTTTTTATTGAGTTGCGGCATCAATATTATGAAATTCAATGACGGCAGCCGTCAAAGGCAGGTCTTAGAAATTGAGTTACACAAACAATTTTATTATATTTTAGTCAATAGATAAATAGATAGTTTCATACAAGCAATCTATCAGTTTTCTGAAAATGGGCATGTCTTTTACCGTTGGGGAAAAATTCTCCACTTATGGTGCATTAATAGGCAAAATTAAACTGTACCAGTGTTCAAATTGTGTACAGTTTTACAAACGTAGTTCAAGGAAAATTGAGGCTGATAAAAGCAGATGCCGATTTTGAGATGCTAGTTTTTTTTTATGCTTTATATTCAATTATAAAACATCTGATTATACATCGGACCATTCACTGCGTAGAATGAGCTCAAAACTTGATCCCCAAACAGTTATTATTAAATGTTGGTCCTATTTGACTATCATAAGCTCTGAGTTTGGTATTACAGATAATTAGAGAAGTGGTTGTATTTACTGCATTATTTATTTTTGGTTTCGTTAGTTGGGACATTGGACAACTTGTGTAACCATTGCACCTGGCAAATTATCTAACTACATTACAGACCAATGATGATTGTAAATCAATACATTATGTACATATAGCATTACTTTTATCAGCCTAAAACACAATATCACACATAAACCATCAAGGTTAATTATCTAAGCAGGTGGCAGCGTTAGCAAAAATCCATCGAGAGAACTAGTGTAAAGCAATTTAGAATTTTATTTTTTAATAGTTGTTGGCCTTTAAAGCGATCAGTTACAATGACTTCTACATTGAAATTCTCGAGGTTTTGTACAAATAACAAAGCAGACTAGATAATTGAGGCAAAGAGAATGAAGTAATGACTTGGAAGAAATGTGCTAAAATAACTCAAGATATATCTTTTTGAAAGAATGACAATATACACAATTATTTTCCAATAAATAGTTCTAATGTAAATAATGGTTGTGAAAATTAACTTGATTTAGTTGGATTTTTTACTCCACCATTTGAAAAGGAGATAAGTAAGAAATGTTGCAAAATATTTAAGTTATTAAGTAATTGTTGAACATTCAAGATGGTGATGAACTTTGAATTATTGTCTATTGTAGATGTAATTTTAACATTAAGATGTTTCAAGGGGTCGATTTTACAAATTGTGTGTTGTAAATGGTAATTTTTTTAAATCTGTTTTTATGAGCAGACTTAAGAAGTACAGAAGATATTAAATCATAATTCTATCGCATTTTTTTTATCAAATAGGTTTATTTTCTTAACAAATATATGCAATAGATTTTTTTTTCCCAGGCCAAGAGGGGAGGCAATTATTTGCACCTAATAATACTCTAAGTATGATACTACAAATAACTTTAAAATTTTAATTCCCTTATTTGGAAGAAATAAAGTGATATTTGTACAATATATTGGTAAGCCACAGCAAATTTATATATATATATACATTGTATGTATACGAATCAATTTGCTTCTTAACATGCACTCCAAGGGTTCACAATTGCATGGTGCCTTAAAGATTATCTCTGTAATCCTGTATCATTGTGTCAAGGGTAGAACGATCAGTCGACTTATAGTCTGTCATCTAACTTGTATTGTGTGTGTCTACATTTTTGACACTCTTTTGTTATTGCACCGATACCTTTTATTGATCCTGTCAATGAGAGCCTATAAATACTCAATCTTTAAACGAGCAATATTTTATAGCATACAATTTATGCTTAACATAAGACTACAATGTGAGAACATTATTTAAAATTTATTTCGTGATTTATTGCAACAACAATAATAAGACATGCCAAAATTCTATGATTGATTTAAATTACTTTTAGATCTCTCCTGATTATTTTAATGATGGTATAAATATGCAATTAAGAAACCACAGATGGTATCACCTTATTGAATGTATTGATGTGACTTATAAGAGAATGAACAACTGAGCTTCAATAATGGCTAATAAGGGTCTTTGGTAGGTAATTTTTGTGTCACAGTTATCTTTAAATTACAAATGATTCAATTCAGAGGTTGTAGTAAAAGCATTTGTGATGAGGTCTTGCAAGTATTTGTGATTATAAAATGCTGAAATATGACTAAGCTTACCTGAGCACAACATGTCTGCATTTTAAAAAATTATTTTTAATTCTGTAGATGTTAATTGATTTTTCAATATTCAAGATTTGTTTTTTATAAAGTCAAAACATAAATTATGCACCTGTTCATGAAATTTAGCTAATTTCAAAACAATATCACTAGGTCAAGTTGAAGGATAAACTTAGGAAGTTTGTTTACCAAATAATATGAACTTTGTCAAAATGTTAATCACAATGCCTGCGAGTTTGCAAAAAAAACATGGAAGCACTAATAGCATGGCAGTTTTTCTCATACTACTAAAGGTAAATCCACTCTAGAAGTCACATTATTTCCCCTATCACCAAGAAACATGGTCAAAACATTTGCAACAATGGCATCTCCATTGACTTAAAAACTGGGTACACTGCATTGAAAACATACCCATGATGGTGTGAGGCACCATCTATAATAACATCTTGACAAAGCTTGTTAACCCTTTGCATGCTGGGAAATTTGTCGTCTGCTAAAATGTTGTCTGCTAAATTTCTAAAAATAGCATTTTCTTCGAATTTTTTCAAAGAATACTATCAGAATAGCAAACAGTTTGGATCCTGATGAGACGCCACGTTCTGTGGCGTCTTATCTGGATCCAAACTGTTTGCAAAGGCCTTCAAAATCCGGTTCCAGCACTCAAAGGGTTAACATTGTAGTGGGCACATTTATTTTCCAATCTTCATTAAACTTGGTTAGAACATTTGCCCCATCAAAACTGGGAGCTAGGTGACTAAGACAAGATGAAGAAACACTTTGTAAAATGTGTAGAAGTCACATTTTCTACCATTGCATGACACTTGATCTGACTACAATATTCTGACATATGTACTTGATCAAACAAGTCTTACAGAAGCCTTATTCTTTTCTGTGCCATTGCTTTGACATGACCATGTTCTACTCAATCTGCATGCTTACTTATGATTATCACTGATTTGGACATGGTCAAACACTGTCACAAGAATGTAATTTTATGGTTACTGATTTTAATGATGGTCAAACATCTCTATTAACTTGCGGACCATGGTGAACTCGGTGTCATCAAAGTTATGGCAATGGGGACATTCACGCTTTTGGGGTAAGTCCTTCCATTAGATGATTTGTCCCGACATTTGTGGAATTAATTATTTGAGATGCCTGTAACGCTTTTTCTTGTCTTAAAGTCGGACTTCTTAGCTCAGTTGGTAGCGAGCTGGACTACAAATCCAAGGATTGCAGGTTTGATCCCAGCCAGGCCACATAACTTGTGTTTGGATTGGTGATGAAATTAAATCTACAGCAATTCTCCCCCTATCTATGATTCAAGTGGAGAAATTGTCAGTTACTGTCATACGTATGTGCACTTAGTACTGGTAAACCAGCTAACTCAGGAAACATGTGAGTTGGTAAACTGACTGCCATGATGACTGAAATTCTGTTGAAAATGCCGTTAACTCAACTAAAAAAAAACAAAAAAAACTTGTCCAGTGTTTTGGGTAAGCATGTTAATTTACGAAGACTGAAGGGATGATATTGTGATTGTTTCAAGGTTGACCTTCAAGTGCGAGACAACGTGCTGCAAGGATTTGTGATCTTGGTAAGGTCCGACCACCCCAATATATCAAATATACAAACATTATATATAGACCCAAGGTACCCCATCAGGGAAACTGGGGCTAAATGTACCACAATATATCAACTATACAAACATTATATATAAACTCCCAATCCCATCAACGAAACCCACAATATAATCATTATTATACAAGTTTTTTACAATTTGAGTTACTATGTATTGGTATGTAAGGATGTTCGAACATCATCTCCGAACTCTAGTAAATTCCTAAAATTCCTCCAGTTTTGTAAAGTTTTTAGCTCACCTGGGCACAAAGTGTTCAAGGAAAGCTTTTATGATCACTATTTGTCTGGCATCTTTCAGTGTTTGTCTTTTGTTGTCAACCTTTGGCTTGTTTACACTCAAAAGGCCGTTTTTTATGCCCCAGGTAGGGTGGCATATAGCAGTTGAAGTTTGAACTGTCCGTCAGTCTGTCTGTCAGTCTGTGCGTCCGTCCAAAAACTTTAGCATTGGACATTACTTTTGCAATTTTGAAGATAGCAACTTGATATTTGACATGCATGTGTATCTCATAAAGCTGCACATTTTGAGTGGTGAAAGGTCAAGGTCATCCTTCGAGGTCATAGGACAACAAAATCCAAGGGAAGTAACAAGATTTGAAGGGAGATAATTTCTATACCTGCCAAATGATAAATAGAAATTTTATTTCAAAGCGGCGCAGTGGGGGGATTGTGTTTCTGACAAACACATCTCTTGTTGGCTCAATATTGATGAAACTTAGTTAGAATGTTTATCTATACACAATATGCGCCTAATTTGAATGGTTTTTTTGTGTGTCAATAAACTAGGATACCAGTTAACATGTTTCATCCAATTTTGATGGAGCTTGGCCCCAAAATTTATCTTGACAATATCAAAGCCATTCTTGAATCTGGGTCAAGTGGAGTCAAGAACTTAGGTGACCAGGTAAAGTCTTAAACAATTGGTGTACCTTGAATTCAAGTGAGCGATAAGGGCCATCATGGCCCTCTTGTTTCTTACTTAATAAACTTTTGGAAAGTAGACATTGCATTTCTGGAATATTTTTTAGAAAAATGTATGTGTTGCATGAAATACCCAATGACTATATTTGCTGCTTTATATTAATGCATGAAGAATTCAGCTGCTTGCAACCTTGTAATCATAAGCCACGCAAAAAGTAAAAATAATTTAAGGACTAGAATGTATCGGTAATATCGACACTGAGACTGATGTAGGCGATTGGAAACCCAGGAATAGCTGGTATCTGTAACTCGGTGAAAATTTGATTTTTCTGCTTTTTAACATGAAGTACAAATATGAAAATGGCCTGAATGATAGAATCCATAGGATTATGTATTTTCATTCAGAATAAAGTGACCTCAGATTTAAATTTGTCAATATTCATGTGACACAAGGGGATATAACACTGTTGTGTGTACCTAGAGATCAAATGAGTTCGGAATAAGGTCTGTAGTAAAACATGTACTGCTGCATGGGTGCTGTTTTACATTTAATTAAGGGCCAATATTCACAAAGCTCCGGAGGGAAATCTTAACTTAGGTTGTACTGAAGAGGAAAATTTCAGATCAAGTTTTCTTTAAGAAATCTTATGTTTTCTGTTTACAAAATGT
The DNA here is from genome assembly GCA_007657795.1 of Dreissena rostriformis. NCBI lineage: Eukaryota > Metazoa > Mollusca > Bivalvia > Myida > Dreissenidae > Dreissena > Dreissena rostriformis. The sequence goes on along the minus strand of VMBQ01001112.1, from coordinate 183,694 downwards.
TGAAATATTAATCTATGTAGCAATATTTACTTGTTTAAAACAAATAACTATTAGAAAACTTAAAAATAACATAGCCAGAGACTTAAGGAATTTTATGAATTTAAGGAATTTCCTTAGCAAGCTTTGTGAATAAGGGTCCTGAACTCTAGGTATAAGGTTGCTCTTGCTTCGATGACTTAGATATTGTGCATGTTTTCGGGCAACATGAATAGTAATTATTATATAGCCTGTTTGAAATTGAAGTTTCTTAGGTGGATACAACAAGTAGTTTGAATACAATCTGGGCGAAAACATGTCTTGCAAGCACCGATATACATGTGTATACAGAGTATACAAAACTTTACACAATCAAGAAAATTGGCACCTTTTTCATTTAGATCTTTAAGAAAGTAGAAGAATGTTCTTCTATCTGTGCACACAATCAATATTGACAGACCAATTTCTGTCCTGTTAAATATTTTCTTTGCAGCAAATTATCCGATAATTATTGGCGACATGCTGAAAGTTGAATCCACTTGAAATAGCGGGCCATTGATTTAACTCTGCATTGTTTCCACAGTTTAGGAAGGCAGCTTTCAAATTATTGGTTTCCTTCCTCGTATGGATTTCAGCTTGTTCTTTCTGTTAAATTTGATATTTTTGGCTCTTTATATATTTCTGATTTTGGAAGTCTATCTGTTTTAAACACTATACAGTGAAGGCCATTGAACGCTTATATTTCTGCTTTTCGATGTAAAACTATTTTCATGAAACCCATTCAGCCCAGGTGATGCATCCAGTTGTCTTTTGCAAATAAAGTATCCACTGCATAACCCAGAAATAAACAATTTTCTTGGAGCTAATACAAAAAACATCAAAGTAGCATGACTTATTTTCATATTTCAGCAAATCAATATTTGTGAGGTATCAAAGTTTTTTATGAGGAGAGTTCATTGAGATCTTGTGTGTTTCTGCTTTTTGAAAGACAACTTTATTACTTTGCATTATGACTTATGTTTTTTTTTTAAGAATATGTGCAGTACGGTATACTTGGACAAAACATTATGCCGAAAATGGTTTGTACGATAATCTATGGTAATCTTTTTTAAAAGTAAGGTTTTGTAAGCCATGAATGTATCAAAAGTTCTGTAACATCTTATCAAGTGTAAGCACCTGAGTAAAATAAGAAAGATATGGATTTTGTATATAGCACTGCAGTCCAATGAGATTTATTTTAATTACTGTGAATTTGAAGCAGTTCAAGAAATGGGTAGTTCAAGTGATATCGGTTGATAAATTTGTTTGTCAACCTTAATGAATTTCTCGGTGAATGTAAGAGACATACAAAAGATTTTATCATTGCATTCCATTTTAAATAGTTTGAATTACTTTTGAAGTAGAAATCAATGTTTATGGGGGCACAGTGATTTGTTGAGCAATTTACCATGACTCTTTTCACATCTTGTTTATACGCCAGTTTAAAAAAAATCGGCGTTTTATGGCAGGCGTCCAGGAAAACCAAGTCCAACCAATAACTCAAACAGTTTAAATCAGATCATCATTAAACTTGGAAATAATGATTATGGGTATAATATCTTATACCAAGTTTGATAAGCATTCTGAGAATTAAGCTGTTCTGAATTATGGCCCTTGAATTACAGAAAATAGTCAGATGAATACTTTGTCCGCTCTCTAACTCCGATAGTACATCCCATCATCATTAAACTTTGTGGGCTTATAATCTCCACCAAGTGTGATAACATGCCAAATTGCATGAAACACACTAATACACTTATGAATTATGGCTCTTGAATTATCTGCAGTTTGCCAAATTAATGTTGTCTGCTTTCTAATAAGTGGATTCCATATTTAATAACTTCAGTTTGCATTAACCAATCTTATGGAAACTTGAAATATACTAAGCTTCAACTTCAACGGAATACTCTTCACCGCCACGGTGGACATCTTCTGAAGATTTTTAAGAGAGAGAGCTAGCTCATGATGGAAGTTGAGAATAGTCAGGTCAATACAAGGTCACTGCTACTAAAAATAGAAAAATGGTTTCTGCTCAATAACTTCAGTTTGTATGGAGGTATTGCATTCAAATTGTGTGTGTAGGTAACTTAAATGGATGCTTAGCATTTCATTGCATTTGGAGCTAATGGAGTCAAGGTCGAAGTCACTGTTACTAAAATAGAAAAACTGTTTCAGCTCAAAAACTTTTGTACAGATGTATGTATTGCGCTGAAATTTTGTGCATATGTTGTCTTCATGTAGATGTAGCTTGGGATTGCATATGGCCAATCTGCAAAAGGTCAAAGGTCACTGATGCTAAAATTAGAAAAACAGGTTCTGCTCAATAAGTTTGGATTTGGTATTATGCTAAAGCCCCAGTCCCACAAAGATGCCGGGATTATCCTTGTAGCTGCCGTGTAGGGTCCAGGGACAGCCATAGGGTTCCGGGACAACGGTACTTATGCCTTGGGGGTTCTTCATTGCCAGTCACAGAACACATTTCAGACCCTTGTTCTTTAAGGACTGTTACAGCAGTTGTACAGTTGTCTCCTGTGCTACTGACGATGCAACATGGGTGATGAGACGAGCTGATGCTGATGAGATGCCAGCTTCTAAGTTGCAAAAAATAACTCAGGTTGAAAACAGTATCCTGATTGCTTAAGCGAAGCTATGACAGAGAAATAGCAAATTCGCAAAAAATATTTATCTAAACCTGTGAATAGAATGAAAAGGAGAACCATCTGGGTCAGACAATGGCTCGCCAGACAACTAGGCCTGAGTGATTACGTACTGCTGATGGACAAACTCATTTAAAGACCCAAAAGGGTTCTTTAATATCCTTCACATGGGCTTTAATTCTGTCATTTAATCCAAGTGGAAACTCAAACTATTCCTTAATAAATGTAAGGAACCATAATTTCAAAGTTTATACCAACCTTAACGGCTTTGTTGAGTAAAGTTTCATATTGTTACATATTTCACCTTAAAAACATCTAGATTTCAGCATTTCAGTTTAACTTTTGTTATCAGATACTATCCCATGTATTTCAAATTCTTATACTAGATATTTGCCTGTTACTTTAAATCCTTGTTGCCGCTGTTCTTCATCGGTAGCAGATGCTGCTCGTAACGATCTTTTGGGAACTGGAAAGCCAGCTTTGACAATACGCTTCATTTTAGATGGCATTTTGACATTTTAGCTTTGTATACTAGATTTGATTACAGAATGATTGAATCACCGAAAATCAACCTGCTTTTATACAAGTTATTGTCGATACAGTGTAGATCATCGTTTTTGGTCAGTATGCATGTCATGTTAGTCCATGTCATTGTCTTGTAGGTCCGGAATGATCTGTGTAGATGCTGTGTTGGTCCGTGTTTATCCGTGTCTCTGCCATGAAGGTCCGTAGCTCTGTCGTGACTGTCTGGGACAGTCCGCGTGGTGCTGGGTTGATGGCATGTTGCTGCTAGGTTGGTCTGTGTGGTGCTGGGTTGATGGCATGTTGCTGCTAGGTTGGTCTGTGTGGTTGCCTGCCTTGTCATCGGGTCATGGTCTTTGGACCGTCGACCCTAAAAAATCTCAAAAGGCCACAGATCGTACCGGTTCTTGATCCGGGATGATCCGGGACGATCCTCGACTGCCGTGTCCATCCGTGCTTATATAGGACTGAGGCTTAAAATTGCTTGTGTAGATGAACACACATGCATACCAAGCATTGGATTCTTTTTTGAAACTTTTGGGTCAAAGTCACTGTAGCTATTTATTGAAAACAGTTTGTACTCAATAAAGTTATTATAATGGAATTATAACATACTGGATTTTGAATAGTAGTGTTGTGTAGATACCTGCAGACCACACTTAAGATTTGCACAATTATTTCAATTTTATTGGATTAATACGTTAAAATTTAAAGACCAAGTTTCATGGCATTGCAATGTTTATTGTTGTCTCAAATATTGCTTGTTGATCACAATGCACAAGTATTTGAGACATCATGGCCCTAATGTTAAACAAATAGACAATTGCCTGCGGTGTTACATGTAAAATCTGTTTAAACCCACTGGCTATGATGGGGTACCAGCTGACAAAATCAGGTTGCCCTTGGTCATATTGCAGTAGTCCTAAGTTTCAAGATTGTCACAGTCACTCCTGCCAACATATGATTTGTTTATGCCCCCGAAGGTGGATATATATTGATGGCACTGTCCATCTGTCTGAAATTCCGTCACACTTTGCGTTTAGGTTTCGAAAAATGGTCATAACTTTTGCAATATTGATCATACATGTAGCAACTGGATATTGGACATGCATGTGTATCTCACGGAGCTGCACAATTTGAGTGGTGAATGGTCAAGGTCAAGGTCATCCTTCAAGGTCAAAGGTAAACAATTATTTTTTTTTTAAAGAAAATCAAAGCTGCGCATAAGGGGGAATTGTGTTTCTGACAAACACATCTCTTGTTCAAGCTGTTTTGATATTACATGTATGTGGAAAAATTTTGTGTTGTCAATGTAAATAGGCTCTGATATTAGCTGGATAATGATACGAACAATACGATCAACTTATTATACAGTATCAAGCATAGATCCAGATCAGCCTGCAGTCTCCACTGATCAATATAAAGTGAATTAAAAATTGTGATGGTCTCATTAGAGGACAGGATAGCTCCAACCCAGACTGCACTGGTGGGCTTGAGGCTTGACTTTTTGCTGGATACATATGGCATAAGACACATTTTTGCACGACACATCTCAAATAAAGATGCTGACTAATCTGAAAATGGTGTAGCCTGATTTGGAAATATCACATGTGCCTGGACCAAAATCTGCTTATTTGAGAGCCCAAGTTGAATTTTATATATCTGATTGGTTAATGACAATTATTGTTATTTTTGGACTTGCATAGACTTTATAATCCTCTGTTATTGTATCCCTTTTCAAAATAAGTGCTAAGCATTAGTTCTGTAAGATAAAGTGTTCATAGCGAAATTTCTACCAGTAAAGAAATTTTCTCTAAATTTTAACATAGGTTTTTTTTTTAGCGACTGGGCTTTTAAAATTAGATGAAGCAATTATAGCATTTCCTGTTAAATGCCCAAAATAAAAACAAAACAATGTATTAACATATTGTTTCTCTGTCCATAAGAGTTAGTAAATGCCTGCAAAATAAATTGAGTAAGACTACATTTGTGACTAGCAGAAAGTAATGACTATATTATCCATTTACATTCTTCTTTCAAACATTATCAAATGGATTTCTTGCAGTAAAATGAACGCCATAACATTTGATGCCCTTTAAAAATACAATGAATTATTTTCATTGGACGAGGGCATTACATTGTATTGAAGTGTTGGTTTACCTATTGATCGTGTCATTAGATAATAAGATCAAATACTTGAACTATAAATCTAAAATCTCCCCCAAAACAGCTAGACTGATTAAAAAAACGTAATGACTACTAATGTGTAAAGTAAAAGTTCAGATTCAATTCTTCGTTCAGCACTTGAACTCCATAAATATTGTCTCTGTTTTTATCACCTCTTTACAAGATATGGGTTTGCCCATAAATAACTGACACAAGCTTTAGTGTTTCATTTATAGGGGGTCCCAAAAGCCAGTGCTATTGACATTACTTATTTGTACAAAAGGAAAGCAAACACTCGGAGGGATCCGCAGAATTCGAGCGCACTTCACATGTCCAATATTTTAAGTAGGCCACTTTAGAGTGTTTTTGTTTTATTTAGCATGAAAGTATAAGTATATCCTATGATGAGTTTATAATAATCAAGACTGGAGTACACAGTTTTTGAATATTACTTATCGGTTATGGGGTATCAGAAAACTGAACTTCAAAGGAGGATAAGCTTGGCATTTTCTATGGCACATAAAGCTCAGACTTTTAATCTGTGCTTCATCTCTTTCTTTGAACATTTTTTGTTAATTTTATTTTTTTATAACTCTTCTTTTTTTTAGTTCCATAAGTAAAACACTGACCTATACTGTCTTGTTACCATCGGTTAGACTGGTATTCGAGCTTCGAGCCTCGAGAACTGGGCTAAATGCATGTGTGTTTTGGGTCATCCCAGATCAGCCTGTAGAGGAGACTTCCTTAAAACAAAAAATACCATAAAAGCTGAAAGAGTCCTCCCTGATTAGCTTGCACGGACTGCACAGATTAATCTGGTTTGACACTTAACGCACATGCTTGAAGAGTTGAAGCCCAGTTTTTCCAGAACGAGCCTTATTTTAGGCAAGTAACCAATTGCATGCCTACAGCACTTAACATCAAAATGATTAAAACAATGGTATGGTTTCGGAATGGTCATTGCAAAGCAATTGGGGGTTGAAATGGGTTGAAAGGCATTGGTAATATAAAGCATGATCACTATCCCTTCTAAGGTGACACATTATCCGACTATCATAATTCAAAATGGTTGGTGAGTATTATATTTGGGGCTAGGCTTCTTGCGAGCCATGTCATCATCAAGGGAGTCATCATCAATAAANTTAAAACAAAAAATACCATACAAGCTGAAAGAGTCATCCCTGATTAGCTTGCACGGACTGCACAGATTAATCTGGTTTGACACTTAACGCACATGCTTGAACAGTTGAAGCCCAGTTTTTCCAGAACGAGCCTTATTTTAGGCAAGTAACCAATTGCATGCCTACAGCACTTAACATCAAAATGATTAAAACAATGGTATGGTTTCGGAATGGTAATTGCAAAGCATTGGGGGTTGAAATGGGTTGAAAGGCATTGGTAATATAAAGCATGATCACTATCCCTTCTAAGGTGACACAATCCGACTATCATAATTCAAAATGGTTGGTGAGTATTTTATTTGGGGCTCGGCTTCTTGCGAGCCATGTCATCATGTCACAGGTCATATGCATCATCAATAAAAATGCTTTGACTGGATAGCGGAATAAGTTGCTATAATGTAACATTTTCTGTTTTGTAGGAGAGTCCCTCAGTTCTTTCCACAGAGATTGACCGTCGGCTCGAAGATGATGGTCTCAATCCTGAATGTCCATCCGAAGAGAAGCTCTTCTATATATGGAGGCTGTACCAAACAGCTGAGGTGACACACTACTATTCTTTTTAGCACTTACTGGCGTTCTTTTCTTGTTTGAGGAAAGGACCTTGCCTTTCCTTAAGTACAATATATTGACAACACTGAGCAAGGGGAATACATTTCTAAGATCAACTATAAATTGTGGGTAAATCATTTTAAAGGTTACTGATGTGGCTAATTTAACTTACTTATTACCAAAACAGTGGAAAAAGACTGAAATATTGATTTTAATATTTTGGGATAAGGAAATCATTAAAATGCCAGAAACTAAATGTTTTGACACTATAATGTCAACATTAACTGGGATTAGCCCAATCACGTTTGCAGTGTTTTGTTTTGCATTTACAGAAATCCTGTCATAAGTTCAATTTATTCAAACATTTTGACACTATGGATAACATAACAAGAGGCTAATAGACAATAAGCCATGTGTGGAAAAATAAATTTAGAAGAATTAAAATTACGTCAGTTAAATTGTCTATGCAATTTTACGCCAAGTTAAATAGTTTTTCCTGACTTACAACGCTGAAGTTTTTTTCTTAATTTACAGTTTGAATTTCAGATTAAGTATATTTTCAACATAATATTACAATAGGTGTTGTCTTTTTCTATGATACTGCGATGCTCAAAGACTAAAGCTATTAAATTGTTCTTATCATGGTCCACAATTATGCTGACATATGAATTATGATGTTTTATTTTTAAAAGGACAAAAAGACAATTTATGCACTTTGGTTCTTTTCATTTAATGAATTATATATTGCATGGACCTTTGACCTATATGTATAGAACATTGACCGTAGTTTATATTTTTTTCTATCTCATCAGTGGTTGTGGCAACTGCACTGCATTATGTGCACCATTTATGATAAACCTTGACCTTTGATTTGCACTATATTATGACTTGTATCTCAATACTGTCTCTTCTGCTTGCTGTCTCTTCAGCAAAACCAAAGGACCCCATTGGAAATTTAGTGCTTGCACTTTCATGGGTTAATATCCTTGACTGCAAGGTCAAAAGAAATACATACATACATGCTTAACAAGGTTATGAACCTTGACATTTCAATCTATTTATACCATGGCCTGGTGATTACAGTGACAGATATGCGCAATATATGCGTCTCTATGTATCATGTCTATATTCTTGACCTGTACAACTGTTTCTATTTATATTTACTCTTTCAATGCTGGAACCGAATTTTGAAGGCCTTTGCAAACAGTTTGGATCCAGATGAGACGCCACAGAACGTTTTGCTATTTTGATAGTGGTCTTTGAAAAAAAGTGAAGAAAATGATGATTTTAGAAATTCAGCAGACGACATTTTAGCAGACCACAAATATCCCAGCATGCAAAGGGTTAATGTCTGGAGGAGGCCACAGAAAAGCAGAAGTAGCTGAAGCTTTCTCAACAATATAGAAAAATGTATATTAGACTTTTGTTTTTTTCATGACCATGACCCTTTACCCCTTTGCATGCCTTTTCCACTCAGAAGCAAAGTGAAAATGGCTATATGCAACCAGCATTCAAACCAGAAGAACCTGTGATTAACTCGCAGTCTGTCCAGGTTTTATGCTGTTTGCTGCTCATCAGTATCTTATGGTTGGAAATGAAGCCTTTTAAACTTGAATCTATTTAGAAAGGTTTGTAATTTTATTTGATTTTCTAAGGGACTACAAACGGGTCAAGATGCGTATCTGAGTGATAACGGGTTCACATTTGACGTTATTTTCCTATTTAAAGTAATCCTACAGTAAAGTAGACCTTTGACTCCTGTTTCTATTTATAGCACGGCCTGGTGGAGGCAACAGAGAAGCAGGAGCAGTTGAAACGGTCCCAGCAGGAGGAGATGCAGGAGGTGGAAAGCTACGTGGAGCACATCCGGCACCTGTCGGACGAGCGCGAGGCACTCATACAGGAGCTTGAGACCGAGAACGACCAGCTCAAGCAAGAGGTGGAGCGCTTCAGGCAGGAGCAGAGCGGTAAGGAGCCAGGGGATGTGGGAATGGCCCCTAAATATGGGGTGGGGAGTGGTGAGGAGGGGGTGGCATGGGAATGTGGGAATGGCGGCTAAAAATTTGTTGGGGACCTGTTCAGGAAGAAGCAGATAATGGGGGGGCCATTTAATGTGTGGTGGGGAGCAGTGAGGAGGGTCAGAAGGGGGGTATGTTGAATTGGCCCCTAAAAATGGCCCTTGAATATGTGTTCTGGGAGCTGTGAGGACACTTTGGCAGGAGAATGTGGGAATGGCCCCTAAAAATGGCCCCTAAATATGTGGTGGGAAGGGGGAGGAGCATGTGATAGGGGAATGTGGGAATGACCCCTAAATATGTGGTTGGCCTCCAGATTTCCTGAGGTCATATGAACACTTTAAGAGATGGAAATCAGCAGAGGCCCACAAATATCTATTTAAAACTTGTGGCAAGTGCCTAGATTTTCTGAGAAAGGTCATATGACCACTATTCAATAAGTATGGAATGCCAATATCCTAAAATAATTGTGATGGGCCTGTAGGTACATATGTCTGCTGTGAAAATGAGCAGGAACCTATTAGCAAATTACCATTAATAAATATGGTGTGGCCCTCTAGAGTTTCTGAAAAAAGTCCACTGAGGTAGATCAACATTGGCACGGGCCCTCCGAAGGCCAATTCCTGGTTGGTCCCTAGATTATCTGAGAAATTTTAAGTGCTGTATAAAAAGCATCAAAAAATGCATGTTGGGACGCCAAGCAACAATGTTAGTTTCTAAGCTTGTTTTATTGATAAACTGAATTTGAGAACTGTTTGAGTGAATAAATCAATGTGAGGCATGTTTGAGTGAATGACTCAATGTGAGGCATTTTGAGTGATTGACTCAATGTAAGACATTTTGGGCTTGGCTTACATTGAACATGTATAAGTAAAAAAAATACAAGAGCACTAACAATTAACTATCTTAACATTTAATATACATTTCTAGTAGTCATGGAGAGTTTTAGAAGTGCATCCGCTGAAATTTTAGATTGATCAAAGGGAAATAATTGTGAAACAATATTGGTCTTTACGTATGACAATTGTCTTTCACTCTTACAGATTATTTGTTCAACATGACAAGGAGTTATTTTAACTTGGTATGATTATGTAATTGTCAGAGATTGTGCTTTAACTGAGAGGTCCAAAGTACAGGTACAGTTTTGCTTCGCAATTATTCCAAAACCAAATATTTTTAAGACTTGAAAATAATGTGAACACAACTTGCCACCAAAAGGTTAAATAAATTGGTTTGTTTCCTCATACAAATAGATTAAGTCAATATTAATACTCCAATTAATCACACATCAGAGGCAAACTGTTTATTATTTGGTTGGTTTAAATTTTCCCAATGCTCCCACATTATTGAGTAAACATTTCAATTAATAATAATTTACTTTAAATAAAATGACTGAATTTTATGACATATATACAATAATAGATTTCTATGAGTATTTTATAGCAAACAAAGGTAGAGTTATTACTTCAATAAATAGATAAAAAATAAAAATCCCATATTTTGCTCATTTCAATAATACTTATGTTTTCCATGAGATGCAAAAACACAGATTTATAAAACATAAACACATCAATTAATTTTATAAAAACATTGTATCACCTGTATTCAAATCAACAACAATTTCTTCGAACCTGCCTAAGGGCATATACAAATACATAGCATTTATATAGCGCACACATTATTAACATTTTCTATTGAGCTTCACAATTACATATTAAGCACTTAGGCAAAAAATTGTAAACAATATACATTTCTGTTCAATAGCTTTAAAACAATCAGAATTTAATATTATAGTTCACAAAAATGCAGACTTCATATTAATCCGACTTGTACGTTCATTGTTAGTAAAATTGTCCATACAAATATGTTTTCAGCCTTATTCTAAAAGTGGCTTCAGACTGCAAAACTGCATCAACTATTTGACAATTTTTTTTTTCAAAGTTTGATAGCTTGAGCTCTGCTACTTGAACCTATATCTTATTGATTTGCCATGCAGGCCAATAAAACGTTGGCGCTCAAAGCCAATTGTTAAACGAGATCTGCTGTTGAATTGCGTTAAATCGTTGTATAAGAGATAACAATACAAATCATATGAAGATCTTTTGAATGTTGAATTTGTAGCTATGATTTGGTTAATGAAATAATCTGTATCAGTGATATGAACTGACTGCCTTACAGCGTTTCTATTGGATTGGAATTTGTTAAAGAACATTGTGGCATTGCAGACGGACATTCAAATTGTTTAAATTGTTCGAGGATTAATTTGGATTTAAAACACTTTCTGATTTCGAAAAGATGTGCAAAAGTTGCTAAAATGGCAAGAGACAAGGTCATTCATTTATTAATTATTAGTTTGTTTGTGTGTACATTTTAATTTTGTTAGAATTGGTTAACTCGGTCATGATATAATGTTTTTATTCAATTTTGTTCGTTAAGTGTTTAAATGTTTATAAAAAAGGAAATTGCAATGGGTTTGTTTGCATTGAGATATGCATTTAGTTAGGTAAAAATTAAATGAGCCTGGCTCTTGGAAAATGGGGCTTAATGTATGTGTGCATAGAATCGTCCCATATTTGCCTGTGCAGTCCACAAAGGCTAGTCAGGGCAACATGTCCACCTTGACTATATTTTCTTCTAGAAGAGACTTCCTTTAAGTAAAATATTCCATTAAAGAATAAAGTGTTGTCCCTGAGAAACCTTCGCTGACTGCTTATTTAGGACTCTTTAAACACATGCATTAAGCCCCATTTTCCAATAGCAAGGCTCAAATTTATAAATTGTTCAAGGGTTTTCAGTAATATATTGTAAATATCTGCATGTGTGAAGGTAACTTGAGTTCAGTATTTTCACAATTAAATATACTATCCAGATCTTTATGAAAAGATAAGTCAGATTATGTTTCTGTTATATGCATTCTCCTCACCATCAGAGAATTCATCCACTAACATAAATAATGAAACTTCCAGAATAAAATGTGTCTGCTTAAAGACAGGATTGAGAGAATTTATGGCACATAAATATGATTGTTTACTGACAATTACATTCACATACAGCAATTAACAAAAACAGTCGCCATGGCATAGTTGATATGGTGTCCGCCTAGCGATCGGTAGGTCGCGTTCAATTCCTACTGTGGGAGCCTTCTTTTTATCTCCTCCAAAGACACCAAGTACTGGTTCTACCCAGGAAACAGACTCGAGAGCGTTTCAATAAGCCTAATCTTTCTATGCAATCGAGCTAAAATAAAAAGGTTTTAATTAAACTAACACTTTCTGTTGATTGCAGCCTCAGTTCTTCGCGACGAGACTGCAGAGATGCTTATACAGCAAGGCCTGGAGGAAATAGCGCAGGCGCCGACAAGCGAACAGATCGCGTTCTTACTCGTGCAGCGTGCACGACTCTTGGACGAACTCGAGGTAGAGCAAGGCCGCAGCTCGTCAGTGTTATCGGACGGTCGAATCTCGGAGGAACTTCAGCGGACGCTGGACAAAGAGCGAGAGGAACTGCAGGTGGAGTACGAGCAGCAAAGGGAGGCAACTAGGTCGGAGCTGGAGCAGATAAAACGTGAACACGAGGAGGAGATTAACGTGGTCATGGACGAGAATCAGCGGCTGGAGGAGGAGCTGGAGAACTCAAAGAAGCAGGTGAGAGTGCTCTGCAATTTTTGTCTGTTGTGTTTTTGGCATTTTTAGCTCACCTATTGTGATCGCCTTTTGTCCGTCGTGCGGCGTCCGTCGTGCGGCGTCAACATTTACCTTGTTAACACTCTAGAGGTCACATTTATTGTCCAATCTTCATGAAACTTGGTCAGAACATGTGTCTCAATAATATCTTGGACGAGTTCGAAAATGGTTCGGGTTGGTTGAAAAACATGGCTGCCAGGGGGCATGGCAGTTTTCCTTATATGGCTATAGTAAAACCTTGTTAACACTCTAGAAGTCACATTTTTAGTCCAATCTTCATGAAACTTGGTTGGAACATGTGTCCCAATAAAATCTTGGACAAGTTCAAAAATGGTTCCGGTTGGATGAAAAACATGGCCGCCAGGGGGCGGGGCAGTTTTCCTTATATGGCTATAGTAAAACCTTGTTAACACTCTAGAAGTCACATTTATTGTC
>VMBQ01001112.1:138243-156460 GCA_007657795.1 Dreissena rostriformis | reverse complement strand
TTATTGAGATACCATAATTATATCGGCGAATATCTTCATTTAACATCTGGTCTAAATAAAATCCCAGTTCACCTAGTTCTCACGATACCGTCTATATTATATAACGATCCCTGTACTGACAGCGCGAACTCACCCTGATACCTTGCGGCTTAGAATGCAATGCTTAAAGTGAGGTCACGATTTCACGGCTTGAACGACGGCTTGTTTAAAACTTTATACTTTTACATGTTTAATGTTCAATTTCGAAAACAATTAAATATGGTTTGGCCAAAACTAATATCAGGATATCGAAAAACGATACTTTTATGAACTAAAATATACTAGTACACAGACAGCAATATGGTAATAATAACTAAATATGAGAACATAGCCTTTAAGTACAAACGCTCTGGCGCTGACAATCCTCTGAATATAAAGTGGCACACACAAACTGTATTGATGTCGAGAATTAAGTGTGAAACTGCTCTATCTCTCAAACCTTATCATTAGAGATACAATTGTTTCATGCTGAATACGCAGTTAACATCGTTGCTGAATGAACTGTAGTATCCCTTTTCATACCCAATACTTCCCAAAAATAGAAAGTCAATGGAATAACATATTAATGTTAATGTGAAATCTGTTTGTAGATTGCACGTTTTCTACTGCGAAAAGTTTCAGGCCCACCGGCGGGAAATTTTATATTCCAATTGATTGGTCGCTTACAAAGGTCAGGCTAAGGTGAAAACCTGGTGTATACAGCTAACGCCGAAAAAATAACAATGACAATTTAAGTGGCGATTCTGTTGATAATGCTGCTGCTACTGCTGCTGCTGTTGATTATGTTTCATGACAATCACTCAGTCATTTCTCCCATATTTCTCTCCCAATCAGTTCCCATTTATGTTTAACCATTGATTTAATGTTTTAAAATGTTATTGATACTCTTGTTACTGCTTTAAACCAATCTCGTCCATTGATGATGTAAGGTTTGTCATACATAAATCATGAAACAACATAATTGAGCCAGTCACCTGGCACTTTCCGCTCCTTTCGTACATCATGATCAATTCCATAGCTTTTGTCTGTACCCAATTAAAAGTCCGTTTAATCCTTTTGAATTACTCTCTCAGGGTAGACAGTAGTTTATGTTCATAAAACTAGCTTTTTATTGACCTGAAAGGAGGGAGTACAATTGTAATAGATAATGATTACTAAACCACTGGAAAGCTAGCCAGATGTAGAAGTCGGTGTTCTGAATTATTGAAGAACTGTCTGTCATTGGGTGATATGGTCTCCTATCAAATGTATAGACTTATGAATGGGATGAAATTTCTTGTACAATCAGATTTAAATCCTGAGTCATGATAGTTAAGCACTTATTGAATCAATTTGATGTATAAGTTTGATATAACTTACGCAGTTGACAATGTTTTCTGCATTGATCTGTGTTGTACATTTTTATCAAGAGCACAGTGATTCTTCCATTATAATGGCCATGGCCTGGAGACAACTAGTCAGTTGGGTTACGTAAGATAATTTGAAGCTGCGTCGTGCCAAAATGGGTCTTATGTCAATGCAACCAGCATGTCTCCAGACCAGCGTGCTCATCTGTGCAGCCTGGTCTGAAGCTACCCAGTCCACTATCAAGTCATGCAAGGTTTTTGGTCTCGTTAGGGGACAGTTTAGCTCCTGACCAGACTATGACATAGGACACATTTTCCCATGATGGGAGTCATATGAGACAAAGGAGAAGGCCCTTTCTAGAGATGAACCTCAGTTTTTACCTCGGCTGTTTTCGAAGAAAACCCCAGGTATTGTCATAGCCAGCTCATCTGCTGTCCGCGTCGTCCGAAAACCTTAACATTTGCTCTAATATCAAAGTGCTTCCACCTACAACTTTGAAACTTCATATGTAGATGCACATTGATGAGTTCTACACGCCACACCTATTTTTGGGTCACTAGGTCAAAGGTCAAGGTCACTGTGACCTCTAATTATTTAAAAACTGCACCCACAGCCCAGCGTTGGCACCTGCTATGCAGTGCTCTTGTATATTTTCCAGTGTAAAGGGTTTGAAAAAATTTGGTAGAAAAAGAGTACGTAGGTTAGTGTTTTGCTGGGTTTTGAACCTGCGACCCCTAAGTTCTGGCACTAGTGTTACCACTAGACCACGGATCCGCTCAATTATTGCATGGGTCTTGCATAGTCTTTTGTCTAAAAGTAAAGGAGCCTTTATGTTTACATACTTTATTAAAACAATAACATTCCAACATTTTTAAAGAGTTAAAATGTATTGATAAAAATTCATTCCATCGGGGTGAATTTGTTTTTTTGAAGCCACATCATTCAAACACTGTCAAACAACAAGTCAATGGAATTAATTAAAACAGCTTATTTTGTGTCAATATGTATAACTGCTTGTGGCTTCATTTGTACGTGTCTCCAGCAAAACTCATTCATGATTGAACAATTGATTGACCTAGGGTGCCAAGTTTTATGGGTGTCTTCTTTATTAAATATTTGAGATGTCTATCAGTTGGTCCAGTGTAATATTGTGGTGTCTTGAAATATTCTTGTGTCATCATAATCACTTAAAGATCAGCAGGGATCAGCAATTGTTTGTTCGACTTTTTTTATTAATTGATCATATAACTTTTGAAAGAGGCATTTCACAATTTAATTGCTACATCATGATGTGACCGATATAATTGATTAACACAGAATAAGGAAATTGACATTCAATTGGGACAAATAGACAAACAATTATTCATATTTATTATGCAAGAACTTAAATTGTGTTGTGTCACAGAAACTGGTCTGTTTATTATAGGTTATTTTTTGGTTTTGCTTTGAAAAATATAAATGAAGCTTGTTCATATTTTTATATAATAATGTTTGTTTAATAGGCGTTATTCAAAGGTTTTTCTCGTAAATATAGACACATATTGAAACAATGCGTATTCCATTTTCTCGTGCACATATTTATCTGGTAACACTTATAAATTCATGAAATGTTTAAGAAACGTAATTTATACACTGCCAAAAAATATATGTTCACTGCACTCCTCCAGAGGGGAACTTAACTCAAGCCAAAAAAAAGACACATTTCAATTTGAATTTAACAACAAAACCAAACTTGTGGTATGCATTACCATCTATTTACTTAATGCAACATAAAACAAAATATATTTATTTGAAAATAAATTATTTTTCGTGGGATTTTGTTTTGTTGATTACTAAATTACGCTTAAAAATCTACTACTATTCTTGATAAACTATACATTTTAGCACATTGAGATTCCAAATGTCTCTATTCACGGCATGAAAGAAACAAAAATAAATGTTTTAAATATTTGTTCAGTGTAACGAAAATGAAATACAGATTCAAATGGGCAGTCCGGTAATAATATCTGGATGTGCAAATATTTACCACTGTGTTCAATTGCTACACAGTACACCTGTAAAATCTGAAGCCGTATTTTTTTTCTATTTGCTGATTTGAATACCACATATAGCCAACTTGGATAAACACGGTGGGAAGAATTTATTTGGAAAAATGTTGACTGCATTTGTTGGAGATTGCTTAAACCATTACAGAGCCTTAATTTAATTTTAATATTTTTTGTTTACATGCTGAAACAGTGTTGTGATCATTGAAAAGTAAATTTTGACGGATTATATTTAGTGACAATTATTTTTGGAAATATGCAGTTTACAGACTTATTCCATATTTTCATAATTATATGTAGTTTTCATTAAAAAGGAATTAATGTCAATTGAGCATACTCGTATTGATCAGGTAACAATTGAAATATCTTGGATTAGAAAAGTTGATTTGTGCTGTTATAAAAGCAAAAAGAAATATTTGAGAGTTACTCAAATTGCAACTTCTGTTGGGCATCTTGTGTAACCTGATTGTTGCTGTTAACAGTGAACTAATCACTATTCCGAGGAAAGGTAACTTGTGGTAAGATGATACAACATATAAAAGGGGTATTGCAACATGCTTACTGAATACCTTAAATACCAGATATAGCCAAGTTGGATAAACACTGTGGGAAGTATTTATTTGGAAAAATATTGACTGCATTTGTTTGAGATTGATTATACCATTGTCGAGCATTTATTTAATTTAAAATTAAATTTTAAATTTTAATTTTTAAGTGGGACCGTGGTGGTCTAGTGGTAGGATGCTGGTCTAGGAATGGGAAGGTCACTGGTTCGAATCCTGCTAAGACCACGGAATTTTCCTGAGCAAAATATTAATCCCACACTTGCTCCTCTCCACCAAGGAGTATAAATGGGTACCTGTGAGTGAAATTAACCAATGTGCCATGGCTGCATACTGCGCCGAATGTAAACAGACGACTTATATCCCAGTGATCGGGGTGCAAATTGTCAAAGTCGGTTAAAGTTTATCGTAATCAGACTATAAAAGCATGCATTTGCATTTGCATTTACCTAATATTATATAATTAAATATACAATACCATTAAGATAAGTTTTCAATAAAGATAAGTTTATCAAAATAGACTTAAAAAATGAACACAAAATCTTAACAAATGATTCATGTTCAGCAAATATTTTCAATTATCTTTAATCAAGATTGATGCTTACATGGTATTCTATTAGTCACATCCTTTTTCCTTTATTTTTCATCTCAACATAAGAAAACCACTAAATATCAATAAAAAAACAAAGTTCTATCTCAATAAACAACAAAATGATGACTGATTTTTATTCTCAATATGGGGGAATACATTGTTCCCACATATTGATAGTTCTTAAATGGATGCAGTCAGCACTACATGCACTCATCAATATGTTCATCCAAACAGCAGTTCATCAATACAGACTTGTATAAATTCATCAATACAGGTCTGGAGTTTGTTTAAAAAAAACAAGTTC
The DNA here is from genome assembly GCA_007657795.1 of Dreissena rostriformis. Taxonomy (NCBI): domain Eukaryota; kingdom Metazoa; phylum Mollusca; class Bivalvia; order Myida; family Dreissenidae; genus Dreissena; species Dreissena rostriformis. Next base: position 151,570 of record VMBQ01001112.1, on the reverse strand, counting down.
AACAATAGGTGCTTGTCAACACAGACTTGCAATGGGCCTAAACTGGATTTTTTCTAAGAAAGGGACTTTCTTTAAATGAAAAACATCGTAAACGCTGAAAGTGTCATCCCTGATTAGCCTGTGCGGACTGCTTAATCTGGGACAACACTTTAGGCATGTGCATTAAACCCCCTTTATTCAGAGTGAGGCTCTTTTGTGTTATAGGTGGAGGAATTGCAGAGCAAACTGAAAGAGATGGACGAAGAAAGGAGGAAGGAGAAAGAAGTATTTGAGAAGGAACGTGAAGGCTTTGTGAGTCCAGGTGAGCTATATTGGTAGAACAACTTTTTAATCTCTGATTGCCTACCTGAGAGCTGTATTGGTTGTATCAGGGTTTAACCCTTTGCATGCTGGGAAATTTGTCGTCTGCTAAAATGTTGTCTGCTGAATTTCTAAAATAAGTATTTTCTTCAAAAAAAAAATTCAAAGAATACTATCAGAATAGCAATCAGTTTGGATCCTGATGAGACGCCACGTTGTGTCTCATCTGGATCCAAACTGTTTGCAAAGGCCTTCAAAATTCGGTTCCAGCACTGAAAGAGTTAATGAATGTTTGCACTTTAGGCTCAATTTGATGAGTATTACCATCATTCTGTGACTTATCAGGTGTTTAATTTGAATGCCAAAAAATCCAAAAGATTGGAGCTGTAATGGTTGTACAAGAGATATTGCATGGTCCCAGGTTGCTCACCTGAGGGCTTTATTGGTTATGCAATTAGAGCTTTGGCTTTGGATTGCTTACCTGACACTTGTGTTGGTCCTGTATGTATCAGGACTACATATTTTGTTTAGTTAACATATATATCAAGGAATATTTATGTAATCCATTTGCTCGGTGTCTTGACTTTATTGCTAATTAGTATGATAAGTTAGTTTGTGGTCCCTGACTGTTCACCCGCATGTTGACTGTTGATAGTTTTTTTCTAATTAGGTATTATAAATATTAAAGAATTTAAATGAATATAAAGATGGGTCTTTATGCCTATCTTAATGCCTATCTTGTACTACATGTATATGAAATTAATTTGATAAGAATATTAGTTGATGTACCCTTATCACTAACATGTAACTTGTTCAGAGCCAATATTCATTATTTTTGAAAATAATGCACAGGAATGCAAAGATGGGAATCAAATATTTACTTTGCAAAAAAAAAGTAATATGCACATTTTCAGTATTTCATTGAATTTATATTGAAGCTTAAGATACCTAATTATTGAATAATTAGATAAAGTGTCCATGAAAGATTTAGTTAGTTATACAGTTTCTTTTTTAAAATCTGTTGATACATGTTTTGTTTTGTTCATCAGGATTGTGACATTTGAGTGCTTTCAAAATAATGCCTAAAATATGTATGCCTCACATTTGATTTTAGAGATATACAAAACTTTTATATCTTCACTTGAGTCACCCGTCACAATTCTGGGTAAGATGTAGGGAATGGTCCTTACGGAATATTTGAAACTATTGTCGTACACCCATTTTTCTCATTGTAGATGGGATGGTTTTACTTTGGGAATTATTTTGTTAGCCTTTAAACAATTTTAGCTTTCCATGCTTACAATTATATGTTGCAGTTCTTAATTGTGATTTGTCATGAACATTAAACATAATTTGTAATAATAGTATATATAATATTTAGCAGAAGGAATTGATGTATTTTCTCTCTTGACAGTATAATACTTTAATATTGTTGTTTAAAAAAAATGTCTCCATTGAATTCTTACAGAGGTTTGATATAAGTAATTGTGTCTCATTGAGTTATTGTATTCTCTCTTATGACTAATCTTATTATTGAAGGCCTTGAGAGGTCACAGAGATGTGATATAAGTTGAGTCCCCTGAATATAAATTGTTTACTTCAGTTCATTTACATTACAATTTGTCTCCCTTTAATTGTGACAGTGGAGTGACATAAGATGTTCCTGATGAATATGATTTATTTACCTGCTTTCTTACATTACAATTCTTTTCCTTTAAAATTTAACTTGTTAAAATGTAATAAGCACTGTCTTAAGAAAATATTACTTGTTCAATATTCTTGCTGATGTTCAATTGTTTCCCTTGAATTGTCACAGAGGAGGTTGAGCAGTTGTCTCCCCTAATGAATAGTCTAGTTTCTCCAAGATGTAAGTCATGTGACACGTTCTTCTTTGTGTTGTTAATTGTGCATCGAGGGCTGATCCCTGTTCAGTGTGATGCAACATATATTAATGCATTGTAATATGTTCAAAATTGTAAGGTGATTGTTTGAAAACTGTTTTTTACACAAATAAATCTTAGAATATTTAAACTTAGACCACATTATGTTAATGCATTTTAATATCTTCATAATTGTCATGTTTTTGCTGTGGAATTTTCATACTGTAAGACATAAAACCAAAAAATATTTAAACGAAGACCGCATTTTTAGTTGTCAGACATAATTTGAATAAAAAAATTGTTTGGAACTTGAGTTTAAATTAAAATTGCTTGAACTGAAAATGCATGTTGTTTGTTCGACTTAAAAGCTGAATAGAGTAAGAATGCCATAATAAAATTATAAATGGCAAAGAAGTCACTTGTTGGAGACAGTAATTATGGGATCAGCTTTCACTGTGTTGTAACTACTGCATCACTTTTAAATGCCTCTAGTTGTTGGTCTATCCCTATACTGCCATTTTAAATCTAAAATAAAGTACAATTACAAAATGTATCTACAATGTTAATGTGATTAATTCCCGTATCAAAAACAATGAAGGAATTTAAGTTGGGTTTTACTTCAAAGATTATCAATTTCAATTACTGGTAGGCAGGTTGTGTGGCGACAATAGGTCCATATAATACATTATTTGATATTCATTATATTTTATTTTTATTTTAGTATTTCAAGTTAATCTCATATCTTACTCAGTAGTTTAAAATTAAATCAATTGCCAAATACTCTGACCAGCATGTGTAAAATATTGGTTTGACATGCTGGCTAGCTGATCAGTTGGTAGAGCACTGGTCTACACATTAGAGGTTTGCGGGTTCCATCCCCAGTCGGGCCACATAACTTGTCTGGGGATTGGTCATGAAATCATTTCTACAGCAATTATCCCCTTACCTCTGACTTAATTAACCCTTTGCATGCTGGGAAATTTGTCGTCTGCTAAAATGTTGTCTGCTAAATTTCTAAAATTAGCATTTTCTTTGATTTTTTTTCAAAGAATACTATCAGAATAGCAAACAGTCTGGATCCTGATGAGACGCCACGTTCTGTGGCGTCTCATCTGGATCCAAACTGTTTGCAAAGGCCTACAAAATCCGGTTCCAGCGCTTAAAGGGTTAAGGCAGTTGTAAGTTACTGACCTAATTATGAGCACTAGTCTAAGTACCAGGTACACCAGCTAGCCCAGGAAAAATGTGAGGTAGTTAGCTGAAAGCTGTGATATGACTGAAATTAAAGGCGTCAGAAAATCCCATTAAACAAAATTGAACTAACACACAAAACAAAATATTGGTATGGGTCACTGCATAGCTTGTGCACTTTCAAACTTTGGACAGGGTTGTTCTGTGTCTTTGTATGACTCAGCTTCCTAGCAATTGTTCATATAATTTTGGTATAGGGTTATTTTGCACATCTTTTTTTACGTGCACATTGTTTCTTATTTCATTATGTTTCTTCATGTAGTTTTTAAATTTGTTGTTTTATTGTTATACCCCCATTACCATTGGTAATGGGGGCTATATAGGAGTCACTTTGTCGGTCTGTCTGTCTGTCTGTCCCGAAAATTCATCCTATTGTCACCAAACTTGGTCAGAAGTTGTATCTAGATGATGTCTAGGCCAAGTTTGAATATGGGTCATGCCGGGTCAAAAACAAGGTCACCGGGTCACTTACTGCGTTTTAAACCGAAAGTTTGTCCGGACCATTACTATGTCATTTATCGTTAGATTTTAAAATGACTTGGTACATTTGTTCACCATCATTAGATGGTGTGTCACACGAAAGAAGTACGTCCATATCTCCAAGGTCAAGGTCGCACTTTAAGTTCAAAGGTCAAATGCTTGTCCGGGCCATAACTATGACTTTAATTGTGAGATTTAAAAATCATTTGGCAAATTTGTTTACCATCATTGGAAGGAATTGTTGCGCGAAAGAATTACATCGATATCTTTACGGTCAAGGTCACACTTTGAGTTCAAAGGTTTAAGTTCAAAGGTCAAATGCTTGTCCGGGCCATAACAATGTCGTCCATTGTGATATTTTAAAATCATTTGGCACATTTGTTCACCATCATTGGACGGTGTGTCGCGCGAAAGAATTACGTCGATATCTCCAAGGTCAAGGTCACACTTTGAGTTCAAAGTCAAAAATGGCCATAAATGAGCTTGTCCAGGCCATAACTATGTTGTTGATTGTGAGATTTTAAAATCATTCGGCACATTTGTTCACCATCCTTGGACAGTGTGTCGCGCGAAAGAATTATGTCAATATCTCCAAGGTAAAGGTCACACTTTGAGTTCAAAGGTAAAAAATGGCCATCAATGAGCTTGTCCGGGCCATAACTATGTCGTTCATTGTGAAATTTTTTAATTACTCAGTACATTTGTTCACAATCATTGGACAGTGTGTCATGCGAAAGAATTACGTCAATATCTTCAAGGTCAAGGTCACACTTTGAGTTCAAAGGTCAATACTGGCCATAAATGCGCTTGTTCGGGCCATAACTATGTCATTCATTGTGAGATTTTAAAATTACTCTGTACATTAATTTTGTTCACAGTCATTGAATGGCGTGTCATGCGAAAGAATTTAAGAGTTCAAAGGTGAAAATGGCCATAAATGATAATGGCGTAATAATTCTTAAAAATTGCCATAAATTGGCTTCTCTTGTTTTGCGAGACAGCATGCAAAATATTCTGTGTCAATGCAGCATGTGGGGGTATACGTCACGTCTGTGACAAAGCTCTAGTTGTTATTGGTGCTATGGTGCTATGTATTACTATGTTGTATTAGAATGCTTTCTTATAAAAAAGTAATTTTTAAACTAAAATGCCATAACTGCTGATATCTATTTCAAGTAATGTTTGTAAAATGTTTATTTTAATGTTTAGTTTAATTTAAACATATCAATTTAAGCTTGATTGCGTAGAAAGCTTAAGGCTTATTCAAACGCTCTCAAGTTCATATCCTGGTTAGAACTAGTACTTGGTGTCTTTGGGGTAGATCTGAAGAACACTTCCACAGTAGAGACTTAACTCATGACCATCCTGATAAAATACCATATCCATTATGTTACAATCAAATGTTTATGTTTTGAAGGAATATTGATGAAAAAACCTCTTTCATTTTTTTCAGAAAAACAATCTTTTGATGTACAATGCTTTATTGAGTGATCATTTAAGTAACAAATAGCATACCAACAACATCATCTGTATTATGTGTCAATAATAACAGTACCAAGTTTTCATAAACCAAACTTGTGACCTTTCTATGGTACTTTGTTATTGTTCTTTCTATATTTAAACTAAAGCAATATGATCATGTAAAATGATCATGTCTCCTTAAATTTCATTTGTTTATTGTTTTTAACCATTCAGGGTTTCCCTTTCAAATTGCTGATATTGAAGAACTATGAACAATCTCTGTGTCTTGAGCCTTTGTAGAAAACAGTGTCTAGAGTGTAAAGGAGTCATTCTTTGGACTAAATGTGACGATTTTAGAGTGGATAATGTGTTTTAATAAGGATAAGTTATTAATATGTGCTCAGCTGTGCATGATTTGGATTGACATACGGTATTATTTGAAGTTGCATTAGAGGTATCATTAGGCAATTATCTTTTTGAAACCTCACACTGGAGAAACAGGGCTTAATGCACATGCAAAAAGTTTCGTCCCAGATTAGCCTGTTCAATCTGCACACGCTAATCAGGGACTACGCTTTTATGTTATTTATCATTTAATGCAATTCTCTTCCTTGTGAAAATCCTGTTAAGGCGGAAAGTGTCGTTCCTGATAAGCCTGTGCAGATTGCAGAGTCTTATCTGGGATGGCACTTAATGCAGATGCATTAAGCCCCATTTTCCCAGAGCGAGGATCATTTATTTTTAAGGATTACAAACTGTTAAGAATACACTGAAATGCTATGTTTTTTTTTGCTAAATTAAGTCATATCTTTAGTTTAGGTAAGTGCTGGAGCTTTTAATGAGCATTAGCCAAAAGGTATTAATAATTGAGGGATGTTTTACAAGTAAATGAAATAGTGTGTCACCTGAATAACTCAGTACTTATAGTTACTGCAGTGAAAACATACAAGGATTTATTGTGATCTTGCACTCCGATGACAGATTTAAATATGATATAATAATGAATTCTGATTATGACCCTCTTCGATGAAACAGGGGGGNGGGGGGGGGGGGTATATTGCTTTGCACCTGTCCGTTGGCCAAATGATCGATGGGCCTGTAGATTATTTGTTTCCCTAAGGTATCCAGAAAAACTTTTGACCTCTGATCATGCAAATTGGTGTGATAGTTACTTGTGAGGAAAGGAAAATGCTTAACAATTTTAATTGAATTTTAAAAAACACTCAAACATCAAGGTCACAGATGCCTTTAGCATGAATTGAGTTTCTGCACAATATCTTGCAAACGTTTTTACCTGTGATCATGCACATTGTATGATGGTTGATTGGGAGGTAAAAAAGAAGCCTTTTTAATGTTAAAGTGAAGAGGTCAAAGGTCAAGGTCATGGGGGCTTTTAATATTTAATACTTTTCTGCACAATATCTTGAGAATGCATGGATGTATGATCATGCAAATTGCGATGATTGTTACTTGGGGGGTAAAGAAAACGCTTTGAGTTCAAAGGGGCATGTAACACAAAATAAGTTTTATTCTACCATCATGCAAATTGGCAATGTTTTGGCTAAGTATAATAAAAGACGGGACAAATGTATGACAGCTCATGAAGACTTTCGAACATTTTCCAAATTTTTGAGACACAATTATAATTAAACTAATAAACTTTAAATTATTGTTTGCTTGTAAAATTTTATTATATTGTGTATATTACACATAAGAAACAACATGCAACTCTATTAAACCATAGGCAAGCCAACTGTGTTTTTTTTTAAATTAAGTTTTTATTGGAATATTCTAAGACATGCAGAATATTTGTCATTTGAAAATGTTTGACATTTGTAGAATCTATTTTTAGATCCACGAGCATCGCCACGGCAACGACCTCCGAGTCCTGCAAGGTCGCCTAACGATGTTGCTCTACGACAAATAATTGCTGAAAAGACAAAACTAGAGGCAGAAACTCTGGGCTACAAATCAAAAATCAAAGGCCTTGAGGGGGAAATTGCAGCACTAAAAACAAAGGTAGCAAACAGTTCTTGTATGGCACATTTGAGCTTGATTATTGAATGAATACATGAGCTTTTATACCTGACAAAGTGTTGGTAATGAGTTTGCAGTCTGAGTTTGATTAATGTGAACATGAATCATAGGATTATTATTTGAAAAATGTAGTGCATAATTATAGTTCTGTTTCCTTGCATTCCTATGGTTCAAGGTTCAATCTTGTGAGAATTATCAAAGGACACCTGCACAATTAATTCGAGTTGATATGCTTAGGGCTTATAAGCTGTAAAATCAGTGCGCCTTTTACCTATTTTATTTTAACGGGGGCCATATAGAGTTTTTTTATGCCCCCTTTAAAAAAAAGGGGGGTAAATTGTTTTTGGCCTGTCTGTCTGTCTGTCTGTCATTCTGTCTGTCTGTCCAAAACTTTAACCAATATTTAAGTTTTGTCATAACTTATGCAATATGGAAGATAGCAACTTCATATTTGGCATGCATGTGTATCTCATGGAGCTGCACATTTTGAGTGGTGAAAGGTCAAGGTCAAGGTCATCCTTCAATGTCAAAGGTAAAACAAATCAAAGCGGCATTGTGTTTCTGACAAACACATCTCTTGTTCAGACAATGTAAATTAGAAGCAAAACTTAGTTCTGAAGACTGCCACTTACTATTATTGATGTTATTTATTGCAGCAATTTGTTTTTGTAATATGGTGCATGCGATATATGTTAGTCATGTTCGTGACTAACAAAGCTTTAGTTATTATTATAATATATATTACTGATAAATTATGTTCTATATTGGAATATTTCTGTTTCCAGTTTACTCAGATGGAAAACTAGGCTGAGGCTTGAAGACATGTGCGTAAAGTGTCTTTCCAGACTAGCCGGTGCAGTCTGCACAGGCTAGTCAGGGACAACACTTTCCACTTTCAAGGCATTTTTTTATTTAAGAAAGTCTCTTCTTAGAAAAAAATCCAGTTTATGCAGAAAGTGTTGTCCCTGATCTGGGACAAAACTTAACGCACATGCATTAAGCCCAGTTTTCCCAAAACGAGGCTCATTGGAACATTTGTGTTGCCAGTTTACTCAGATGGAGAAGGAGAGTGAGGACTCCCAGCTACAGCTGTCTCAGCTCCAGATGAAGAACAAGAGTCTTAAAGCAGAGGTGGAGGAGATGGAACATCAGCTGGACGAGTCAGAGGTGGGTGTGAGTGTGGTTAAATGATGGAGAGGGGAGGTGGTTGTAGGGGTGTAAGACAAGGGGTATAGGGAAACTGAAGAGTGGGGTGTAAAGAGGTGGGAGACAATTGCCAACTTCAGATGGAACATCAGCTAGACGAGACAGAGGTTTTTGGAAGTATGTTTGCATCGTAGGGTAGGGGAGGGAAGGAAGTTGTAATTATAAGTGGTGGAGGTGTTGGAGAAGGGGTATATGGAAACTGGAGAGTGGGGGTAACAGGTTGGGATACAATGCTCAACTTCAGATATAGTACAAGAGCTTGAAGACAGATCTTCATGAACCAGATTATCAGCTGGGTGAGTCAGAGGTACTAGAGAATGGGTTGGTTGGGTAATAAAATTGAGGAGTTGGGATTATTGTTTAGGGTATGGAAGTTGAGAATAACCTTCGTCAAAGCAGAACAAGAGCTGAGCTTGTGAGAAGGTTGTTTTGTAGAGATTTATTGGCTGGGCAGTGGATGAGTGCAGATTGGACTGTGGGGGGACCTTATTGTGGGTTTAGGTGGCAGGGTTTGTGGTCTGGGGTGATGCAACAGTGGGACTATGTGGGACCTTCATGTTGGGTGAGGTGGCAGGGTTTGTGGTCTGGGATGATGAAATAGTGGGACTGTGAGGTACCTTTATGTTGGGTGAGGTGGCAGGGTTTGTGGTCTGGGGTGATGCAATAGTGGGACTGTGAGGTACCTTCATGTTGGGTAAGTGGGCAGGGTATGTGGTCTAGGTTGATGCAATAGTCAGACTGTGGTGGGCCTTTTTGTTGGGTAAGAGGGCAGGTGGTGTGGTCTATGGTGATGCAATAGTTGGACTGTGTGGGACCTTCATGTTGGGTGAGGTGGCAGGGTATGTGGTCTAGGTTGATGCAATAGTTGGACCATGGGGCCTTTTTGTGGGGTGAGGGGGGCATGGTTTTTGGTCTAGGCTGATGTAATAGTGGGTCTGTTGGGGACCTTCTGTGGTATGGGGGCAGGGAAGGTTTCGGCTGGGGTGAAGCAGTAGTGGGGTTATGGAGGTTAAGATGCTTTGTGGGGTTGTAAACACTTATACCAGTAGTGTTGGATGTTTGTAGTAGCAAGACACAATGCAATGTTCCTTTTCCAGTGATTGCAGTTACCAGGAATTGCAATATTCTGAAACCCATTTAGTAAATGTAAAAATGTTTTATTTTGAATTGTACTGCTTCATAAAGTAGTATTCAATGAAAATATGTAACCATTCATTTTCAATGTGTAAAATCATGTTTGTTTCCATTATTGCAATTGTTGCTCTCTTGCTAATGCTACTTATTTGCATCTTTGCTATCTTTATCCTGATTGGTTGAGTTAAATTGCACATTTTGTTTTCTTGCTGCTGATTGGTAGATAAAGGTAAGCTTTGTAACCAATGAAAGTGCAATATTATTTGGAATAACCTTGCTGTAACCATTAATTAAAACTAATTCATATTTCTGTTTAAATTTTACCCAAACACACAGAAAATGTATTTTGGAGAATATGTTATTTAAATTCCTTGCATATCTACATTGAATGTGTCTTGAAAAATATAATGGTAGTAGAGACAACACCGTTGTGAACTTTTCTTATTTAATAAGTTTGTATATGTGAGTTTGAAAATAAAATGTATAGATGTTATTGATTTTTCTCTGTGTTTGGTTACTTATACCAAATTATTTTCTTTATTTTGTGTACATGACACCAACATTTAACCTAGAATAATATGTGATAATAATGTCTGTTAGAAAATGTAAATATTGGTTAACATAGCTTGTGGCCTCTGCATTGTGCATTGCTTTTAACCTCATTGTCATTGGAAATAATGGTCTTTTCATCAACAATATTGTTGAGATGTAAGTGTTACATTATGTATTATGTATTTTATTCACCATAGTCATGTATAAATAAAAAATGTGTATCGCCATTAGAAACAACAGTGGAATAAGACTTTTTCTACATCATACTTACTATCAGCTCTAAGCTATTGTCATCACTACCACCACCACCACAAACAACAACAAACAACCACCAAGAACATTATTCCAGTCATCATAAGTATCAATGTACTCTCTCACTATATATATATATATACTTATATTGAACATAATTATTTGAATTTGTATGATGTATATATATCACTGAATTATAAATACTGTAACTATAGTATCCCTTCATAACGTAACTATGGACTCAAAAGGTTCAGTTTCAGTTTATCCATATATCCATTTGTATCATTATCATTATTCTCACTAGCATTTTTACCCACTTTAGTTCTTTAACTATCCTTTTCCCTTCAAGTCCTAGATTTCTAGTGATAAATTGAAATTGGTATAATTACTCCTTTTCTTTTAAAAAAGACATCTTTTTGTGTTTTACCAGAATCACAGTGAAAATAACCTGGCTTTTGTTGAGTTTTAAGTATTGTACCTTTCAAAATTGAATTCTTGAACATTTATATTATGTGATATTGACAATTACTATAACTTCTATCCGTTTATCTTCAATATTGCTACATTGTGTATGGATCCACAGTTGGTAGGTAGCATCATTATTTTGTCTTTGGCAAGCTATAATTTTGTATACATGTTATCATTTAATTAAACTTGTTACAATATTAAACGTTTGAAAACGACTTTCAATTTTAGTTTCTTATTTAGTATAATGCTATTTTCTTATAATTTTATGGCATTTAATATAATGCAATTCTTTTTTATTATGATATGTTTAAGCCTTTTCTTTTTCCCTCATTTAACAACCCCACCCCCAACGAAAACAAACAGATTAAAGAAAAATAAAATGAAGTTTTATTGAGAAAAATGATAAAAGGAATATCCCACTGGAATACTGTTATTGTATCATTTAACTCATGAAACATATAAAACAAACCATTGAAACTGAGTATGAAAACAAAAAACAATATAAGCATGTTCATTATACCAGTAAAATTCATAAGAAACAGGTCGTTATTGGTGATCTTAGAGTATAATCGTATTGGCATAATATAACGGCAGAATAAGAATTAAGTAAATGTTTTTTTATGTTTTTATGAGTTCTAATTTGCCTTTATGTTTTACAGACGCAGTTTGATGAACTCAAGAAGGACAAGGAAAGGTTACAAAACACTCTTGACAGTGTAACCTCAGAGTTCAGTACCCTCAAATCTGAAAGTGCCAAAACAAACGGTCTTGACAAAACCGTCGAGAGACTGAACGAGGAAAAACGTGATTTAACTACACAAATTGAGTCAATTAAACAGGAATTGGACAAAGTTATCGCTGAAAAAGATGAGTTAGCCAATCAAAAGTTAGAACTGAGTAAATGTGAGATTCAGCTTTCACATGAACTGCAGGACTTGCGGAGTGAATTGCATTTATTAAAAACCAGTAAAAACGAGATTTCAGAACAGAAAAACGAGCTTCTTGAAACTCGGACTTTGTTGAACTCTAGAACATTGGACTTTGAAAAGTTGTCGCAGGATTCAGAGAAAATGAATAAAGAGAATAAGGAACTTTTGAATCGATTGGAAGTTTTACAGGATGAGTTAGACATGACGAAAAAGGAAACACAGAGCGTGGCAAAACAAGAGGTAGGTGTTAAATCTTGAATGGTTCTATGTTTTGAATATGATTTTCTTTGAACGGAGAATGCCCTTCGCCCATCTCATGTTTTTTCGCCACTCCATATCTTAATTTGTCTTGGAAGGATTGTCATGAAAGTTGAGTTTAGTGTTAAGGCCATTGAGACGTTGTGCTTAAAGGACGGGCGTTTGACCCCCTCAGAAGGTCAAGGCCAATCTTCAATATTAAATATTCGAACCTCTTTTTTGGGCCCGCTCTATATCTTCTAAACCTTTTGAATGATTTTATGAAACTCGACAAATATATTATTGTCATTGACTTGATGTGCAGAAGAAATAAGTCAGTCATCTCAGCTCAAGGTAAAGGTTGCTCCTTACATGCACATATTCAAGCTTCATTTCTCCTTTGTCTTTTTATGGATTTTTGTTAAACTTGGCTCAAATGTTTATGTTTTTGAGAAGACATGCAGAAGACATGTAGTGTTTATTTTTCGTACAAAATTGGGGCCAGTATTCGGCCCCATACCCAACAGAAAAAAGTATATATCTTTCCCAAATTGGACCTAAAAATTCCCAATTGAGGGCTTAATTTTATTTTTTTTAAATTTCATTTTTTCAAACAAAACTTGGCCCTAACGTTTTTGTTATTGAGGCCATGGGCAGAAGACATATAAGCCAGACCTGCCAACCATGGTTGAATCAGTTCTATATCTCCTGTGCGCTTTTAAAGGATTTTCTTGAATCTTGCTGCAAATCTGAGACTTATTTTTGAAATTTTAGATGGCTGCAAACACTTCTTAAATAATTGTTGGCAATCTGAACTTTAACAGAGTGGAAATCAAAGCTGATGTGTGTAGCGTAAAATTCTCATTGCCAATATTTTGATTGTCATAGTTTTAAATTGAAAATGTGTGTATGCATAGATTGATATGCTTATGCATGTTTGCAGATTATAACTGGTCACATGCGAGACCAAAACGCCAAGCTTACCAAAGACGTGGAGGAGATGAAAGCCAAATTGAAAGAAAAGGTAACAGGCATGACATTTAGGGCTTGAACAAGTTACAAATCCCTTTAAATTGTTTTTTTTTTTTATTGTTATACTCCTGCAGGTGAGGAATACATTGTATAAAAGAGTCTTTCTGT
>VMBQ01001112.1:123992-136667 GCA_007657795.1 Dreissena rostriformis | reverse complement strand
AACTGCATGCAGAGAAAATGTTATGTACATTAATAAATGTTTAAAACATCTGATATGACCATTATTATAGTTTTACCCAAAGTCGCTTTCTCCTATGGAATTGATTGATTGATTTAACCATGCATTCATCCAATACAGTCAAGGAACACTGGAAACTAAACAGGCTAAAGGACAAAAGTGAAAATGGCTATATGCAACCTGCAGCAATAAACCTGTACAGCCTGCGAATTACTCGAGAACTGTTCAGGTTTTATGCTGTTTGCTGCGCATCAGTATCTTAGAGTTGGAAATGAAGGCCTTAACATTTTAATCTAGTAAGAAAGGTCTTTAATTTAATTTGATTTTCTAAGGGACTACAAACACGTCAAAGTGCTTATTAGTGGTAAAGGGTTAAATTAAAGTTATGGATTTGAATTGTTCTATTTCTTATCATTAAGTGGATGATGACAAAAATAATTGGAGAAAGCAACTTTGCAGCATGTCATGTTAGCCCTTTGCATGCTGGGAAATTTGTCGTCTGCTAAAATGTCGTCTGCTGAATTTCTATAATTAGCATTTTCTTCGACTTTTTGTTCAAAGAATACTATAAGAATAGCAAACAGTTTGGATCCTGATGAGACGCCACGTTCTGTGGCGTCTCATCTGGATCCAAACTGTTTGCAAAGGCCTTCAATTTTCGGTTCTAGCACTGAAAGAGTTAGTTTACTAGTAAACATATACAAAAAATACCCTTGAACTTAATCATTTGATACATTCAAAGCAAAAAATGTAATATTTACAGACTCTTCTTACTGCTTTGCTTTTGCAATTTAATATAATTGATCATTTCCACATTTATTTATTTTTTATTTTCTTCTTTAAAATGATCTAAAATTATGTGTTGNTTGAGAATTTTAACCCTTTGCATGCTGGGAAATTTGTCGTCTGCTAAAATGTCGTCTGCTGAATTTCTATAATTAGCATTTTCTTCGACTTTTTGTTCAAAGAATACTATAAGAATAGCAAACAGTTTGGATCCTGATGAGACGCCACGTTCTGTGGCGTTTCATCTGGATCCAAACTGTTTGCAAAGGCCTTCAATTTTCGGTTCCAGCACTGAAAGAGTTAGTTTACTAGTAAACATATACAAAAAATACCCTTGAACTTAATCATTTGATACATTTAAAGCAAAAAATGTAATATTTACAGACTCTCGTTACTGTTTTGCTTTTGCAATTTAATATAATTGATCATTTCCACATTTATTTATTTTTAATTTTCTTCTTTAAAATGATCTAAAATTATGTGTTTATTTTGTTTAAAAATGCATACCAGTCTTGCACAGCTTATTTATACTTTCGTATTTAATTTAATTATTTTTAAATCTTGTTGTTGCTGTTTTCAGAATGAAGAACTGCAGGACCTTGAAGAAAAGTAAGTTGTGTAGTCTCTGTAATTAATGTATGAATATTTATAGATTTTACAATGACAACAGCAAAAATAATGCTTGCAAAAAAATGGAAAAATGTTTAATTATTGCTTAAACAATAATGGGTGATGTTGAAAAAACAACTGAAAAAAATTAATTTAACTATTTCAGCCTGTATGAGACCCGAAAGAAAAAAAATGCGTTGTTTAGCTGAAAAAACTGCAATAATTATATTGATTTTTAAGATGAGTAGCAAAATCACTGGTTATTCACAGATGAACAATCATAAATAAAAAAAAGTTCAAAATATTGCAGAATATATTTTATAGTTTTTGTGTGTAATGCAAAATTAATGTAACTTTTCCCTTGTCTCTGTTCATGTAATGTTTGTATAATAAATAGGAAATCAATAGACAATCTTCAATACATGTCCATGAAAAGATTCATTATTTCAGACACAAAAGGGAAGTTGATGATCTAAAAGCTAAATTCCAGTTGACATTAAATGAGTTGAGTAAAGCCAAAACTTTAGTGGAACAGGAGCGCAGTGAAAATTCCGATCTCACCAATCGCGTGCTAGAGCTCGAACAACAGTTGGACGATTTATCAAAAACCACAGACTCAAAAGCGAGCACTTTGTTAGAAACCGAATCAAAAGTAAAACATCTCGAAAAATTGCTTGAGGACAAGGAAGCGATAGAGGACGAATTAATGGAGAGTAAAAAACGTAACGAGAAGTTGCAGTACGAAATAGACGAGCTGGAATCGGTGAAAATGGAGCTAGAAGATTCTCGAGATTTGGCTGATCAGGAAAAGGAAAATCGGGGACAGCTAGAACGAAGGTATCGGGATCTGGAGCACGAGTTGGAGGACCAGAAGTTGGAGCATGAGAATATACAGCAGACACTGGCTGCAAAGGTAGCTTTCATTTGAGACGTGTTCTAGGAAAACTGGGCTTAATGCATGGGCATAAATTGTCATCCCAGATTATCCTGTGCAGTTTGCACAGGCTTATCTGGGATGACACTTTCCGCGTTTTTGGTATTTTTATTTGAAGGAAGTCTCTACTTAGAGAAAATCCAGTTTAGACAGAAAGTGTCATCCCTTATTAGCCTGGGACGACACTTTACGCACATGCATAAAGTTTTCCCAGAGCGAGGCTCATTTTTGTTTTGGCCATTTCGGTTTGATTCTGTGTTGGCATGTGAGATTTTTGAAAATGAGCGTCTGGTTGTCAAAAGTGGCAAAGTTTTAATACAAAGAGAGTGTTGAACATGAAACTATTGTATAAAACATAGAATCATGTATCAGATAGAATGATTTCTCTTGTAATTGTCAAAATATAAGTTTTAAACTTTTGCATCTATCTGTACTTTGACAAAAAGGGGGAGTCATTGAATCACCAAGAGGAAGTTGCAAATGTCGTCACCTTAAAGCCATGCAGTTATTTGTCTGAATGTTAATATTCTCTAAGTGCGAGAATCCTAACACTAACATTAAATGGAGGGTACCAAATATATTTTTAAAATCGTTTAACTTGGAGTGTCTGAAAACTTAGAGACTGAATGGGTTTGCTTTCCCAGGTGAAGACCCTGGAGAACAGAGTGCAGTCCCTTCAAGACGACCTGTTTACTGCACAGGATGAGCTACAGGCAGCTCAGGATGGACATGAAAAGGTAGAAAACTTGGACAGAATTCAGTCGTTGTTGTGGGGTTGAAAAGCTTGAAAACTTGGACAGAATTGAGTAGTTGTTGTGGGGTTGAAAAGGTAGAAAGCTTGGACAGAATTGAGTTGTTGTTTTGGGGTTGAAAAAATACAAAACTTTGAAAGAATTGAGTTGTTGTTGTGGGGATGAAAAGATAGACAATTTGGAAAAAATTGAGTTGAAACCGTAGAAAACTTGGCCAGAATTGAGTTTTTTTGTTGTGGGGTTGAAAAGGTAGAAAACTTGACCAGAATTGAGTTGTGGGGTTGAAAAGGTAGAAAACTTGGACAGAATTGAGTTGTTGTTGTGGGGTTGAAAAGGTAGAAAACTTGGACGGAATTGAGTTGTTGTTGCAGGATTGAAAAAGTATTTAACTTGGCCAGTATTGAGTTTTTGTTGTGGGGTTGAAGATAGGTAGAAATTTTGACCAGAATTTAGTTGTTGTTGTGGAGTTTAAAAGGTAGAAAACTTGGCCAGAATTGAGTTGTTGTTGTGGGGTTACAAATGTAGAAAACATGGCTCGAATGGATTCATTGTTGTGGGGTTGAAAAGGTAGAAAACTTTGCCCGAATAGAGTTGTTGTTGTGGGCTTTATATAGGTCGTGAATTGGATAAAAGCTCACAGAAATAAATGGTTATTGCTTACAACCATTGAACTAAATAATGTGCCTGATTCTAAATACATTACTAACAACATGATCATCAGAAATTCTTTATCATATTACTTATTAGTAAACAAATCATGTCCGGTAAGCAATGTGGGAGTTGTTGTTAAAAATGTAATTGATGTTCCTTTCTAATACAAATACTACAAATTTTGCTTTCAGCGTCCAAAATCAAAAATATCTTTAGCAAAACAAAGAAAGGTTTGTTTATTTTATAGAATGACATAGTGTAGATAGTGTTAACAATTGATATAAATGTGTATGACTGTGTTCTTATGTGGGAGGTGTACAGAAAACAATTTAAATAACGCGGTATTAGGGGTCATAACACTACTGTACTTTTACTAATCAACAGACAAGGGTTTTGTTACTAATATGAATAATTAATTAAGACATTAAAATTGATTGTGTTGTATATTGTATCTGTCTGTGATGATGGTATAGTTTATATGGATCTTTTAAATTTGGTTTTCTAAGACTAATACAAAAATGTGTTATGTCAGAACTATGTCCTGTGGCCAAAATGTTAGTTTGTAACATTGAATGTAGTTTTCCCAGTTTCGTATAATGACTAATATAGGGCTATGGAATCTAACCTGAATCAAAACTAACTCGATCCTTTTGATAGTGATAATGATTTGTATTTATCTTCATCTTCTTTCATCTTTGGTTTACTCGAATATCTAGTGAAAAGTTGAACCTTTTTCAGTATTGAATATTTTTCTATGAGGACAACCTTTATGTTTAATGCACCTTGTAAAATTTAAACATGCTAAATAGCTTTAACAGAATACAAAAAAGTAATACAGATACTTAATATAGTTGTGTTTTTAGTTTTTTTCCAGGTTTTATAAAACAGTTAAATCATTTTGAATTTGTTTAAATAAAGAACACATACCAGTGGTTTAAGGTTTTCATTGGATAATAGTCAAATGTTCAATATTTGATAGACCTATCACAAATTTTCACCAAGAAGAGAAAACACCTCTCCAGCTGTTGTAAAGAATTAATTTTCATTCATAAAAATACAACATGTTCTCTAATGACCAAAATTGTCCAAGTGCAATATTTAAAATAATTGATATAAACATTGCAGATAAATTTGCAAATTACCGGTAGTTGCAAATTATTGAAAGGTCTATTGCATAAATGGCATTATCTGAGTTTGCATGCATGATTACTCTAATTCATTGTTAATCAGCTTATAAACAATCCTCAATTATAAATTATTTCAAGTTCACTCATAGGCTTTTTAATGTGAAATGTTCTGTGTATAAAACTAACAGTCACTTTAGGGCTTTTGAGGTCAAAACTAAATGTCCATGTGATTTCATCAATACTACATATAACTCCAAATGACTGTTTAATGGCTGATAAGCTACTGTAATCTATTTCTTGTTATTAAGTGATCACTTTTGGACACTTTGAACTTTAATGCTTTTGTGGCAACATTCCTGCTCAACAGACAACAAATGTTCACTTTTAGGCTTTTTAGGATGTGATCATTTCGAATTCTTATTATTTCCTTTTCACGTTTAGGCTCTTGAGGACGCGAAGGCTGCCCAGATAGAACTGCAAGAGCGTCTGTCGGCAGAGGAGCAGAAGTCAGTCCACGCCACCACCAAGTTGGAGGAGAAGAGTGCAGCCAATCAGAGACTGGAAACACAAAAGATTGAGGTTACATTCTACTATATGAGCTTTGCTATGAGAACATCCAGTGTAATGCATATGCGTAAAGTGTCGTCCTAGATAAGCCTGTGCAGTCTACACAGGCTAATAAGGGACATCACTTTCCGCCTAAATTGGATTTTTCCTTAGAAGAGAGATACTTTAAATGAAATTTCCATAAAAGCTGAAGGTATCGTTCCTGATTAGCCTGTGAACACTGCACAGACTAATCTGTGACGATACTTTATGCACATACATTAACAGGGTTCGCACAGGGCTTGAAAAGTGCTTGAAAACGAGTCCAAGGCTTGAAAAGCCCTTGAACAAAGGTTGGCCTTGAAAAAGTGCTTGAAAAGTGCTTATTTCATGTAAAAAAGCCTTGATAATGTTTATTTCTGCTCAAAATTACCTTAACCATCGCTTTAATTATAAACTTTAATCGTTCTTGATGGAAATATTACGAAAATTTATCATAAATTCCTTCGCGCAAAAAGTTGAGTACGAAATATAAGGTTCGTACACTATTGAGTACGAAACGTTATGTGTACACGTCACAGATTATGTGTGCTACGTCAAAGGCTCTCCATTGTGATCACTTTTCGCGAGTAAAAACGCAGCGATGGGAAAGTGTCGATTTATACCAGGGTGGTTAACTGAATATTCCTGGGTACAGAAAACAAATGACGTTCGAAAAGCTCATTGTCGGGTCTGTATGAAGACGATTGATGTCGGGGGGATGGGGGAAAGCGCTTTGAAAAGCCACGAGAAAGGGGAAACCCACAAAGAAAACATGAAATTGCGAAGCAAACAGGGTTCCTGCGATGTGTTTTTTGTGAAACAGGAAGGTACTATAGTTAAAACTGTTAACTCTAAAACAGACATAAACAACAACAGCCCATCTGTGTCGAACCAGGAATGCACAGCCGCAGAGAGTGTGCAGATAGAAGATAATCAAATTCCAGGATCTTCGCAACCATCAGCAGCATTATCAAATTCGCAGACATCCATAGACAAATTTGTTACAAAAAATGATATGTTGAAAGCGGAAGTATTGTGGGTATTGCATACAGTTTGCACACATCAATCCTTCAATTCCAATAAAAATATTACAAAGTTATTTCAGGTTATGTTCCATGACAGTAACATAGCAAAGAAATGTTCTTGCGGAGACCGCAAGACAGCATATGTGGCCGTTTTTGGGCTAGCTGAACATTTCAAAACTTTACTTGAAAGTTCTTAAAGTGGACCATACTCAGTGTCTTTTGATGAAAGCTTAAACAAGAAAGACCAATCCAAGCAAATGGATATCCATGTTCGGTTCTGGGACAAAAAAGCAAAACTTGAGAGTGATGTGGTCATGTTGGAGGAGAAAACTGAAAAACTTATGGAGAAAGCTGAAGCAACTAGAAATTTTGCTTTTGTCACAGAAAACAATATTTTAAGGATGGGTTGTAAGGATAAGAGGAGACAGCTGGAAGAACTGGAAAAGGAAATCAAATCTGTGAAAGACAAAATGTAATAGTAACTGACTTCTGTTTAGATGAAATGAACTAGTCTGTTTGATGTGAGCATAGCAAAAGACAATGTGTTTGTTTGTAATATCTTTAAGTAAATACATATGTGAGACTCATTGAGTTAAGGATGGATAACATGTATTTGTATGTCATAAGTAGAAATAGCATGTATGAGTTATTGTTGAATAAGTTTAATGTGTTTGAGCAAATAAATGATATTTACTGTGATAATCTGGCTTGAAAATGCATTTTTTAAAGGAAACTAACGTACGGTGCTCGGCCTTGAAAATGAAAATTTGGCCTTGAAAAGTCCTTGAAAAGTGCTTGAATTTAGGTTTGAGATTTCTGTTTGAACCCTGATTAAGTCCTGTTTTCCAAGAGGGAGGCTTATACTTTTATTAGGGGGAGACATCTATTGCCTTTGTCATTTTGTTAAGGCCATTTGTGTTCCAGAAAAGCTAGAGTGATGAAACTTTAAGATCACATACCTAAGCAGGTTCACTTGTGCACCTGCATATAGAAATGGTATAATGGTTTTTGACAACCAGTAGTATGTGGGTGGCATCTGTGTCAATCTCTTTGTAGTTTTAAGTTCAGTTTTGCATTTTGAACAGTTTCTGTAATGGTTAGAGATAAAAGTCTCTTTATAAGTCTCTTTATTTCTATCAAGTATGACTTTATGGGTAATGAGTCCCAGGGCATGCTAGTATTCTCGTTAAATATGATCATTAATTAGTACAAGTCAAGATAACAATACCTTTCCGTTCGTTTTCAAGCATCAGGGAGAGAAAACAATAATGATGAAAGGAAAGCAGCTAAACCTAACTTAAAACAGCCATTTATACAAGCTCCCTGTATGTTTTCTCGACAGAATTTAGAAAAGCAAGTTGAGGAAACGAAATCCCGCCTAGCAGACGCCCAAAGCAGACTTGACTCCGTGACAAAAGACCGTGACCTACTTCAACGTGAGGTGAAGATGCTGCGCGAGTCGACACGACAGTTCGGTATCCAGGCAACGGACACCGAGACGATGAAACAGGAAGTGGATCAGCTGCGACGCGAGCTTGAGCACCTACGGACGTCTGCGCACTACGGCGAAGAGGAGAGACAGCAGCACGTGGACAAGATAAGGTATCTGGAGAACTACGTCAGCAAACTGGAATTGGATAACAGGGAACTGGCAAACAAGGTAACTGAAATTGATTTGAACATTTTTCTTTTATCATCATTCTGTACTAAAATATGTTTTATTCAATTTCTGTAAAATCATTATTATTCGTGGGACATAAATTTTCGTTGATTTTGTGGGTTGACCGATCAACAAAATAAACACAAACACATCTTAAAATTACTTTGGCAAATTCTTCTTTTTTTCCAAAATGAGAGAACTACATTTTACGTCCACAAAATAGTCTTTTTTTTTGACAACCAGGAAATTTCATGGAGGCAAATATAATTGACTTTACAATAGAAAGGACTCTGTAGATATTAAAGTAAAAAGAAAAGTGTTGTGTTTTTCATGCTGTACATATTAAATTGAATCCGCTCAGATACACATTTTGACCCTTTTGTAGTCCCTTAGAAAAGCTTATTAAATTGAAGACCTTTCTTTCTAGATTCAAATTTTAAAGGCTTCATGTTCAACCCTAAGATACTGATGAACAGCAAACAGCATAAAACCTGGACAGACTGCGAGTTGCTGGCAGGCTGTTCTGGTTTTAAGGTGGTTGCATATAGCCATTTTCACTTTGCTTTTGAGCTGGAAAGGGTTAAAAAAAGTGTTGTGTTATTAGCTGCAGGAGGTGGTGGTGAAACTTGAGCAGGCAGATGACTTGGTCAAGCGTGAGAAAAAAGAGTTGATGGACCGACAGCAGCAGGGCAACTGGCAGCTCACTCAGGTCTGTACAGGAACCAAATGTTCACTGATACTTCTATACAGGTCTGTACAACATGTTTACTGGTACATCGTATTTGTTGGTAGAGAACTTTACTATAAATACCAGAATCCAGGGGTTTGATTGCGGCATAACTTGTATGGGGACTTGTCATGAAGTTATTTCAGAAGCCATTCTCCCCCTACCTCTGATTCAAGTAGGGTTGTCATTTACTGACATGTATGTGCCATAAGTACTGGTAAACCAGCTATTCAAGCAACAGTTTGAGTTTAACTGAGTGGTGATATAACTGAAATACTGTTGAAAATTGAACTATCCAAATAAAAATATTTTTTATACCCCCATTAGTAGGGCCATTACCATTGGTAATGGGGGCTATATAGGAGTCACTTTGTCGGTCGGTCTGTCTGTCTGTCCGTCTGTCCCGCTTGTCCGGGCTATAACTATGTCGTTCATCAAGGGATTTTGAAATCATTTGGCACATATGTTCACCATCATTGGAAAGTGTGTCGCGCGAAAGAATTACGTCAATATCTCCAAGGTCAAGGTCACACTTTGAGGTCAAAGGTCAAAAATGGCCATAAATGAGCTTGTCCGGGCCATAACTATGTCGTTCATCAAGGGATTTTGAAATCATTTGGCACATATGTTCACCATCATTGGACGGTGTGTCGCGCGAAAGAATTACGTCAATATCTCCAAGGTCAAGGTCACACTTTGAGGTCAAAGGTCAAAAATGGCCATAAATGAGCTTGTCCGGGCCATAACTATGTCGTTCATCAAGGGATTTTGAAATCATTTGGCACATATGTTCACCATCATTGGACGGTGTGTCGCGCGAAAGAATTACGTCAATATCTCCAAGGTCAAGGTCACACTTTGAGGTCAAAGGTCAAAAATGGCCATAAATGAGCTTGTCCGGGCCATAACTATGTCGTTCATCAAGGGATTTTGAAATCATTTGGCACATATGTTCACCATCATTGGACGGTGTGTCGCGCGAAAGAATTACGTCAATATCTCCAAGGTCAAGGTCACACTTTGAGGTCAAAGGTCAAAAATGGCCATAAATGAGCTTGTCCGGGCCATAACTATGTCGTTCATCAAGGGATTTTGAAATCATTTGGCACATATGTTCACCATCATTGGACGGTGTGTCGCGCGAAAGAATTACGTCAATATCTCCAAGGTCAAGGTCACACTTTGAGGTCAAAGGTCAAAAATGGCCATAAATGAGCTTGTCCGGGCCATAACTATGTCGTTCATCAAGGGATTTTGAAATCATTTGGCACATATGTTCACCATCATTGGACGGTGTGTCGCGCGAAAGAATTACGTCAATATCTCCAAGGTCAAGGTCACACTTTGAGGTCAAAGGTCAAAAATGGCCATAAATGAGCTTGTCCGGGCCATAACTATGTCGTTCATCAAGGGATTTTGAAATCATTTGGCACATATGTTCACCATCATTGGACGGTGTGTCGCGCGAAAGAATTACGTCAATATCTCCAAGGTCAAGGTCACACTTTGAGGTCAAAGGTCAAAAATGGCCATAAATGAGCTTGTCCGGGCCATAACTATGTCGTTCATCAAGGGATTTTGAAATCATTTGGCACATATGTTCACCATCATTGGACGGTGTGTCGCGCGAAAGAATTACGTCAATATCTCCAAGGTCAAGGTCACACTTTGAGGTCAAAGGTCAAAAATGGCCATAAATGAGCTTGTCCGGGCCATAACTATGTCGTTCATCAAGGGATTTTGAAATCATTTGGCACATATGTTCACCATCATTGGACGGTGTGTCGCGCGAAAGAATTACGTCAATATCTCCAAGGTCAAGGTCACACTTTGAGGTCAAAGGTCAAAAATGGCCATAAATGAGCTTGTCCGGGCCATAACTATGTCGTTCATCAAGGGATTTTGAAATCATTTGGCACATATGTTCACCATCATTGGACGGTGTGTCGCGCGAAAGAATTACGTCAATATCTCCAAGGTCAAGGTCACACTTTGAGGTCAAAGGTCAAAAATGGCCATAAATGAGCTTGTCCGGGCCATAACTATGTCGTTCATCAAGGGATTTTGAAATCATTTGGCACATATGTTCACCATCATTGGACGGTGTGTCGCGCGAAAGAATTACGTCAATATCTCCAAGGTCAAGGTCACACTTTGAGGTCAAAGGTCAAAAATGGCCATAAATGAGCTTGTCCGGGCCATAACTATGTCGTTCATCAAGGGATTTTGAAATCATTTGGCACATATGTTCACCATCATTGGACAGTGTGTCGCGCGAAAGAATTACGTCAATATCTCCAAGGTCAAGGTCACACTTTGAGGTCAAAGGTCAAAAATGGCCATAGATGAGCTTGTCCGGGCCATAGCTATGTTGTTCATTGTGAGACTTTGAAATCAATTGGCACATTTGTTTGCAATCATGCGAAGGTGTGTTGCGCGAAAGAATTACGTCTATATCTCCAAGGTCAAGGTCACACTTTGAGGTCAAAAATGGCCATAAATGAGCTTGTCCGGGCCATAACTATGTGGTTCATCAAGGGATTTTAAAATCATTTGGCACATTTGTTCACCATCATTGGACAGTGTGTTGCGCGAAAGAATTACGTCAATATCTCCAAGGTCAAGGTCACACTTTGATGTCAAAGGTTAAAAATGTCCATAAATGAGCTTGTCCGGGCCATAGCTATGTTGTTCATTGTGAGGCTTTGAAATCAATTGGCACATTTGTTCACCATCATTGGACGGTGTGTCGCGCGAAAGAATTACGTCAATATCTCAAAGGTCAAGGTCACACATGAGTTCAAAGGTAAAAAATAGCCATAGTTGAGCTTGTCCAGGCCATTACTATGTCGTTCATTGTGGGATTTTGAAATCAATTGGCACATTTGTTAACCATTATTGGACGGTGTGTTGCGCGATAAAATTACGTCGATATCTCCAAGGTCAAGGTCACACTTTGAGTTCAAAGGTCAAAAATGGCCATAAATAAGCTTGTCTGGGCCATAACTATGTCATTCATTGTGAGATTTTAATATTACTCTCCACATTAATTTTGTTCACAGGCATTGGATGGCGTATCATGCCAAAGAATTCAAGATTTCAAAGGTCAAAATGGCCATAAATGATAATGGCATAATAATTCTTAAAAATTGCCATAAATAAGCTTCTCTTGTTTTGTGAGACAGCATGCAAAATATTCTGTGTCAATGCAGCATGTGGGGGTATACGTCACGTCAGTGACAAAGCTCTAGTTTTTGTAAGATTTATGTACAACTGTTGAAATATCTCTCTGGATCATGTATGTGGGAGATGTGAAAAGCACCATACAAAAGTGCTTTAAGAATCTTTAAAATCTTGTGTTTCTTTTGATTGAGTTATACTCAGTCCGACATCTAACCTGCCCAAATACTTATTTTGCATGTTGACCGGTTGAGTGTTACCTCTGTTGTATTTAATCATCGGTTTTGACTGACCTCTGCTGTATGTAATCATTGGTTGAGTCTGACCTCTGCTGTTTGTAATCATTGGTTGTGACTGACGTCTGCTGTATGTAATCATTGGTTGAGTCTGACCTCTGCTGTATGTAATCATTGGTTGAGTGTTACCTCTGCTGTATGTAATCATTGGTTGAGTCTGACCTCTGCTGTATGTAATCATTGGTTGAGTCTGACCTCTGCTGTATGTAATCATTGGTTGAGTCTGACCTCTGCTGTATGTAATCATTGGTTGAGTGTGAACTCTTCTGTATGTAATCATTGGTTGAGTCTGACCTCTGCTGTTTGTAATCATTGGTTGAGT
>VMBQ01001112.1:44713-120525 GCA_007657795.1 Dreissena rostriformis | reverse complement strand
AGATGAGCTTGTCCGGGCCATAGCTATGTTGTTCATTGTGAGACTTTGAAATCAATTGGCACATTTGTTTGCAATCATGCGAAGGTGTGTTGCGCGAAAGAATTACGTCTATATCTCCAAGGTCAAGGTCACACTTTGAGGTCAAAAATGGCCATAAATGAGCTTGTCCGGGCCATAACTATGTGGTTCATCAAGGGATTTTAAAATCATTTGGCACATTTGTTCACCATCATTGGACAGTGTGTTGCGCGAAAGAATTACGTCAATATCTCCAAGGTCAAGGTCACACTTTGATGTCAAAGGTTAAAAATGTCCATAAATGAGCTTGTCCGGGCCATAGCTATGTTGTTCATTGTGAGGCTTTGAAATCAATTGGCACATTTGTTCACCATCATTGGACGGTGTGTCGCGCGAAAGAATTACGTCAATATCTCAAAGGTCAAGGTCACACATGAGTTCAAAGGTAAAAAATAGCCATAGTTGAGCTTGTCCAGGCCATTACTATGTCGTTCATTGTGGGATTTTGAAATCAATTGGCACATTTGTTAACCATTATTGGACGGTGTGTTGCGCGATAAAATTACGTCGATATCTCCAAGGTCAAGGTCACACTTTGAGTTCAAAGGTCAAAAATGGCCATAAATAAGCTTGTCTGGGCCATAACTATGTCATTCATTGTGAGATTTTAATATTACTCTCCACATTAATTTTGTTCACAGGCATTGGATGGCGTATCATGCCAAAGAATTCAAGATTTCAAAGGTCAAAATGGCCATAAATGATAATGGCATAATAATTCTTAAAAATTGCCATAAATAAGCTTTTCTTGTTTTGTGAGACAGCATGCAAAATATTCTGTGCCAATGCAGCATGTGGGGGTATACGTCACGTCTGTGACAAAGCTCTAGTTTAGTATGAATTATATCACTTGTATGTGTAAAATAATAGGGAATATTGATACCCACTTTGCGTAACTGAACAAAATCCCCGTTATAAATCGTGTTTTTGTGTCAGAAACAAGTGATAACAATGTTATGTTACTATTTTAATAAAAACGTATCGATAAATGCCATAGTACAAGAGTTATTTATTACTGATATCCCCAATAAACGCGGTAACTTGGGAGAAGTCGATACCTGTGCCAGCATCTGATACTTGTAGCTTTATTAAGTAGCCTGACCGAAATACTCTTCACAGAACGCTAATTTATATCAGACAATGACCAAACTGACTGTGTTGTTTTGCACTTTCAATTATAGTGATTGATAAATGTCCCATTAGCAATGTTTTATATTATTAAAATCGTTTTTATACGTAATAACATATGGGATTTAGCTACCAACTCGGCCTCAGAAAGTGTGTAAAACTTAACCGAAATACCAGTTATAAAGCGCTAGTTCGTGCCAAAAACATAGGGGAAAAATGTTTCGTAAATATTTTCGAAAATAACATGGGTATATACCAGTGTACAAGTGTTAATTTATTGCTAATACCACCATAACACGTAGTAATAGGTTAGATTTCGGTAGGCGCGTAAGCGTTTGACAACGTGTTTAACGTACCGAAATACCCGTTATAAATATATAGTGTTCTTTATAAACTAATATTTCTTGCATTTGCATAATAAATAAATGTATCAAACCCCTTTTACCAGTGTTATAGGGGGCGAAAAAGTCCATAAAAATCATGCGGAATATCGCCTGATCTATAGGCAATCTAAAGGCAAAGAAGCCACTTTGGTGTTAGGGTGTCTAGGTTTTCAGACAGCTTAGCCACGTGACTAAGTGGGCGGAGCGATCATCGTCCAGGTGAGATGTCAATTGGTTGACTGAGTGTGACCCCTGTTTTGCATGCGGACAGATTTAGTCTGACCTCTGCTGTATGTAATCATTGGTTGAGTGTGACCTCTGTTGAATGTGATCATTGGTTGAGTGTGACCTCTGTTTTGCATGTAGACAGTTTGAGTGTGACCTATGCCGTATGTAATCATTGGAAGAGTGTGACCTCTGTTTTGCATGAGGACAGATTGAGTCTGACCTCTGCTGTATGTAATCATTTTTTTGAGCCTGACCTCCGTTTTGTGTGTTGACAGGTTGAGTCTGATCTGCAGACGGCCAACAAGCGTATCCATGACCTCAGAGACGAGTTGCAGAAGAAGAACAGCCAGCTTTTGAAGATTGAAGCAGACAAGGTCGGGCATTCGGTAAGGAAGACATTCTCATTTATATCCAGTCAATCAAAAAAAAAATAATACTATTCACATTATATTCCTTATAAATTTCCCCCAAAACTAATAAATAAACTTGACCCCCTCCTATTGTGCAATAAACGTAAACAAAAGTGAATATGAGTGCACTATTAGTTTTAAAAACTGAGTAGAAATGCAAACCGCCATGTCACCATTTTTAGAGATCTTTTGAAAAATAAATCTTTAATATAAAGGGAGTACACAATAATATGAGCATGTTGTTTCACATGGGTGCATATTGTGCAGTTTACTCCTTAAACTGCTCTTTCCCCAATATTTTCATTCCTACATTATGCAAAAAAAAATAATCCCGAAATGCCATAACAAAAATAAATGTTCTCATTTCTCTCAAAACGATGCGTTTGCCACATTCCTAAAACAGAAAAAAAAAATTATAATCTTATAAATTTCCCATTTAAGACTAAGTAAGAGCAGTTAAGAGCAGTTTAGCAAGACTTAAGTATAATTCTTAGGAAAGGTTTCATTAAAAAAATCCTAAGTAAAGTCCTGGCAACTTTGACTATAATGATAAATATCCTACCCTTAAATATCAAGTGTAAGAGCAGTATAGCAAGACTGTTGTACAATTCTTTTTGAGATTACGATAACCTAGACAAGTTTTACTAAGATTAAATGTTCAACTGCATAACGGTAAAAATGTCCCATTCAAGGCAAAGTCTGAGAGCAGCATAGCTCGACTAGAGGAGGAACTGAACGAGCTGAAGACATTCCACCGCAAGGAGGTGGACAAACTGACGGGCAAGGCGGAGCAGGCCACCAAGGAGCTCAAGGACCTGAAGAACACAATCAGGGATAAGGACCAGGTTGGATGAGCCTGGATTTGGGAAAACTGGGCTTAATGCATGTGCGTGAAGTGTCGTCCCAGATTTGTCTTTGTAGTCCGCACAGGCTTATCAGGGACGACATTTTCTGTCTAGACTGGATTTTGGTTTTAGAAGGGATTTTCTTAAAATGAAAAATACAATAGAAGCTGAAAGTGTCGTCCCTGATTAGCCTGTGCAGATGCACATGCAAATCTTGGAAGACACTTAAGTACACACATGTATTAAGCCCATTTTGCCAGATTGAAGTTCAAATAATGAATGCTTTAAAAAAAAATGTTGAAACAATATGATTTTTTCCAATCCAAAGGCAACTGGCTCCAATCCCAAAATGGTGGGAAAAAAACACTGATAATTTTCAACCACCAAGTACAAAATATTAGCATTTTATATTCTGTAATATAAACCTTAAATTACTAAACTCAACTTAAATAAACTTGGCTTTTAACAAATCCCTAAACCTTGCAGGTGATTCTAAGCAAGGAGCACGAGTTGAAGCGTGTGAAGACGCAGATTGAGCGACTGGAGGCCCAGTTACAGACTGAGACCAAGATCAGAACGGACCTCGAGAACAGAAACACCACGCTCGACCAGGAAATATCCAAGGTATAGACAGTATATTGTGCTAGTGTGGTTGTCTGAGAACTTGTATAAGATCAGTCTTATTTGTAATCATGTATCACATGAGATGTTCAGCCTCTTTAGAGGACACTTTAACAAAAAAACGAGACTGATAAAGATTTTTAAAATATTAGTGCAAACTTCCATTTATTATATACCGTTTTGACATACTAAAAACAAAAACAAACCTTAAACTAGTTATTTTTTTGCAAGGCTGGGTGGCTTTGCTTAAGCGTACATTGCTAGAAAGCCCCTGGAGTGTAGGTGAACATGAAGAAAAGCTTTGCTGTGAAACAATTTGGTTCTTTGACCCTTTAAGCCTGACGAAGAAAGATGTGCTATTGTTTTAACTTGGCAGTCATTGTCTGGTTCACTCTAACACTGACCAAGGTATCCATTTGCAAGTTTCAGTATTTATTCACTACTAAACCAAAAAAATAAACACTTCCGTTTTCGCCCAATCTACTTTGCCTGTAAACTGTTTCAGGTGTGGGGCCAGGTTCGAACCCTGATGGAGAAGAATGCGAGCCTCGAGACAACCAAACGCAACCTTGAGGAGGAAATAGAACGAGTATGTGTATAGTTTAAACATATTTATGTTATTTTTGCTCACTTGCATCCAAAGCCTCAGGCTTATTGAAACGCTCTCGAGTCCGTTTCCTGGGCCTAGAATCAGTTCTTGGTGTCTTTGTGGGGATCTAAAGAATGCTCCCACAGTGGGGATTGAACCCGTGACCTCCTGGTCTCTAGGCGGACACCATATCCATTATGCCACGATGACCTGTGAGTACGAGTATGTGGCCTGGGGCCAGTTTCCAAAAACATCTTAGGACAAACTTATAGAGTTAAAACTTTTCTGAATAATAAAATAAGTACTTGGAATGTAATGAAAATGTTCTATTAAAATAAGTAATGGAGCTGTATTCATAAAACTGACGTATTATTATTGTTATAAACGCACATGCATTAAGCCTAGTCTCCATGGAAACAAGACTCACATAATCAGCAAGCCATTCCTCCCAATTGTTGCATTTCAGAAATCCAACACAGTGCGACAGGCAGAAACCTCGTACGTTCAATCCAAGGCCAGTCACGATACGACAATGAAGTCCCTGCAGAGTAGAGCTGACGCTGCCGAACGTCGGGTAAGCTCAGGGACCTTGACTTTTGAGTGATGACTTTTTGACCCTTGTATTGACTTTCTTGAGGTCATGGCATGCTAGTTGCAGTTTTGGATATCAAATTAGTATTGTGATTCTGTTGTTCACGAGAAATTATCAGAAATATTTGTCTTAAATGGAACTCATTTATTTATCAACTTAAATTTTATTGTTTTGCTTATTTGTCCTTGACCTTTAAGCTTCCATTTTGCAAGTGACTTGAGTGGGTATTTTGAATGTGTGCAATAAAATTGATAGGCAAAAACCTAATGTCATGAACAAATGTCTAAATTTTAGAATTGCAGAAATTTTGAATTTAACAGTTCAAGCTTTTTATGTACATATATTTATTGATCTATAAACATCATTCTATTGGGAGTTTTGACCCAAGTGTATTGTGACATTATAGTATTCAGCTATAAATTATATTCAATAAACAAAAGTCTTTTTAGAAAATTTGTAGATTTTTATTTACATTTTGCTATTTTGACCCTCATATAAATCATGTAACCTCCTATCAAAATGCTAGAAGCCATCATAAATGAGATGTCCTCTGGAAAATCTGGACTGAATGCATGTGCATAAAGTCTGCACAAGCTAATCTGGGGCAACACTAGACTGGATTATCGTTAAGAAGAGACATTCTTAAAAAACAATACTCCATTAAAGAGGAAAGCATTGTCCCTGATTTGCCGATGAGGATTGCACAGGCTGATCTGGGTCAATACTTAAGGCATTAAAAGAAGCCTGGTTTTTCAAGAGCACGACTCTTTGAAGGAAATCGATGTATGAAATGAGTTGTCGCCAATTAGTTTTTTATTGACCCTGACCTGACCTTTTATAAACATCTCTTCCTCCCATATAGTTATATTATCAGGGCCCTCTGTCATTTTTATATCAGTAACAGTACAGCTCACGCAAAACCAAAATGTCCGCGGCTACGCCGCGGACAGATTCTTCTGTTTACGAATTTTCGCCGCGTCCGCAACGAGTATTATCTCGGCATGATGCCGAGGCACTCGGCGAAAATTCGCGGAGTGANGATGATGATGATGACGATGACGATAACGATGACGATAACTCGCGGTCGAAAGCTTTCTTAAAGTTGATGAAGTTGTGGAAGCTTCCACCGCTTAATACGTATTGGAAACGAGTGACTAAGTCTTGGTAACGACAAATTTAAAAACAAACCCATGTCACATGTGTGCCACCGTAAATATGTGGTTTTGAAAGTTGACCATACATTTATTGACACTTTTGTTATACACCGGTATTGCTTAAAATTATGAACGCTAGAATCATCGGAATGGTAGAATTTGCAAGAGTATACAATGACTTCAAACTCTTGATTGGTATACTCCAAACGGAGGACACGTCGTAAAGCCTGCATAACCAAAACCAAACGTTTGTTATCTGATTAGCTAATCATGTCGTTACAAATGTGTGTTACTCGTTCAAAAGCGTTATTTAGTAGTTCCCGCTAATTAGCAATGACATTGCCACGACTAAGAAAGTCGTTTTCAAGACTTACTTAGTAGGTCCCACGACTTACTTTCTGGTTCTCACGACTTACAAGCTCGTTCCAACGAATAAGTCATCTCGTTCCTACTACTTACAAGGGCGTGAAAACGAGTAACAATATGTCTTGGGATATATATATATTTATATATAGTTATATATATACAGTACAGCTCACGCAAAACCAACAAAGTCCGCGGACAGATTCTTCTGTTAACGTTTTTTCGCCGCGTCCGCAACGAGTATTAACTCGGAATGATGCCGAGGCGAAATTTCGCGGAGTGACGCCGCGTCTGTTTCTGCCTCGGCATCGATTCGCGGACTCACGCCGCGTACATGCGGCGATTCGCCAAGTATAACTAATTACAAATATTAATTGTATACTAATCTATAACACATGTTATCGAAAGATAGAAACATACACAGAAAATACGCTGGTATGTTTACTTCTGTGCGATTGTTAACATTTCTAAATATCTGCATTCCTTTTTATTAAATTCCCATCGGATGTCATCTGTCAATACAATGATTGTGTATGTCAGTAACTTGATCTATATCGAGTTTAAGTTTACACAGTTAAATCCCGTAGATGATCTCGGAAACGAGACTTGCTTTATATGTCGAAAAAAACGTTATCTATTTTCATAAGATTTTCTATAATGCATATGAGAACCAAACCAACATACACAGACGACACAAAATATAAATAATGTTGATTATTTTATAAAAATATAAATGTTGGTTTATTTAAAATAAATTTTACTTCGTCCCGATTTTCAGGAAAAAAACTTCGGGTGATATACACATGCTCCGTGGGAATACCGCCGTGGAAGTCGTGATACACAGAATTATCGAGTAATAGATAGAGACGTTAACAGTGGCATGAATATGGTAATCAAAATAACATTGTTCAAATGACGCACACATTATTATTATTGTGACAATTAAATTCGCTTGTCATGCAAATCTTTGGTTCTGCTAGAAATCGCGCGAAAATAAAGATGATTATAAAGTGTTATCACGTTTTGGAATATGTTCTGATAGGGCACTTATTTCATCAAATCTTTAAATAGAATCATATGCCGAAACCCATTTGATACTTAAGANAAACAATGTAGCGCAGATAAAATGGATATCGATATTTGTTTTGCTAATTTCGTTGCACTTGGGTAAAAATACGCATCATGCACTATTTTCAATAGTTAACATTCATGCTATAACTTCATGTATGAACGTTTAGTGACGCTATTTTCTATAAATTAATTTTATTTCATTCCTAAAAATTTGATGTTATTAGCATCATCGTAAAAGTGATCAAGACTAAAAACAGACAAATTCCATATTTTAACAAACAAAGCAAAGATATAAATCAGTCGTATTATTTCTTGTACAAGGAATAAATAAACAATTAAAANAGCAAAGTCACCGCTTCTGTTTCCTTCCTAAAATAACAAATAATAACGCACATTAACACACAATATAAATTATAATTTACTCCTTAAATCCATTAATATTTGAGCACCGTAATAGCATACACATTCAATAAATATTATCACATTAAAAAAGTCTAACGTGATAATTACTAAACTTTAATAACAAACTCATTATTTAAGCATGAACACGACATATAATTTAACATGAGCAATGAATAATATATTCACAAACTCAATAGTCTCGAATTATTATCGAATGTTATTTGATAGTGAAAGGGATTTCGGTAGCATTGTTACAGCCAAGGTTTAAAGCCACACACCTTATTTTGCATAGTAAATTAAAGTATAAATACGAAACATATTTTCTCTATGCCAATTAGAATATATCTGGTGGTTACAAGGTAGAAATCCGTTTTTTTTTGCGATTTAAAACTTAAAAATAATCGCGCTTGTCGAAATGGACGNGTTCAAGAACATTGTTTAG
Organism: Dreissena rostriformis; assembly: GCA_007657795.1. Lineage (NCBI taxonomy): Eukaryota > Metazoa > Mollusca > Bivalvia > Myida > Dreissenidae > Dreissena > Dreissena rostriformis. The sequence goes on along the minus strand of VMBQ01001112.1, from coordinate 112,219 downwards.
AACTGTTCAAGAACATCAGAAGGAAATTTGCACTCGGCGAAATATCGCGGAGTGACGCCGCGTCTGTTTCTGCCTCGGCATCGATTTGCGGAGTCAAGTATAACTATTTGAGCACTATAAAAACACTATTCCTTATTTGAGCACTAAACACTATTTCTAAACGAAGTTTGTTTCGAATCGTTTCTCTTGTACAAAAAATGGTACACACACACACACACACACACACATACACACATACACACACAACACACACACGCATACACACATACACACTGATGATAATCAGAAATGTTCTCATTACTTATGGTGATCTGTACCTCACCACGTTCCCGTTTTTCTTTCCGTTAAGTGACGCTATTTTCTATAAATAAATGTTATTTTATTCCTAAAAATTGATGTTATTAGCATCAGCATAAAAGTGATCAAGACTAAAAACAGACAAATTCCCTACACAAACAAAGAAAAGATATTAATTAGTTGTTTTATTTCTTGTACAAGGAATAAATCAACAATTAAAAATGACAACTTATTTTCAATATGAGTTTTAATTTACCCGCTTAATACTTATACAATTTTTATATAGACATNCAATTAAAAACGACAACTTATTTTCAATATGTAACGATGGAGTTTTAATTTACTCGCTTAATACTTGAACAATTTTTATATAGACGTTAAACACGTGTGATTGAACTGGCTAAAATCTATGCAATATGTAGTTTATGATAATCTATTTTGGCCAAATGGCTTTTGATTTTTACATGTATTCATTAATTTAGTATTTTGGGCAATACATTACGTAATAAATTGTCTGCCTATTGCCGCGTCGAGGACAAAACATGTCTTCCACTCGTGGTATATGACACCATGTTGTTAGTTAGTACATGGTGTACCGGGTAACTGTCTTTACAGCATCTGATCATAACGATATAGTCGGTTTGCGCTCAACAAAAGGGGGTAATTAAACACCGGAGTGTATATTTTCAAACGATGGTGTCTCGATTCTTGAAACAATTGTATCACGACAAAACGTAGAAATAACAAGTTCAAGTTATGTTTAATACATGTACATTGTATGTTGAGCGCACGAGATCGATATATGTAATGTTTATGTTAATCCTTATTTCATCTTTATTGGAGCACTAAACACTAATTCTAAACGAAGTTTGTTTCGAATCGTTTCTCTTGTACAAAACATGGTAGCAAATCTTTTGAAAGATCTTTCTAACTATTGAAAAGTGTAAACACCGAGCGCATCATATTCTTGAGCACTTTGTGACAACATCATTAACGTTTCAAATACATTTTAAATATTATAAACTTATTCAGACATCGAATAGGCAAACTATTTAATGATGTGAATTATTGTGATTTTAAACTACAATGTTGTTCAGTTTCTACTCGCGCTTAATAATTCACCTTATAATGCAGGTGCGAGCGACGTGACTCGTCAACTCGTCTCCACGAATGCAATTTAATCATAAAATAATTGACAAACTTTTTGGTCCCTAAAATTTCTTCCTTTAAATTGTTAAATNCTTATTATGCAGGTGCGAGCGACGTGACTCGTCAACTCGTCTCCACGAATGCAATTTAATCATAAAATAATTGACAATCCTTTTGGTCCCTAAAATTTCTTTCTTTAAATTGTTAAATAAAATCATGTATATATCACTTGCTTCTTGTAAAAAAAAACAGGTTATATCGACAATCCCGAATTGTTCTACAAACAAACTCGTGAATATCAAACCATTTATTTTTTTTTTATTTTGCAGGAGGAGGGGGGGCGTTTGCAAATTGTCTTAAAATATTATTGAGATGTATATGTACACCACGCATTAGTGGAAAAGGTTACAAACTAGAACAAATATGCGCAGACTTCAAGGGGAATGGACAGTTAGAGCATCGATATAATCACATTAATTCGGCATTTTGTTTCAATTCAGACTCCATGCAGTTTTCAGATCATTATCTCTGTGCTTTATTACTCGAACTTGTTAGATTCTTATCACGTGTGCTACTGAAAAAGCCATCGGAATTGTGTTTTATGGCGCAAACAAGCACAAAGTGGTAACGACCCGTCTTTTTGATCGCTAAATATTAGATAAGCACGTGCACTTTTACTTATTATGATGGTCAGTACAAAAGTTCTACCGGAAACCGACGACTGCGTCTTTGTTTTATTGCCCAATCAAGCCCTGAACATCCAATATCCTGTGTATTACGAAACCCAAACTTTAGATAAGCACGTGTCGTCTTACAAAAACAATGATTTTATAGGCCAGTTAACAGATCGAAGTAGCTCAAAAAGTTAATTCCCGTATATGATATCGGAAACGAGACTTGCTTTTAACATTTAAAATAACGATATTTATTTTCATAAGAATTGCTAAACACAAATGAGAACAAAACCAATATACACAGACGACACAAAATATAAATAAGTTTGACAATTTAAATTCAAACATTTACAATGACTTGTAGATGTTGCATAAAATCTTAAGATAAATTAAGTTGTTAATTGGTCGTTTCAAAAGAATATGACCAATACACGACGCTTTTTTGTGCAATCAGTATACTTTACAACAATTGTTTCAATAATAAAGGAACTTAAAGAGCGTAACGCTAACGATTCAGCGTGTTTGAATTTTATTTTATTTAGAGTAAACGTCAATGCCAAATAATTCGCGAGATGCTTCGTTACTTCATTTGAAATTCACTACGAAACTCTGAATCGAAATTAAAAGATCCCACTAATGTCTGCGCTCCGAAGTATTATTTAGAAATAAATATACCCACGCAAATTACCCCGCGTTTATTATCCGGACAAAAGAATTCATGAAATCATGTGCAATATTNAATCAGTATACATTACAACAATTGTTTCAATAATTAAGGAACTTAAAGAACGTAACGCTAACGATACAGCGTGTTTGAATTTTATTTTATCTAGAGTAAATGTCAAAGCCAAATAATTCGCGAGATGCTTCGGTATTTCATTTGAAATTCACTACAAAACTCTGAATCGAAATTAAAAGATCCCACTGCTGTCTGCGCTCCAAAGTATTTATTTAGAAATAAATATACCCACGCCAAATACCCCGCGTTTTTTTATCCGGACAAAAGAATTCATGAAATCATGTGCAATATTTATTTGAGACTAGAATTTGTAATAGAACATGAACTGTACACGACGCGCGCACACCGCGTCAGGTGACTTACGCATGTTGGAATACCCCTGTCCTGATAGGGCACTTATTTCTTAAAATCTTTAAATAGAATCATATGCCAAAATCCATTTGATAATTCAGACAAATGTTGAACATTTGAGTGAATGAAATTCTTGAGCATTTGTCTCGTCAAAATTTACCAGAATTTGCTTTTACAAATGGAAGACGCATACATGGGATTATCGGGTAATGAATAGAAATGGGAGAAGTCGCATGTATGCAGTAAAGAATACAGATAAATTGGAAAGATGATGAAAGTTCTAATAACAAACATTTCAATGTATTATTTAGTGTATTTTTTTCGGAACGTAGTTACTCTACATTAAATAAATAAATATTATGATGCAAAACTCGGAATCAGTTTCTATCCAAGATAAATTAAAGTTTATAACATTGTTCGCCGAGCGACTCGGTGTCATATCACCAATTTCCTCGGCATCATGGCGAGGCGTTTCGCGTTTCGCGGAGTCGAGATGCGGAGTGACTCGGCGAACAAACGCGGCCACTTGGCGGCCAGATGGTTGATGCCGAGTCGACTCCGCGTACACTCGAAGTCGCCAAACTCCGCGGATCGCGGAATTTGCTTGTTTTGCGTGAGCTGTACTGTATATTATGTTATGTTGCTATACTTAAAGATGCTTAGTGATACATGTGAAAGCCAAAGGCTTTACGGAAAAAAATAGTCCATCAGCCAAGCTTTAGTGAAGGATGAGGAATATTATTTGAGTAAAGCCGGAGGCTAAGCATGTACACTTCCACCCTTGGTAAATTATATTAAGCGTAAGCAAGAAGTGATGAGGTTTATATTGTTTTTTATTAATATAGCGTATTGATGAATTATATAATGAAGATTCTGTTTCCCTGCCCATTTATTTCTATGTTATTTAGCAACAAAACCTTTTTTAAGGAATGGTAAAAGTGGGTTGACTTCTTGTTGGATAGACTGCTCACGTGACGTTTTTAGCGCGTGGTTTAAAGTGCAGATCACCTTGTATCGTCGCGATGATATGCTTAGTGATACATGCTTAGCCTCCGGCTTTACTCAAATAANTCCGCGGATCGCGGAATTTGCTTGTTTTGCGTGAGCTGTACTGTATGTTCATGTTTTATATAAGCTTCTTTTAACAGATACGACTAATTCATCAAATAAACATGTCTTTCATTTTAGAAATAAAAGACTGGTACATTGAATTAAAAGTTCTTACCTGTTACGCTTTGTTCATGAAATATATAAGTATTATCTGTTGAATATAAGGATGGTTATTTGACTGAATGGGTCTTGTACAAATATTGTTTACAGGCTGTAGTGGCACAGGCAGATATAACATTTGTACTTTGTACGAGTATACAAAAATAACCAGTGGTTACTTGATGTTTCAGTTATTGGCACATTTGAAGAAAGACTACCCGGTGAAATCCAAAATCAAAGACTGGGTGAATGAACAAACACAGAATTTTGAGGTAGCTTTAAAGTTTGTTTGAACTCTTGATGTAGCTTTTAAGTGTGTTTGAACACTTGAGGTAGCTTTAAAGTGTATTTGAACATTTGAGGTAGCTTTTAAGTGTGTTTGAACACTTGAGGTAGCTTTAAAGTGTGTTTGAACACTTGAGGTAGCTTTAGAGTGTGTTTTAACTCTTGAGGTGACTTTTAAGTGTGTTTGAACACTTGAGATAGCTTTAAAGTGTGTTTGAACACTTGAGATAGCTTTAAAGTGTGTTTGAACACTTGAGATAGATTTCAAGTGTGTTTTGACACTTGAGGTAGCTTTAAAGTGTGTTTGAACACTTGAGGAAGCTTTTAAGTGTGTTTGAATACTAGAGGTAGCTTAAAAGTGTGTTTGAACACTTGGGGTAGCTTTAAAGTGTGTTTGAACGCTTGAGGAAGCTTTTAAGTTTGTTTGAACTCTTGAGGTAGCTTTTAAGTGTGTTTGAACACTTGAGGTAGTTTTTTAAGTGTGTTTGAACACTTGAGGTAGCTTTAAAGTGTGTTTGAACACTTGAGATAGCTTTAAAGTGTGTTTGAACACTTGAGATAGCTTTAAAGTGTGTTTGAATACTTGAGATAGCTTCAAAGTGTGATTGAACACTTCAGATAGCTTTAAAGTGTGTTTGAACACATGAGGTAGCTTTAAAGTGTGTTTGAACACTTGAGGTAGCTTTAAAGTGTGTTTGAACACTTGATGTAGCTTTTAAGTGTGTTTGAACTCTTGAGGTAGCTTTAAAGTGTGTTTGAATACTAGAGATAGCTTTAAAGTGTGTTTGAACACTTGAGGTAGCTCAGAAAATAATGAACTTGTTCTGTTCATACAGATAGGCTGTAATTTGAATAGGTTATTTATTGAACTGTTTTGTTTTAATCCTTTTAAATAATTGTGGCACTCAGTTTGGTAAAAATTTTATTTGAATATTTCTTGAACTATTTTGTTCTGTTTGTTTTTTTTTTTTATTAATGATTGGAAAAACAAATTGGGTCAGTATTTTATCCGCACATGTAATATAATTAACCCCAACGTCTTGTTGAATATTGAATTAACAGTTTACTGTTCTTCATTGTATATCATAAAATAAAATGTAGAAGCATTTGAGCAATTCATGAATAATTGGACAAAAAACACACAAACAAAATAATGTCTGTAACTTAACTGTAAGCCATGTTTTCAGAGGATGTCTGTAACTTAAATACAAGCCCTGTTTTCAGAGGGAGTTTGTGCTACAAAACATGTGGTCTGCCCACGAGGATGCCATCGCCCTCACTGAGGAGGAGGATCTCCACCAGACGGCCTACTTCCTGCGCAGGGACTATAACTTCATGAAACAGGTTACACACCAGTAAACTTGGTGCAGGTTTTGAGTTGGGTATTACCTTGATATTATTGATGTTAACGGAAAGGGAGAGCGTTTTAACAGTAAATTGATAGTTAGTTAGATCAGCAATGTTGGCAAAATTTACTGCGTATTGACTTTAACTAAATGAAATAGGTTACAAACATGTAAAAAAATGTGCAAGTTTTGACTGAGTTATACCATTAAACAATGAATTTTTACAGAGATGGAAAGCACTTGAAAGTAAATCGAAAGTCACTTATATCAGCAATGTTGGCCGAATTCCCTTCGTGACGACTTAAACTAAATGTTGTGTGCAGGTTTTGACTGAGTTATTTCCTTGATATGATTACTATTTAGGGGAAGGGAGAGCGTTTTAACAATAAATTGATAGTAAGATCAGCGATGCAGTTCTGGCGTAGTGACTTTAACTAAACAAAACAGGTTACAAACCTTTTAACTGTGTGCAGGTTTTGACTTGTTTATAACCTCGCTTATGATTGATGTTTGCAGTGAGGCAGAGCATTTTAACAGTAAGTTGATAGTCAACCAGATAAGCAATTTCTGCCAAATTTCCTGTTTACTTCATAAAACAGGTTACATATCAGTAAATTTTGTGACATGAATTGAGTTGTGTATAATAATAGATGTGTGCATTTTGAAAAGAAAATGTTTGTCACTTTAGTGAGAATTTTTGGAAATCTAAGCAATATTTTCTGCCAGCGGATAATTTCTTCTTGAAACCGGTTACATACCAGTAAATTGTGTGCATGTCATGACTTATGTAAGTATGATAGATGTGTGCATAGAGATAGTTCATTTTATCAGAAAGTTGTTTGTCACTTTAATGAGCAATTTTGGAAATCTTGGTTAAAGTTCCTGTGCGGGGAACGTTACACCATGTAACGGGTTACACTCCAGTACATTTTGTGATGGCTGATAAAGGCAACTTTTTAAATATTTATGTTGCTTGCTAGGTAGCAAAGCATTATGACAGTCTAAGTTATTTAGATTAGTTGTGTGGGAAGTATTTGTCTTACATTTTTGTGTGTGTGATTTTCAAACACCCTTTTAAGAAATGGGGCATATTATGGGATCCCCTGCGGTGGGCAGAGGTCGGGGGTAGGGCCGCGTCCAGAAGAACGATGTGCGCTCATTTACTAAAATAGTTTAAATCAGATCCCATGAAACTTGGTGAAAATGTTTGTGGGCAAAATGTTTCGGCCATATTCAATAACCAGCCATTATATAATCGCGTAAGGCTTTTATGAATAATGACCCTTGAATTATAAAAAAATGACTGAATATATAATAAGAAAGAGCTAAGTCAGGAACAACAGTCCACTTCAACATCATCTGGAACTTCAAATAAAGCAAGTTCGAGATAACAAAATTCAGCTGAAGTTTTAATTTTGTTTAATCATCATAAAACCTGGCCTCAATGTTTGTGGGCATTTAATTGCAGCTACGTATGATAACCTATCAGGCCTCCTGAGGAACTTTCTGAAATATGGCCCTTGAATAATCCCAAATTTGCCAAATTAATGTTTTCTTACTCAAATAAGTTTACTCTTATAATCATCAAACTTGTTAAACGTTACCCAGACTCTTATACTGGCATATTTTGTGACAAGTTTGCTCTATTGTTTATGATTTACAATTGTGCTTGAAATTGAAAACATTTATCAAATATGAATTGTTTAATTTTAGTTTTTGCAAATTTAGTAGCAAATTACACTTTATGTTTGCTCATTTCTTCATATAATTAGCCATTGTGTAAATATACTTTATAAATATACTTTGTGATATATTTCCACATAACCAATTAAAGAAGCATGTTAAATTTGTATTCAGAGGGAACCAGTGCTTCTAAAAGAACTCGAAAAAGTGCGTGTACCGAACAGAGTGTTTGTCTTTGGAGTGATAACCTGGTTGCCTAGCAACTGGGTGACAGTGAAATATGTGGACGGGGAGGAAACGGCTGTGCCGACGCAACTTGTGGATGAAGTCAACCAACAACGAGGCTTACCCAAGACAGGGGATGTGGTATTAACTGTTTTCAAGTGCTTGTCTTTTAACTGGAATCTTCATAAATTTATTAATGAAAAATATGTTTTTTTGTTATATCAAAAGTGAAGAGAATTGTTGTTTGCTTACGACAATGTATTTACATTATTCTGTAAGCAATCGTATATTCTTTAACTTACAACAGAAAAAAATTGCATATTTATTGTATGAACTAAAATTTTACTGGTTTTACAAAATGTGTGAAGTTGCTAGTGTACCAATGAAAAAGCTTTACTTAAAAGTCAAATTTTATTGGGAAAGAGCACTGATTAGAGAAAAAATGAAAATGTACATAAGACTTTTCCACATATCAAAGGCAAATGAATCCAGTGTTATATCCAACCACTGAACATTTTTTTATTATTAGCTCATCTATTTTTTTGAAAAGAAATTATGAGCTATTGTCATCACCTGAGCGTCTGCGTCGGCGTCCGGTTAACTTTTGTGTTTAGGTCCACTTTTCTCATAAAGTATCAAAGCNCATCACCTGTCTCCGACGGTTTCTTGTTAATTATGTATCAAATTTAATCATTATAATCTATAATGTTTAATTTATGTATCAATATTTATCATTATACTCTCATACTCCCTGCATATATGGTATATATATTTTTGCATTGTATTATATACTATATTAATGTATTAATATTGTATTTAAGGCATGAACTGATATTCTCTTTGTACATTGGTTAATCAGCGGTCATTTGAACTTATATTTGAATATTAGACAATTATTAAATGTTTGTATTATTTTCATTAATACTAGTATACAGAAGACTATGTAAGCAGTAAACATAAAGTATTTTGTTATGTTGTTTTTAAGAGCCTCAGAGTTAGGCCTTTTATAAATAAAGTAAGTAGATAGATAGAAATCCTTTCAGAATGGGTGCTTCATTGACCATGGAATTTGTGTCGTGTCATTTATGTAAAACACTTAAAAAGTATCCCCCCTTTGTTTGAACTTAGTATAAGAACCATAGTATGAATTGACTTAAGTCACAATTTCAGTTTTGGAAACCTTTAAAAGGTTAAAGTTGAAGGTTAAAATTGAACTTAAAAGAGTCATATTTTTTAATATAAAATCCACTATTCCTATTAAAGGAATATACACTAACAAATGAGGCATTGTCTGAGAAAAAAATGGGGCTTTATAATGTATGTTTGTAAAGTATCATCCAGATTAGCCTATGCAGAATGCACAGGCTATCAGGGACAATTTGTTAAGTATCATTCAGATTAGCCTGTGCAGATTGCACAGGCTAATAATCTGCACAGGCTATCAGGGACAACACTTTCCTTTTTTTATGGGATATTTCATTTAAATGAAGTCTTTTCTAAGCATAAATCCTGTCTTGACAGAAAGTATGATCCCTGATAAGCCTGTACAGACTGCACAGGCTAATATGTGATGTTACTTAATGCACATGCACTAAGCACCTTTTCATAGAGCACAACTCAAATGTTGGTGCATGGTAAGTTATTTCGAGGGGTGTATTGCAGCTAGCATGTTGTTCAAGTCATTTTAATGTGTCTTTAATGACATAGTCTCAACAAAATGGGAAATATGCCAGTTTCTGGTCTCCCATGCAGCAAACCCTAAAACCTTTTTTCGTCCAAAATTATTCATTTAATTATAATTAATTAATTATTTTAATTAATTATGTTGTTGGTAAAAATAACATATTATTGTTCAATAATTTAAATGATGGAATGTTCATTATCCCTCTATCTAAGCAGGATTCTGGNCCCCCCCCCCCCCTCCTCGCTGCCCCCTTCCCCTGCCCCCAAAAAACTCTTTGCCTCCAGCCCCTTCCCTTCAAACAAACAATGCATTAAACAATGACAATGTCATACAGGGAGGGAAGTCCCTTAACCCTTTGCACGCTGGGAAATTTGTCGTCTGCCAAAATGTTGTGGCGTCTCATCTGGATCCAAACTGTTTGCAAAGGCCTTCAAAATTCGGTTGCAGCACTGAAAGAGTTAAGCTGAAGCACTCATTCGTTACTTCGTCCTCATATATGCTTGGCACTGACTCTCCATCCTGCTTCATAATCGTGGATTGGCAATCTCTCTTGTTGAGCCTTGCTCAGGGAAAACAGGGCTTAATGCATGTGCTTAGAGTGTCGTCCCAGATTAGCCTGCACAGTCTGCACAGGCTAATCAGGGATGACACTTTCCACTTTTATGGTTTGTTTTTCGTTTAAAAGAAGTGTCTTCCTATCAAAAATTCAGTTTAGGCGGTAAGTTATACCTGCAAATTGCCTGTGCGGACTACTTTACCCACAAGCATTAAACCCTGTTTTCTCAGAGCGAGACTCACTTGTTCTAGATACACACAACACATATATACTTGACTTGATTTAGAGTAAAGTCACTTTAGTTCAAGACCCATGTTTATAAAGATTCTCTTGTTATACCCAATAAAAAGTACATGAAAATTAAAAATTTAAATTTGTGTTTCAAATATGTGTCATAATTTGTTAATAAAAGTTCTTTGGCTTCATCATGGTCAAGAAACTTTTTAAAAGTGCTTAAAAAAAAACACTTAAAAAATAACTTATTTTAAACCTACCTGGTTGAGAATCGTTATAAATAAAAGCAAAGACCTTGTTTTTCTTCAAGCTAAGTTTAAGACTTGTTTATGCTCATGGAAATATAGAACTTGAAATCATAAAAAAATGTATTACTTGGGATTATACAAGCAGTAACGTTTTTGCACAGGCTCTAAAATTGTTTACTTACACAAACTAACTAAAAGAAAAGCAAGGTCGGTTCAAATTGATTATGTTTGTTTTTAGGGTAGAGTCAGTTTTAATCTGACACACAGTTTGGAGGTACGAAATTGGTCGTCATGACAACTTTACTGTATATTGTTGCAACAGAATAATTTTTTATGGGTGTTAACCTTTCTGTTGGTTAATTAATTATTTGTTAATAGGGAGGAAGAGTATATAATTGGTCAGTGTGAGGAAAATAATAATCACAATAATAATAATAATTATTATTATTAATAATAATGATATCATTATTAATAATAACAAAACTCATACATTATCATTATGAAAGGGTTAAAACAATAGCAACAGGGCCTTTCAGATTAACAACTCAGTCTTATGTTTTGAACATGCAAGCAAGTTATTTAAGCAAGTTACTTGCCATTGGCATTGATATTTAGATTGATGTTGCTTGTGGTCCATCACAATTATATTGATGATAATTATTGATTGTTAGCATCATTCTCTTTTTTCTTTTCTTCCCCAGTATAAGCACCATTGTGTGTTGTTACTCAACTTTTAATATTTGAATGTTTTCCTGTATCCCCTTTATCTATGTACTGATTTATTAACAAATGATGTAATGTTTGCAATTGCACTTGCATTTTCAATAAATAGATAATGTTTAGAACTGCACAAGCAATATTACACCACTTGCTCAAAGTGTGTTATACTTTTCAAAATTTTGGTATGCATATATAAATATAGCAGATATCCAATTATGAAAACTTCATAAATGAGCAAACATACATCAATTTACATTCAGTTTATTACAAGTAATCAAGAAAAAACACCATTTGAGTGATCTTAATTCAGCTCAATAATTTGCGTCTAAAAAATATTATCATAAATTATAAGTAACGGGCTATTAGTAAAGCTATTTGAAATGAAATAAAGCTATTTCTTTGAGTAATTGACCTGTTGCTGTGGTAAATACTTGTATATGCATACATGCATACATATGACCCTTGCTCTATCAAAAGGGGGTGTTATGCATGTGTGTAAAGTATCGTTGCAGATTCGCCTTTGCAGTCTGTACAGGCTTATCAGGGACGTCACTTTCCGTCTAATCTTCATTTTTGTAAAGAAAAGTCTTCCTTTAAACTAAAAATACAATAAAAGCGGAAAGTGTCGTCCCTGTTTAGCCTGTGCAGACTGCACAGGCTAATCTGGGATGACACTTTACGCACATGCATGAGACCCCCTTTTCTCATACATGCATACATATGTCTAGCATCAAGTTTCATTCATTGCCTCTTACCCAATGCCCTGAGCCATGACTGCGGTAATCACATGTTGTTGTTGTTGTTTTTGTTGTTGTAGCTGTTGTTGTTGTGTGATGTAAAGTATTGTGTGAATGTATATGATGTACTAGATTGCACTAGAATTGTATCTGATTCAAAAATTGATTCATTATTCAAAAACTTTGTTTATTATAAAGATGCAACTTAGGCATCTTAAGGCATGTCAAATGCATCACACTTTATTGTTCAAAGGACTAAAGTGTAATTTGCCATTTTTGCAGATATTTCGTACTCAGTCTTTTCAAACTAAGAAAAATCTACAGTTTGATATGGACTGTCCGTGGATGAGAAAGGTTTTATTGATTCTAAGGAATATTTTGGGAAATAGATGATTATAGTCTATATAGTTATGTTCTTTGAGTCAGGTTTTTATTTTTGTAAATTTTCTCTAAAATATTATTATTTTAGGGAATATTGATTTTTCTTCGGTAGTCTGTGGTTAACTTTTTTTAATTCATTTTTTTTGTAATTCATAGAAAGGGTACAACTATTGTTATTGTTATTTCCTAATAACAGGACCTTCATTGTCAGATTCCATAGTGTAGATTTTGTACTCATCAATTCCATTTGGATGAAAAAACAAGTAATCATTATTTTCTATTTCATAGATTCTGGTGTATTGATACATTATGATCATCTTATTGATCAAATTCAACCACAACAGTGTAAAGATACAGTGGGATATATTGTGCATAGTGTCCCTTGGGACTATTATGGAAAACTAAATTAATTATATTTAAATTTAAAGTTTTTTCCCCCATTTATTTAATTAAGTTTTTTCCCCCATTTATTTAATAATGCCAGGTTTTTGTGTCCTGGATATTCTGGTGTTTGAATGCCTAAAGGCCTGTGTCTTTATTATAGAAGTTATGCACACTATGTAGTAGTAGTGAAGGTTATGGAGCTATTTCAATGGTGAAAATCTTTATATATATATGTGTGTGTTCTTCTACCATCTTTACTTAATAATTATATGGTATTAGTTTGTAAATACTAAATATTTTAGTTTGGTAATTGTTTGGGTTTTCACAAGAGCAATCAGTAGTGTTGATATAAACTTTTTGTTTTGTTATTTTAGAATATGCTTTAATATGTCTTTTGAAAGAAGTATTTATTTTGTCTTAATATCTGCTATTTTATGTTTTAAAATTATATTAAGTTATTCTTTTAAAAGTCACGCTATAAGTAACAGCTTTTGAACAGTCCAGTCAGTGAGACCCAGTGGTCCATTTTCGCAAACTTAATAGTCCATGATGTCAAACTAACTCCACCTGTCCATCTTATATTCAGCTATTTTTCTCATATTTCACTACATCCTTTAAAGTCCGCCATGCATCACAGTCAACTATGCCTCTCAGTCCACTATTTGTTTAAGTCAACTGTGCCTCACAGTTGCCTATGCAGTGCAGTCCACTATGCCTTTCAGTCCAATATGCTCACAATCCACTAAGCATCTCAGTAGACTATGCCTCACAATTCACTACCCCTCACAATCACCTATGACTCACAGTCCTCTATACTTGACAGTTAACTTTGCCTCTTGCAATTCAATACACCTGACAGTCCACTATGCTTGACAGCCCATCATGCCTCACTATCCACTATGCCTCTCAGTCCACTATACTTTACATTACACCTTGCCTGCCAATCCACTATGCCTCACAGTCCACCATGCATCTCAGTCCACTATGCCTCTAACAGTCCACTTTGTTTCTAACAGTGCAATATGTCTCTAACAGTCCAATATGTCTCTTACAGTCCAGTATGCCTTTAACAGTCCAGTATGCCTCTTACAGTCCAATATGTCTCAAACAGTCCAGTATGCCTCTTACAGTCCACTATGTCTCTTACAGTACATTATGCATTTAACAGTCCACTATGCCTCTAACAAGCCAGTATGCCTTTAACAGTCCACTTTGCCTTCCCCAGTCCAATATGCCTCTCAGTCAACTATGTTTTACACAATCCACTATGCTTCTTACAGTCCAATATGCATCTAACAGTCCACTATGCCCCATAGTCCACTATGCCTCTTACAGTCTCCTATGCCTCTTGGTCCACAATGCCTCTAACAGTCCACTGTTCATCTCAGTCCACTTTTCATCTCATCCACTATTTGTCTTAGTCTACTATTTGTCTCAGTCCACTATGCCTCTCACAGTCCACTATGCCTCTCACGATCAACAATGCCTCTAATTGTCCACTATGCCTCTTAACAGTCCACTATGCTTAAAGTCAAATTTGCCTCTAAGTCCACTATGTATATAACAATCCACTATGCCTCACAGTCCACTATGCCTCTCACAGTCAACTATGCCTCTCACAGTCCGCTATGCCTCTCACAGTTCACTATGCCTCTCACAGTCCACTTGGCCTCACAATCCACTATGCCTCTAACAGTCCACTATGCATCTCACAGTCCACTTGGCCTCACAATCCACTATGCCTCTCACAGTCCTCTATGCCTCTCACAGTTCACTATGCCTCTCACAGTCCACTATACCTCTTACATTCAACTATGCCTCTCACAGTCCACTATGCCTCACAATCCACTTTGCCTCTAACAGTCAACTATGCCTCACAGTCCACTATGCCTCTTACAGTCCACTATACCTCTTACAGTCCACTTTGCCTCTCACAGTCCTCTATGCCTCTCACAGTCCACTATGCCTCACAGTTCACTATGTCACAGTCCATTTACCTCTCACAGTCCACTATGCCTCTCACAGTCCTCTATGGTATTACAGGCAGACACGCTGCAGCGAGAGCTCCAGGAGACCTCGGTGAAGCTGCAGAGCCTGCAGAGCCAGGTGTACCAGGTAGAGAACAGCAAGCATGACCTGCAGGACAAGAGGGACCAGGTCTCACAGCTCAAGAACCAGCTGGATGGAGAGAAACTGCAGAGGTAACCATAGAAACTGGGGAAATGTAGACTGAAAGAATTTGGTAATCATGGTGATATGCCAATGTGGTAACCATATTTATATGCCAATCTGGTAACCCTAGTGATCTGATGACCATAATAATGTGGTAAACATAATTATGTGGTCACCATAGTAATCTGACACTGTGGTAACCATAGTAATGTGGTCACTTTAGTAATGTTATGGTAACCCTAGTATATTGGACAACAGGATCATATGGTAACCATAGTCTTTTGACAGCTGGTAACCATAGTAATGCTGTAATTTTATGACCATAGCAGACATTCTGAAAGCTCAAGAAAAAATCAACAAAAATTGTTTGATTACATAACAAACTTGCCAGATCTAAATAATAAAAAAAAAACATAAAAAAAACATGCAACATTGCTATTTTTTTAGTAATGTATTTTACCTATATCTCTCTTACGTCATAGAAACAAGCTAAGAAACAAATACATAAACTGCAGCTGTCAGTCTTTAACAGTATAACCCCAACTATCATTTTCGCTCTCCAGGAATCTTCTGGACCAGACGGTACAAGAGCTGCAACAACAGGTGTCCATGATGCGCCAGCGCGAGACCAAGGTGCTCGAGCAGAACCGAGAGCTCCAGCACACAATACTTGACCTTGAGTCCAAACTGGAGGAAGTGCAGGACCGTAATCAGACTGCATTTGAAATGGTGAGTATGTCGGCAGGTCATGTGAGAGCTTCAAGGGTTTGAAGATCAGCTGTTTAATATAATGCTTTTATAAGGTTTAAGTAAAGAACTATTGTATTTGCTGAATATTTCTTTGAGATACAATAAAACCAGGCTGTCTCAGTCTGCTGATCAACAAATTTGATGATAGCTGGTTTGATTGGCCATAAAACAATTTCTGCCGCAATTCTCTAACTACTTTTGATTCAAGTAGGGCAGTTTTTTCAGTTAGTGACATAGATATTTTCATTTAGTACTGGTTCAAAAGCTTAGTAAGAAAAGTTTCAGTAGTTTTACTGGCCGCTGTGATTTGTAAAGTACTGAAAATTGTGTAAAAATATGAAGCAACAAAAATTTCATAAAATATGTTCACGTTCAACTCTTGATTTGTCCCATGTATAAAAAAGCAACACATTGTCCCTATTTATTTTATGCTAAGTAGTGAAATATAGAGAAATACCAATGAGATAAATTGGTATGGCTTTTTTGTTTGGTTACAGACTTAAACATTTAATGCAATTTAGCATCAAAGAAAGACTTCTTGATAATTAACTCCTTATTAACACCCTTCCAAACATACCTAATTAATTGCATAACAAATGTTGGCAAAAGAAGCATTAACTAAGATTTTTTTATTTTTTTTTGTAATATCATATTGTATTCAGATTTAAAGCAAGCATCAGAAGGATATAAAATATGATATTACACCAAATTCAACCAATTAATGCCCAGTATGTTGTTTTAGAATTGTTCATAGATGTAAACTTAGATTCAAATTGTATTAGCATTTTGTGGCCAAATTGATTTGGTTTAAAGTGTGACATATTGGCATAGCTCTTGGAAATAATAAAATTGATTTTGGTCTTTGTTAGTAAGTAATATATCTCTTTCTCTTATAACATTTGCAACTATAATGTTAACCTGTTAAAATAGTTTAAACCACACAAGATTAAGTTTACTGGACTTTTAATTTCAGATTTTTAACTGTAGTAGAGAGTATAATGTAAGTGGGGACATGTTTTTGAGATTTTCCAAAAATCACACCCCTAAACGTCTTAAACCTTTTATACTGATTTTGATTTGAACTTCACCTGACTGCATGTTTTCACTAGACCTATTTTGTTTGGATTATTTCTAATTCCCTTTTCTCACTCAAAAGTATGATAAAACCTTTGAAAGTTGACCGTAGTAACTCAGCCCTGTAAGCAAAGATAAATACTGAAAATAAACTATTATTATTCTCAATATCAAAACAATCAAGATTAAGTCTTGTTGTCTAACTTTATTATTTTATTGGTAGTGCAAATAAAATATATTTTGTTCCGTTCAGCTCTATTTTTATATTGAAAATTATGGTGCATGACAAACAAAGTTGTTAAATGGTGTAACCTCCAACAGAAAATGTATCTGGCCTTTATGCCTTTACCAAAATATGATATTCTACTTAATAAACTACATGATTACAGCTTGCAAACATTAACTTGAAACTTGTGAATTCTATAAGTAAATACATGAATGAGCCGCTTCTTGCAAAAATAGGCCTTATGCCATACGCAGCCACCATAGCTCCATACCAGCACGCCCAGCTGCACAGTCAGGCCAGGAGCTATGCTGTCTGCTAAAAAGTCAGGCAAGATTTCTTGGTCTTATTAGAGGACAAGGTAGCTCAAGACCAGTCTGGGTGGATCCGCAGCATGGTCTCTAGCAACACCGGCCGAATATGACATAAGAACCATTTTCGCATGACTTGGCTGATCTTATTCACTTGAATTGTTTCCTGAATTTGTTATTGGATTGGTTTGTTCATGTGATTCACTAGTTAAATGAATAAATTACAGTACATTTTTGCCATACACTATCTCCGAATAAAATTGAACCAGTACGATAACAAATACATTCATTGTTATTCTGGTCTTGAAATTACATTTATTTAATATATTTACCTAATGAATTATGATGAGTGTCATGGAAATGATTGCAACCAAGTCATATACTGTTGTCATTGTGTGCTATATACTTTGACAATGAAATGTGTTATGCATGATGAAAAATGTATTGCTTTTCTTCCAAAAGTGTATACACATCTAAAATCCTTTCTTATGAAACTATTTACAAATTCATTTTCATGCCATCCTTTGTTGTTTTATTTTCCCAATTTTTTTTTCAAGCAGAATGTACATCTTTTTGTTGGCTTTTGCCAAAACACTTCAAGAGTGATTATTGCTTTAGTACAAATAATTTTTATGTAAACTTATTTTTATAGACTTATACACTAAATGCAATGTTTTAAGACAATGTTTTGTTTCTAAGGAAAAAGGTTACACAACTGAAAAATTGACAAAAAATCTGTGGCTTGTTAGCTTTAAATTAACCAAATTGTAATGCATTTTTTCTGCAGAAGCTTGGAATAAAAAATATCATTAAACATTGCTTGGTCAATTAAATAATAAAATACAGTAAAATATACTTTATGTTAACAGTATTTCTTTAATTTCAAAATTGTTTATAGTATGAAACATGTGAATAGTTTTGACACCTTTGAAGCTTTTAGTGAGACCTAGTCATAGAAATAAAAAATGTTGTTAGCTCACCTGAGCTCAAAGTGCTCATCGTGAGGTATTGTGGTTGGTGGCTCTTTTTGTCCGTTGTCTGTCGTGTATGAGATGACAACTCCTCCTAAACTTCTTGGTGGATTTTTGAAGAACCTCCACAGGGATGATCATTTGTTTACTCTCTTTGAAAGTTGTTTAAATTTGAAAGTTCTTTGCGGTCGGCTGCATATGTGGGTCAGCAGAGCTAAAAATAGATTTATATAGACATATATTAAATATCTTTTTAAATCTCTAAAACGGCAAGGGTCAGGGGTTAAGTATATGGTTTGAAACATTGTTTATTTTTCTATAAAATTTGTTCAAATCATGGAGGCAAAATTTTCCCTTCCTGGGGTTGTTGGGTGAAATTTTTTAATTGAATTTATCTTTTGTATGTGACATCAGATTATGGTCCTCTATATATATAATTCAAATTATACTGTTTGGTTCAAAATTGGCCATGCCCAATTATGCAGGTGAGCGATTTATGGCCATCATGGCCCTCTTGTTTGATTGTTAGCTTATGGCATAGGCTGCATTTTCCTGTCAATATTAGATGCATTTATTGAAGCCGCTTTTGAACTAATATTCAAGTCAGTAATGACAATGAATTGCAAATTATAACTGAAATTCCATGAATAAATGACTGCTGAATGTGTATTCAAATTTGATCAACATTATTTCTACTAAGGAAATATTAAGATTTTCCCTTCTTGCCCTTAGTTATTCTTTCCACTGAAAAAATAAGATTAAAAATTGTATGCAAATAATGAAAAACTATGCTTTTAGTACATATTGTTAGATCAAATGAGCAAGAAGTGCTCATACAGTTATTGTCGTAGGTGGGCGTCCTGCATATTGTGTAATTAGTCCTATGACTAAAACAATTTGCTTCAAACACAAAGTCATCTTCTCTTTAAACCACTAGGCAGATTTTCACTAAACTTCTAGGCTTCCAAATTTGTTCAAAGGGGTCCATTGGGCTACATTTATAGATCACAAGAGCTAAAAAATAAGTGGACACTTATAAAATCAACTTCGCTGAAACTGCAAGGCACAGAGGTTTAATACTTGTTGTGTAACATTGTCTAGCTGTACTCGCCACATCTTGTTCCAATCATGCTCCTGGATTCAAATATTGCCATGCCCAAGGGGTCACCTGATTTATAGTAATAAACTTAAAAAATCTCTGAAAAAGCAAGACTCAGAGGTTTAATATATTCTGTGTAACATTGTCTTAATTGATCGTCTATGAAGCTTGTTCCGATCATGCCCCTGGGGTCAAAACTAGCAATGCCCCAGAGGTCACAAGAATTATATAGACTCGTATAGTAAATAACTTTCAAAATCTTCTTCTCTGGGTTTGAAACTGGCCCTGCCCCATTCCACAGGAGAGCAGTGTCGGGCCGTCTCTGTATAAATTCAATATCATAAAAAAGTTCATAAAGTATTCTTGGTCTGAGATAAAGAATTGAGGTCTTAAGTTTAGTCGTAGACTAAAGTATTTTAATATACTGGTTTTGTAAGAATGTTTTTTTCTACATTGTTTCGCTTTTGACCAGGATTCCACGCATACCAATTGGAGCAATCAAAACATTCACACCAATAGTATAAGCGAGGTATGTGTTTGTGTTGTGGTCGGGAATTGTTGTTGCTATAGCAACCAGTAGCCTAGCAACAGAGAGTTGATAGCACCAGTATAGTAACGGGCATATATTGGGTAACAACACACAGTTAGCATGCATGCAATGCACTTTTAACACTGTCATCTGTTATAAATTACTGAGCAAAATAATTAATATTTATCACCTTACAATGTATTTAATACATAACACAAGTTTTGCACAATATTTTTTATTTGTTTATGGTCAGTAAGGCATTATTCTCACAAATTGTTGTTTGGTATCTTATAAATAGCAAATTGTAATTTTATCTTGTGAATCCTGTGGGGTGCACCCAGCTTATATAGAATATTGTTATGGAATTGACCATTATTAACCTGATTCCGGTTATAATAGAAGGAAAAATGAAACAATGCTGACAAAATCAATGAATGATGACAATATTATACATGTGTTACCTTAGCAACAGCTTATCACATGTGTAACCATAGAATGGGATTATAATGTGTGTGACCATAGCAACAGATTATTACTTGTATTACCATAGCAACATTTTACCACATGTCTCACCATGCAAACATATTTTCACACATATTACCACAGCAGCATTTTACTACATGTGTAAACAAAGCAACATATTATAACAAGTGTTTGCATAGCAATATATTAACACATGTATAACCGTAGCAACACATTACTATATGTATTACCACAGCAACAGAATACCAAATGTATTACCTTAGCAACACAATGCCACATGTATTACCATATCAATAGATTACCACATGTTTTACCATAGTTACTTATTATAACATGTACACCATTTCAACAGATGATCAAATCTGTTACCAAAGCAACAGGTGATTACTATAGTAACTGATTATCAACTGTATAACCATAGCAACAGATATCACACAAATTACCATAGTAACCGATTATTACATGTTTTACCATAGCAACAGACTGTCAGCTGTATTTCAATAGTAACAGATTATCAACTGTATAACTATAGCTATTATCACTTTGTATTACTTTAGCAACCGATAACCACATGTATTGCCATATCAACATATATCCAAGATGCAATCATAGCATTACTTTACCAAATGTATATCATAGCAATGTATAACCATAGCAACACATTATCACATGTAGAAAAGCATGGTAGCAACAACATGCAATGCTGTGAAAGCTCATGACTATTCATACCACAGACAACATCGTTAGTAGCTACAAACATAAAAACAAACAATACACCATAGTAATTAAATATCATAGAATATACCATAACAATAACAACATAGTAAACATCAAAGCATACACAATTGCAAAATTACGTTGGCAACTATGTCCTTCAAATCACCACCTCTATACTGGTAGCTAGAACGCTTTGTCTTTTCCCATGTAAAGTCAGCTAAATAAATTGCTTAGCTCTGCATGCATATTGTTTTGTCAGAATATCAGAATATTGTAGTAGTTGCTAGTCCTTCCCAAGTATCTATATAAACTATAAACTATTGTGTATTAAATTATTACCCCTTTTAGAAATTGTAGATAAAACCTGCCAATATTGACTATTTTTTAGGATTATAATTCTGTTTTATACCATATAATGTGACATATAAAAATCCTGATATTTTCTCTTCCCTGTACTCTAAACAATGCTGTGTAAACATTGATAATATGATTACCCACATTTTGATGATATGTGTCAAGTCTTTTATCATTTACCCAAATACTCTTGTGAACAAACATCTATTGACTTTGATATTGTTGCTAATAAAATGATGCATTTGGTGATAATGTGTTTGTTATTTATATTAATCAATTCATTCTGGTTCAGGACACATCCGCTAATTCATCTCATTGCCATCATCTAACACGTTGAATGTTTGGTGATAACACTCAACCTGTAACTATATAACCTGTTCTGTATAAAACATTGATCTTATTTCAAATAAACTGAAAGTTCGTTGAGTTATTTGTAAAAATAAATGATGCTATAAAATCAGCTTTGTCAATTGTATAGGCCATTAAAAAAATCTCACTTTTCATTTGTCTTATCCTGTTTTCCAACAACCTGCCCTCCTGTGATATGTCTTTCTTCATAAAACTCATCTGTTGCTTACTTTCTCCCCTTTTAAGACATTGCATAGCATTCAATAGAAAATTTGCTTAGACATTGATATGAAAACCAATAGAAAGACATTCTAATTTAGACCAAACTAAAGGTCAAAGAATTTCAGACATAACTTTTCAGACATTTGTAAATGAATAGAATGAGCCTGTTAACTCATTTTTAAAGCAACCAAGTTCATTTCTGAAACAATTTCACAGAACATAGTAAAGACCTAACCTTAGCCAATCAATTCAATGGCAATGTGAGACCTTTCTTTTTAAATTCAAGGGCAAAATTAGACCTTTGTTAATCAATATAGTGCTAATGTTGGACCTTTGTAAATCAATTCAATGGCAATCTGACACCTTTGTTAATCAATTCAATCACAATGTTAGAGCTTTGTAAATCAATTCAAACAGAAATTGTAGACCTTTTTACATAAATTCAAGAGCAATATGAGACCTTTGTAAATCAATATAGTGGCAATTTTAGACTTTTGTAAATCAATTCAAATGGCAATATGAGACCTTTTAAAATAAATATAGAGCAATGTTAGAGTTTTGTAAATCAATCTAAATGGCAATATTAGACCTTTGTAAATCAATATAGTGGCAATGTTAGAGTTTTGTAAATCTATCTAAATGGCAATTTTAGACCTTTTTAAATAAATATAGTGGCAATGTTAGAGTTTTGTAAATCAATCTAAATGGCAATATTAGACTTTTTAAATCGATTCAATGACAATATAAGACCTTTGTTACTGACAGAAAGACTTATAAATCAATTCAAATGGCAATTTGAGACATTTAAAATCAATTGAAAGGCAATAATAGACCATTGTTAATGTATCCAATGGCAATGTTAGACCTTTGCATATCAATTCAATGACAATGTAAGACCTTTGTAAATCAATGTCATTGCAATGTTTGACCACAGCAAATGAATCCAATGGCAATGTTAGACCATAACAAATGAATACAATGGCAATGTAAGACCTTAGCAAAAGAATTCAATGGCAATGTTAGACCTTAGCAAATGAATTCAATGGCAATGTTAGGCTTTGTAAATCAATTCATTGTAAATGTAAGACCTTTGTAAATCAATTCATTGCAGTGGTAGACCATAGCAAAAGAATTTAATTGCAATATTAGACTCATTGGCATGTGTAGACCTTTGTAAATCACTTTCTTGGCAATATAAAACCTTTGTAAAGAAATGCAATAGCAATGTCGAGACCATTGTAAAGAATTTCAATAGCAATGTTAGACCTTTGTGATGCAATTGAAAAGCATTTGTATACCATAGCAAATCAATTCAACAGCAATCTAAGACCTTTGTAAAGACATTCAGTAGCAATTTTAGACCTTTGTGAAGTAATTCAATAGCAATGTGAGACCATAGCAATTCAGTGGCCCTGTTGACGCATTTGTCTCCTTGCCCTGTTTCAGCTTCAGCAGATACAAGTATGTATTACAGACTGCTGCCTCACTGTATACATATCCTATAGCTTTTTCTCTCCCTCTTTTAGTCATACTTACAATGCCCCGACTGTAATCTGGGGAAGTTTTGCTTTTAGAAAAGTTATGCAATGCTTTATAATTGTCAGTGCCAAGATATTTCACTTTGTGTTTTTTTGCTTCTAGGGATATTTCATTCACAGAGATATTTCACAAAGAGATATTTTATTTCTTGAGATATTTCTAGAGATATTTGACTTTGCGTTTGTAGATCTTAGTGAAGAACATTCATTTTTGGGCATGACTCTGACCGACAGTCCTATATGACATATGTCCCCTCCCTGTGTTACCACAATATATGAGCTTGTCTCTGTGAAAACAAGGCCTAATATAGATAAATTGTTTGCGCTCAGTATATATATCTCTCAATGAAAAATTGAGCTTTTGTATTGAAACTAAGTATATAAATATGCTATATTCCGATCTAGCATGGGATTTCATATGGGACATGTGGGATCAGGTCCAGGTCACTTTTCGAAGATATTAAAGAATTGTTTGTTATCAACAAGAAAAGTTTAGCGCGCTTTCCTCAAACAGCCCTAGTTTGAATGATATTACCATTAAGGTGCATAGAATGGGACAGCGTTGTTTGTACCTAGGGATTAGAGGTATTGTTCTAAAATATAGCGCAGTCCAGGGAAAGTCTATAGGGCTTAATTGTTGGAGATGTTACATTTTAGAGTTGGTATATGTGATGAAGACTCACAGTGTTGGAACATATAGTATGTAACCCCGAGTCATATAGCATTTCACAAACTTGAATAATGAAAACAGAAGGAAACTGTGTAGAAGTTTAAGGATCCAGGAATATTTAAGTCTGTCACTGGAAAACTGGGCTTATTGGATGTAGTGTTTCTGTGAAATCATAATGTGACAACACCTCTTGTAAGAGAAATGAGCCGGCCTCTGGAAAACAGGAGCTTAATGCAAGTCTGTAAAGTATCGTCCCAATAGGCTTATATGGCACAACATTTTCCGCTTTAATGGAAAAAAAATCAAAAACAGTCTCTTACAAAGGAAAAGGAAAATCCAGTCTTGACGATCAGTGTAGTCACAGATTAGCCTGTGCAGTTTACTTTACACACTTGCATTAAGCTACTGTTTTCCAGAGGCCGTCTCATTTCTCTTACTAGAGGTGTTGTCACATTATGATTTCACAGAAACACTACTTGCTTGGTATGCCATGTTTTCGCTCTGTGTTAATACTTTACCACTCAGATATACATTTTGATGTTTTTGTTGTCATTCAGAAAATCAACTTAAATATAATGGCTGTTCTTAATAGATTCAAGTTGTAAAAGCTTCATTAAAACCCTAAGAGACTGATGAGCAGCGAACAGCATAAAACCTGAACAGTCTGTGAGTTTTATACTGTTTGCATTTTCTCTTTCCTTCTGAGAGGTAAAGGGTTAAAAGGAGTGTCAAATTCTGAGTTCACCTAGTTTATGAACCCTTTCCTGAAGATGATGTCCAGAGGTGATCATTTTTGTGAAGTGTTTATGAACTTCATGAGCAGTTCTTGAATCCTTCACAGGAGCAAGCTGTTCAGCTTTTGGAAAGGACAAAATATGAACAAAGTCATCATATACATTGGCTGTCCAACCTTTTGCTTCATAATGCAGCTAATAGTGGATCCCACTTCCATTTAGACTACTTGCACTGCATGTGTATTAAACCTTGGTTCAGTTAGCATGCTCCACAATATACACTCATCATGTTTCTGCTGAATGGATGGATGGTATACTGCTTTATTCCGGCACCTTAGAATATTGGTACAAAAGAAGTTTAAATTGTACAGAAAATAAGTTTAAACTCATTTAATAAATAAGTTTTATTTAAAAAAAAAAGTTTGAAATGCTTAAAAAATATGTTTAAAATTGTTCACAAAATAAGTATTAAATTAGAAACAAGCATGGGGATAAATTGTGACAGATTCACAATCACTGGTGTGCATCAGGTACCACCCTCTTATGTTGATGTATTTGGTATTATTAATAATTGGATATTGCATATTAAATTGCAACCATAGATGAAAGTGCATGACAATTCCTTGTTCCCCAAAATTCATTTTATCTTAGATTGTTTTTCTTTTAGACTCGACTGTCTCATTTACTATGATTTTCAAGACTTTACAGTAAAATTGTGTTTATTGAATCGTTCTAAATGTTAAGATAAATATTTTGGTGTTCACATTGTGTTTTATGTATTAACTGCCTTTATTGTTTAAATTCTTTTGCAGTATGTTTACAAAAATATCATTCCTAATTTTAAATCACTAATATCTAAATAACTTTCAACAACAATTAGATAACTATAAAAACTTGCTGCAAAGATGTTTTAAAAAGTTGATAACTAACAATCTTTTCCAGATTTTTAAAAGCTGAAATATTAAGAATCAAATCTTTAAAAGTGTTTGATTTGTAGGTGAAAAAAACTTGTTAAAAGAAAAAAAAAAACCATCCTGATCAAATTTTAATCAAATTTAAAATATAACTTTAAATGCTGTTGACCTTTTTTATAACCATAGTAACACAACTGACCTTGACCTTTGTCATTACCATAGCAACAGCACATGACTGAGGTCGGCAAGAGGTCAATGATGGAGCAGATTCTAAAGCTGCAATCCGACATCAAGGATCTTCAGTATGAACTGCTGACCGTGAACGAGCGACGGGAAATTCTGGACCGAAAATACGAGGAGCGCAAAACACGAACGAAAACAAAACTTCTGAAAGCCAGGTATGTTTTTTTATTGTTGATATTTTAGTGTTTCAAAATTTTAATTTTAATTATTTATAGAGTTGGGGTTTTGGTGTATTTTGGTAGAACAATTAGATTTTAATTTTAATTCAATGTAACTTATAATGCACCTATTCAAAGTAGTGGGGGTATATTGCTTTGCCCCTTTCTGTTGGTTGGATGATTGGTCTGTAGGTTTGGTCTGTAGGTCACAAGACACCTGTATGAAGTACATAGAATGCCTTGGCCTAGGATCAAGTTATTATGTTTCTTACTTGGGATAAAAGTTTAATTGATTTTGAGGTCAGCAGGTCAAAGAATAAGGTCAAGGAGTCTTGTAACAAGAAATTTGTTTCAGCATGATACATGTATATAGAAAATTCTTTGATCTATAATCACTTCCAATTTAGAATACATGGGACTCAGGAGGAAAGGTAGCTCTTTTTACTTTGAGGTCAAAGGTTGAGGTCACTGGGGCATGTACAATGAAAACAGTTTCCAGTCAATATTTAGAGAACGCTCTAACATAAGGATCATATAAACAAGACCCCTTTTTATTTAGAGATCATTAAGAGATTGAAGGTCAAGTTCAAAGGGAAATTCAGGATTTAAAAAAATCTCCAACAAATGCACATATGGACTACTCTGCCACAAGTTGGGGCACATACATGTTTAATAAGCATCTCTTGTCATTATTAAGGGTTAAGTGTTTTATGCAAATAAGTGATTTGCTCTCTCTTTAACTGTGAACATAGTGTTTGAACATTTTTTGTGAAAAATGACATTTGTTTCAAGATGCTGTATTCTAGAAAATGGAAAGGAATACATTTATATCCCCACAATTATTTTCCTCCTTCTTTTAATTGCTTTATAATTCTTAGATTTAGATGGGAAGGGTTCTTGTGCTTTTTCATGTGCTAGTGGTTTTGTTTACAATAGTGACCTTGCCATTTAGCTTGTGCGAGTCATAACATCAATAGAACACCAATAACCTACAAAAGAAAACCCAGTTCTGTTCATAATTTTCTGAAGAGTAAGGTCTAAATAGATTTACTGGTATTAGCTCAATGGACTAGTGTACAATGAAAACTGCTATATTCTACGCATCTCATACTCAATTATACCAAAGCAGTGAACAAATAACATTGTTCTAGATGATAATATGATGTTAAAGAATGCAATGAGCCTCGCTCTGTGAAAAGGGGGTTTGATGCATGTGCGTCAAGTGTCGTCCCAGATTAGCCTGTGCAGCCCACACAGGCTTATTAGGTACGACACTTTCCGCCAAAACTGGATTTTCGTCAAGAAGAGTCTTCCTTTAGACCAAATATACAAGCAGAAAGTGTTGTCCCTAATTAGCCTGTGCAGACTGCATAGGTTAATCTAGGACAAAAATTAAAGAACATGCATTAAACCCCCTTTTCTCAGAGCCCGTCTCAAATGTTTTTTAACATGGCTTATTTCCCCTGCTTCCAGTGGTTGGCTACACTGCACTGATTTAAACACACAAAAGTATGTCATACTCGTATAGGCAGTGTTTGGTTGTGTAGAAGATATATTTTCTTGTATCGTGTGTGTTTGTGTGCTGTACTTTCTTCTTCTGGGCAACATCTTCTGTTTCTTTAGCCCTTTTTCCTACTCTCTGTGGCTATTACGAAGAGTTATACCCTTTTCTGCTCAGTCATACCCTTATCTACTTTCTGGTAACTTTTTCTTCTCTTAACTCCCCTTTTCTAAATTCTGCCTTTCTTTGTATGTTAAATACTCTTATTCTTCTTTTTACCTCTATTGGAACTTTGGGTCAGATATAATGTTCATGAACTCATTACATCATGTTAACAACCACAGGAAAAAATACAAATACATTTTCAAATGAAAAACAACTTTTTGTGCAGGTAATTTAGAAATTCTTTGGAAAGAAAGAAGCCTATGAAGGTCAACAGTCAAGGTCACAGGGGCTTTAATCATAAAATTGGTTTGCGCATGATGTCTAGGGATTTGTTTGAATGCAGTCGAAACATCTTATCAAGTTCAATGTCAGGTAGTAAGAGGTCAAGGTCATGGGCTTTTGACATGAAAATCTTGAGAATGCTTTAACCCTTTGCATGCTGGGAAATTTGTCGTCTGCTAAAATGTCGTCTGCTGAATTTCTAAAGTTAGCATTTTCATTGATTTTTTCAAAGAATACTATCAGAATAGCAAACAGTTTGGATCCTGATGAGACGCCATGTTCTGTGGCATCTCATCTGGATCCAAACTATTTGCAAAGGCCTTTAAAATTCGGTTCCAGCGCTTAAAGGGTTAACCAAGGATAATTTAAACTAAGTACCCTTGTTTACTCTAGTTCTCTTTGTTAGTCTATTTTGAAACCTTGGGAACCTTCCCTGCTCCTAACAGTTTAGTTCCTTGAGGTCTCTGGTGAGGTCCTTAGGTCCTTAGGGTCCTCTTGTTTCATCTTTCTGGGGCCGTATTCCAGTAGCTTCTTTAGTTAAAAAATAACTTAGTTGAAATATTGCGCAATATATTTTCCAATCTCCGCCATTTTTTCTTTAAACATAAGATTTCACTTAAGTTAAATTCTGGTAGCTTCATAAACTTAATAAATTTCTTAACTCGGTGTAATTTTTCTCATATATTTAAAATTAAGTTAACTTCCTTAAACTCTTAAAGGAATTTCTTTAAGAGAAATACTAAACGTCTCATGTTTTGTTTTTGACATTTCAAATTTAACTTAAGATATTTATATAAGAAATTTCTTAAACTTAAGTGAAAACTTAAGAAGCTACTGGAATACGGCCCCTGGACATTAAACTGTGAGTATTCAAACTCTTCTTAAATGTCTCTTACAACTATAATATGTGAACATGAGACCATAGCTGGGTGGGAAGTCATGAACAGATATTATTATATGAGCTACATTCTCGGAAAACTGGGCTTAATGCATGTGCGTAAAGTGTCGTCCCAGATTAGCCTGTACATGCTGCAAAAGCTCATCATGGACTACACTTTCAGATTTTGTGGAATTTTTTCTTTAAAGGATGTCTCTTCTTATGAAAAATCTAGTCTAGGGGGAAAGTGTTGTTCCTGATAAGCCTGTGAATACTACACATGCTAATCTGGGACAACACTTTAGGCACATACATTTTGCCACGTTTTCGAAGAGCGAGACTCAATAACTTTTTCAAGAAATCCCATTTTCTCAGAGCAAGGCTCATTTTTACTTTGAGAGTTTAGCGTCAAAGTCTTGTATACAACGTATACAACATATACAACATATACAACATATACAACGTATACAACGTATACAACATGTACAACATATACAACGTATACAACATATACAACGTATACAACATATACAACATATACAACGTATACAACATATACAACATGTACAACATATACAACATATACAACATGTACAACGTATACAACGTATACAACATATACAACGTATACAACGTATACAACATATACAACATGTACAACATATACAACGTATACAACATATACAACATGTACAACATATACAACGTATACAACATATACAACATATACAACATATACAACGTATACAACGTATACAACATATACAACATGTACAACATATACAACGTATACAACATGTACAACATGTACAACATATACAACGTATACAACGTATACAACGTATACAACATATACATCATATACAACATATACAACATATACAACGTATACAACATGTACAACATGTACAACGTATACAACGTATACAACATGTACAACATATACAACATATACAACGTATACAACATATACAACATATACAACATGTACAACATATACAACGTATACAACATATACAACATATACAACATATACAACATATACAACGTATACAACATGTACAACATGTTCAACGTATACAACGTATACAACATGTACAACATATACAACGTATACAACGTATACAACGTATACAACGTATACAACGTATACAACGTATACAACATGTACAACATGTACAACGTATACAACGTATACAACATATACAACATATACAACATATACAACATATACAATGTATACAACATGTACAACATGTACAACGTATACAACGTATACAACATATACAACATATACAACATATACAACGTATACAACGTATACAACGTATACAACGTATACAACGTATACAACATATACAACATATACAACTACAACATATACAACGTATACAACGTATACAACGTATACAACATATACAACATATACAACATATACAACAGTTTCCCAATGACCTCTCATTCTGATGCATGCCTCCTGTGTGGTTGTCCTTGACCTGTGTTAGTGCCTTTATTCTACTTATTTATTAAATGATAGTCCTGTCTGTCCATGCGTAGATTTGAGCTGAGCTCTGGGAAGACTGAGCTTTATGCATGTGCGAAAAGTATCATCCGAGTAGTTCGCACAGGCTCATCAAGGACAGCACCTTCTGCCTAGACTGTATTTTCATTTAAAATAGACTTCCTTTAAACAAAAAATTCCATGAAAGCCGAAAGTGACCTCCCTGATAAGCCTGTGGGGACTGTGCTCATTAAGTTCACTCAGATGCAGCAACTCTTAGTGCTTTAACAGTTGTTGGTTAAGAGTATTCCTTATCAGCCTATATTACCCTTACTTTACTTTCACATTGACCTTCACTAATTGGGGCATGTGGAATTGCAAAGACAGACAAATTCAAAAGCATGTCCATTGAATGCAAGAAGTATCTTTTATTTGCTGATGTACCTTTTCGTTTAAAGGGACAACTCGTGTGTTCAGTTTTGTAGTGTTATGATAAGATGATTTTAACTATAGTGTACAGGGATGGTGATGATGTAAAAGAGGTGGAGGGTAAAGGTCGTATAGAAAATATTTTATTAAAATGTCTTGTTTTTCAAAAAAAAACTTAAATCTGTGAACAAGTATCTTTACAAATCTCCAGGTAAAAATCTCCACAATAAAAAACAACACCAATGATAAAAGCAACAACAACAACAACACTTGTTTCACAGAGAATTCTATTTCAGTGATGATGAGGAGGAACCAAGGTAACGACTGCTCGCAGTTTTGTTGACAACGCAGCATTGATTGTGTCCTTGCTATATTTACCACTCACGCAAGAATCACTCAATAGTGTATACGCTAAGTGGCTAGCAAAACTGTATATTAGCTTTTGAAGGTTATGATTTTCTTTATTACACAATATTTATTTTTGGATCTGCTAGAAACTTGGGATTGAATGTGACTGCTTCGATTTTCTTTCACTTTGAACTTGTTATGATCGTTATGTTTTTAAACTTTAAACAAGATTAATTATAATTTTTAAAATATTGTTTTTTCTCTGCAACATAATTGGCTTCTTTAAAACTACAGATATACAGATTGTCAGTCGTTTTGAACCTTTTCTTCTCTTAAAATAAGTTTTGTTTATATTTGTCTTCTGTTTTTAACATTGTTTTAGTCATATCACAGGGAATCCTCAGTTGAAAGGCAGACGCTTGTAAAATTAAGCCATGCTCTGGGAAACGAGGCTTAACACTTGTGCGTAAAGTGTTGTCCCATATTAGCCTTTGAAGTCCGCACAGGCTAATCAGGGACAAAACTTTGTGCTTTAATGGTATTTTTGGTTTAAAGCAAGTTCCTTTTTGGCAAAAATTCAATTAAGGCGGAAAGGGTTGTCCCTGATTAGCCTGTGCGGACTGCTCAGGCTGATCTGGGACAACAATTAACGCACATGTATTAAGCCCCGTTTTCCCAGAGCAAAACTCATTAAAACATACTTTTGAAATGTTCACCATTTCGTCACGTGATACACAATATTGAGTGATTCCTGACAGGTGGTGACGCTATTCTTTAATGCATTTTTGATTAAAAAATTATGCATGTCACTACAAACGTCATTTAAACAACATAAAGCGATGCAACGAAGAACAGAACTTGAATTACAGTCAATCTTTTATTTACAATTATAAAAACTTGTATCATACAACATTTCCAAAAGTTGTTTATGGACTCAGTTCCTGTTTTTATAAATCTTCTTTTTATGCTCCCCAAAAATATTTGGGGAGAGCATATAGTCGCCGCTTCGTCTGTCCGTGCGTCCGTGTGTCTGTGCGTCCGTCGGGATTTTTGTCCGGGCTATTTCTCAGCAACTAATGACCGGAATTCAATGAAACTTTATGGGAAGCTTCACTACCAACAGGAGATGTGCATATTATCAGCCGGTTATGGTCGGATGATTTTTCACAGAGTTATGGCTCTTTGAAATTTTCTATAAACTGTACATATAGTGCAATTCTTGTCCAGGCTATTTCTCCCCAACTACTGACTGGAATTCAATGAAGCTTAATGGGAAGCTTAACTACCTTAAGGAGATGTGCATGTTATTAGTGGGTTCTGGTTAGATGATTTATTTAGAGAGTTATGGTCCTTTGAAATGTTGAAGTTGCTAAACCATCCATCGCATTATTTTGTCCAAAGTTATGCCCCTCAAGACGTTTCCTTTTATATCCTGAATATATAGTGCAATATTGTGACAAAAAAAACCTTTGGGGAGCATCACCTGTCTCTGACGAAACAAACAGATTTATTCTGAGAAATAAGGTTATTTTCTACATAGAAATAGTCCAGAAGTATGGACACGATAATTATGTAATATGTGAAAAAATATTATTTTTGACACTCCCTGTTCAGGTTCTGTTGCAAATATGATAGATACATCTTGTCACAATACCATCAATATTTGATCATCACATGCATTTAAAAAATCAATATATTGACATATCACATAAACTGTATCTCATATCACATACATGTGTATCACAGATATGAAGTTTGAAGATATTCATTTAACCAGACAGCATGATGCATGTGATATTCTGTGATAATTAAATTAATAAATATCACACACACACACACTGTGTGTAGACTTAAATATTACTTTATTTTTATTTGATTTCTTTTGTCTGATTATTCACTGACTTTAGGGTTGTGGTAAATTTTGTCATGAAAGTATCATTTCTACTAGTTGTAAGATTTAATTCTACACGTGTCAGTGGTTGTTTGCTTTATAAAGATAGAAGATATGAAATAAATATAATAAAAAAATATGTATAACATACCATTCAAAACCAAGTATGCAATATTCTAGTACATGCATATTTAATAAATTCATTGTGTGCATGTTTTGATTAACATGTGATGATTTTACCGAATGGTATTATTTCAGGGTTTGACCGCTTCTGAATTTTGACATTTTAAGTCATGTTTTGTACTAATGTACGTTGCCTTTTGAACGCTTTATCTTATCAAATGCAAATTTGTGACACTTTTTTACGCAGAATGACTTAATTGTGCTTAACAGTCTCAGTGCAATTTTAAAGTTATATTATATTATGGGTACATGTACTTATCCAAACTTATGAATAGTTTTTTTACATTTGTCATGTGTAATATTGTTTTGTTATATGAAGGTCTAAATCTGCCATCAAATCGTATGAGGAAAATAAGTATCAATTAATGTTTTTATTGAGGTACATATATTATGTCCCATTAAGTATCCATTCGCTTGCATCAGAATTTCCCTTTACATGTTTGTTTCATGAATTTAATTCCCATGATTGCTTTGAAATGAGTATTAAAAAAATACGCGAATGAAACTGACCTTTGAATCTTTTGTCTCTTGATTTGTTGTGTTACTTTTATTATTAATTAAATAATTATACCTCTTAAATAATGTCCTTGTGAATACTTATGTCCAGTGTGTGATTATGTCCCTTGAACATTGATGTCCACTGAGTGATTATGTCCCTTGAACATTTATGTCTAGTGATTGTGTCCATTGAACATTGATGTCCATTGAGTGATTTTGTCCCTTAAAGATTTATGTCTAGTGATTGAGTCCCTTGAACATTGATGTTCACTGAGTGATTGTGTCCGATTAACATTTTTTTCTATTGATTGTGTCCCTTGAAGATTAAGTGTGTGACCACGTCCGTTGAACATTTATGTCTATTGATTATGTCCCTTAAATTCTGCAGACCATGGGAGACATTTCCATCACATGATGATTATGAAGGGTAAACATGCTTGTTTTCAAATTATTTACTTTCACTTTATTAAAATATGGCTTGAGTTGTTCTTTCTCTGTAGAAAAAGAAATTCTTTAAAAAAAAAAGTTCTCCAATGGTTACTGTTTAACTTGTGTTTGTTTCTTTTCTCTTCGAATTGGTTTGGTAATTTTGTGTACATCATTATCAGATATTGTCTTATAAAGTGGTTATAACAAATTTTAAGTTGTTTTGTAAAATTATATGTTTAGCTTGAACCCTGTTTTATTGTAATTTATAATTTTCGGGTATCATTTTTCTGATCATATTAATAGGTAGTAGGAAGAAAGGTTGTTGGGACTTTTGAGTTACTGGTTTGTGTTTACTATCCTCTGCTTAATGTTGATTTAACCATGACAACTAATTTCTTCCTCTGACCTATGAAAGGCTTTAAATTACTTCTTTTTTTTTTCTTTTTTTTCTTTTGCCAGTTCATTGAGATTTACTTATTTTGGTTTGATGGCAGATTGGATTTTCATCTTCTGTAGAATTTTAATTTTACCTTTAGCTGCATTTTTCTATAAACCAACTTTCACATAATGGAAAGTAACTTCACCATGTGATTTTACCATGGTTACAATGATCAGACTTATATCACAATAGTTACAGTTGTCAGACTTGTATCACCATGGTTACAGTCTTCCAAGTTGTATGACTGGTTACATTCTTTAGACTTGTATCACCAGGGTTACAGTCATCTGACTAGTATCACCAAGGTAACAGTCTTCAGACTCAGATCACCATGGTTACAGAATACAGACTTGTATCACCATGGTAACATTCATCTGACTGGTATCACCATAGTTACAGTCTTCAGACTTGTATCACCATGGTAACATTCATGTGACTGGTATCACCAGGGTTACAGTCTTCAGACATGTTTCCCCATCGTTACAGTATTCAAACACAGATCACCATGGTAACAGTCTACATACTTGTATCATCATGGTTACATTCATCTGACTGGTATCACCATGGTTACAGTCTTCAGACTTGTATCACCATGGTTACAGTCTTCAAACTAAGATAACCATGGTTACAGTCTTCAGACTTGTATCACCATTTGTATAGCCATCAAACTCGTATCACCATGGTTACAGTCGTCAAACTCATATCACCATGGTTACTGTCATCTTACTGGTATCACCATTGTTACAGTCCTCGGACGCGTATCACCATGGTAACAGTCTTCAGACGCTTATCACCATGGTTACACTCTTCAGACTTGTATCACCATGGTTACAGTCTTCAGACTTGTAACACCACGATCACAGTCTTCAGACTCATATACCATTTTTATAGTCTTTAGACTTGAATCACTGTGGTAACAGTATTCAGACTCATATCAACACCGTTACTGTTGTCTGACTTGTATAACCATGGTTACTGTCATCTGACTGGTATCACAATGGTCACAGTCTTATCACTATGGTAACAGTCTTATCACTATGGTAACAGTCATAATACTTGTATCACCATGGTTACGGTCTTCAGACTTGTATCACTATGGTAGCCGTCATCAGCCTCATATCACCATGGTTACAGGGAGTTCTACATGAAGGAGAAGCACCGTGTGACAGACCAGCTGGGCCGGATGGATGAGGACCTGCGCCTGACACGGGCTACGCTCCGTAAGGAACTAGACTGGAAGGACAAGATGGATGGCAACTACAAGACTCTTCTTACAGAGAAACGGGACCTACTTTCACAGTATGTAGACTTCTTTGCAGTTTGCAAAATTGTATTGGTTTTGTAAATTTCAGGTTTTTTCCATATTTTATAATCTTCAGACAAAAAACATTACTAAGTACGACTTTTTTGTATACCAACTTGTTCATAATGTTCTTAATTTTAACTGAAAATAGAAGTTATTAAATGATAGTTTATCTCTGTGTCCATTCTGTTTTTCACTCTTTTATATACCATACACTGTTGATTTATCTTTGAATATGTGGCACACATTTTGTAAATTGTCCATGAATTTGTCAATATGTGAAATGAGGTCCTTTTCGGCAAAAACTGTTTTCCCCTTCAATACTGAAAGAAGTTTTGTACTATCCTCAATAAGAAGTTGTGGTCAATTTTCAGTACAATTTTTGGATGCTCTATGCATTTTTATGATAGATAAAGTTGTTTGTATATTTATAATATATTCATTTGTGTGTATTTAACTTTGCTATGCAAATTCTAATGTATTAACCTTGCTTTCACACAATATAATACACTTTTATTGTAAATAACAACTCATTATAACCTTTACAATATGTCTGCCATTAATTGGTTGTTTCTTGTTAACCGTACATGCCATCTTAGACAAGATATTTATACCCTAGCACAAGGAAGTTTGTTGGATTAAAGTGGATCCACCATTTAATCATTTAATCTGTCAGTTGCTTGGTTTGTCTGATAGTCTGTAACATGCACAAGTGTACTTTGTGTCTCAAATTGATCTCTCAACAAGAAATTGTATAGATATATTGTTGATATCATGTAGAAGTTCAAGATGTAATTTCCCTGTCCATCGCGATATACATTGCAAAGTTAGAATAGTATTGTGTGTTACAAGACAAAACTTTATAGGATTATTATTTATACCACGTAGAAGTGAAAAAACATTATTTTTGTGTATGTCTGATATTTGTTGCAGAGCTATCTGCCCTTGAACTTAGACAGTTGATTCAATAAGTAAACATAAAACTTTTTGTCTATCTGATCAATGTGAAGTAGAAATCGGCAATATTTTTAGATGAATTTTAATTTTACTTATACAAAAGTTTTGTACCTGCTTAAAATGAGTTACTGTTGGGGTATTTGTCATTTTCATTGGCTGTTCTACTTTAATATATTATTGTGATTTTTAATTAAAAAGTAATTATAATACTCATGGAGCAGTTAGTGCCTTTTCCCATATACCTTAGTTTCCCGTTTAATGAAAAACCTTAATCTGTGTATGCATGTATAGTTAATACCAGAGAAAAAGTATTATTGTAAATTATATTTAGTGCCTTAATATCTTTGTAGTTTTTGCTTCTTTTCCATTGATATTGTGAAAGTGGAATTGATTTAATGATATTGGATTTCTACTTCACATAAACATAATGCTTCAATGGTCAAGGTTGCAAATGCATTAATCATAAATGTCCATTGGTTTGCAAATGCATTAATCATGAATGTCCATTGGTTGCAAATACATGTGGCTCCAATGTTCTTTGGTTGCAAATGCATTCATCATCAATGTTGCAAATACATGTGGCACCAATGTTCTTTGTTTGCAATTGCATTCATCATCAATGTCCTTTGGTTGCAAATACATGTGGCTCCAATGTTCTTTGTTTGCAAGTGCATTCAACATCAATGGCCTTTGATAGCAAATGCATTAATCATCAATGGCCTTTGATAGCAAATGCATTCATCAGTAATGTCCTCTGGTTGCAAATGCATTCATCATAAATGTACTTTGGTTGCAAATACATTCATCATCAATGTCCTTTGGTTACAAATGTATTCATCATAAATGTCCTTTTGTTACAAATACATTAATCACCAATGTCATTTGGTTACAAATGCATTAATCATCAATGTCCTTTGGTTGCAAATGCATTCATCATAAATGTCCTTTGGTTGCAAATACATTCATCACCTATGTCCTTTGGTTGCAAATGCATTCATTGACAATGTCCTTTGGTTGCAAATGCATTAATCATCAATGTCCTTTGGTTGCAAATGCATTCATCATCAATGTCCTTTGGTTGCAAATGCATTCATCATCAATGTCCTTTGGTTGCAAATGCATTCATCAGCATTGTCCTTTGGTTGCAAATGCATTCATCATCAATGTCATTTGGTTACAAAGGCATTAATTAAATCAATGTCCTTTGGTTGCAAATGCATTAATCATCAATGTCCTTTGGTTGCAAATGCATTACTCATCAATGTCCTATGGTTGCAAATGCATTCATCATCAATGCCATTTGGTTGCAAAGGCATTAATCATCAATGTCCTTTGGTTGCAAATGCATTACTCATCGGTGTCCTTTGGTTGCAAATGCATTCATCATCAATGCCATTTGGTTGCAAAGGCATTAATCAGCAATGTCCTTTGGTTGCAAATGCATTCATCATCAATGTCATTTGGTTGCAAAGGCATTAATCATCAATGTCCTTTGGTTGCAAATGCATTACTCATCAATGTCCTTTGATTGCAAATGCATTCATCATCAATGCCATTTGGTTGCAAAGGCATTAATCATCAATGTCCTTTGGTTGCAAATACATGTGGCACCAATGTCCTTTGGTTTCAAATACATGTGGCACCAATGTCCTTTGGTTGCAAATGCATTCATCATCAATGTCCTTTGGTTGCAAATGCATTCATCATCAATACCATTTGGTTGCAAAGGCATTAATCATCAATGTCCTTTGGTTGCAAATACATTCATCATCAATGTCCTTTGGTTGCAAATGCATTCATCATCAATGTCCTTTGGTTGCAAATGCATTCATCATCAATGTCCTATGGTTGCAAATGCATTCATCATCAATACCATTTGGTTGCAAATGCATTCATCATCAATACAATTTGTTGCAAAGGCATTAATCATCAATGTCCTTTGGTTTCAAATACATGTGGCACCAATGTCCTTTGGTTGCAAATGCATTCATCATCAATACCATTTGGTTGCAAATGCATTCATCATCAATACCATTTGGTTGCAAAGACATTAATCATCAATGTCCTTTGGTTGCAAATACATGTGGCACCAATGTCCTTTGGTTGCAAATGCATGTGACACCAATGTCCTTTGGTTGCAAATACATGTGGCACCAATTTCCTTTGGATGCAAATACATTTGGCATCAATGTCCTTTGGTTGCAAATACATGTGGCACCAATGTCCTTTGGTTGCAAATACATGTGGAACCAATGTCCTTTGGTTGCAAATACATGTGGCATCAATGTCCTTTGGTTGCAAATACATTTGCCACCAATGTCCTTTGGTTGCAAATACATTTGGAACCAATGTCCTTTGGTTTCAAATACATTTGGCATCAATGTCCTTTGGTTGCAAATACATGTGGCACTAATGTCCTTTGGTTGCAAAAACATGTGGCACCAATGTCCTTTGGTTGCAAATTCATGTGGCGTCAATGTCCTTTGGTTGCAAATGCATTCATCATCCATGTCGTTTGGTTGCAAATGCATAAATCATCAATGTCCTTTGGTTGCAAATGCATTAATCATCAATGTCCTTTGGTTGCAAATGCATTCATCATCAATGTCCTTTGGTTGCAAATGCATTCACCATCAATGTCATTTGGTTGCAAATACATTCATCATCAATGTCATTTGGTTGCAAAGGCATTAATCATCAATGTCCTTTGGTTGCAAATACATGTGGCACCAATGTCCTTTGGTTACAAATACATTTGGCACCAATGTCCTTTGGTTGCAAATACATTCAGCATCAATGTCTTTTCGTTGCATTTGCATTCATGATCACTGTTCTAAGATTGCAATACATTCAAAATCAATATCCACAGTTTTTTCAAATACATGTGTCACCAAATACATAAGGTTTCAAATCTTTTATCACCAATGTAATAAGGTTTCAAATACATTTTACAACAATGAACTTTTTTGGCACCAATGACTTATTGCAAAACTATTGAGCACCAGCATTTACTAGAATGGCACACATGTTAACACATGATTTATGCAAGTGCAAATGTGTTGAGCGCTCAGAATCCGAGATTTTTTAGTTCTTTTTTTTTGAGACTTTAAATACAATGAAGGCTTCAATTACATTTCTTTTTCATGTACTTGCAAGTATAAATTGCAATTTGATATTTTATGTGAAGCGCTTTTTTTGTTTGTACTGTGTGTACATGTTTGTTACAATTTTATAACAATGTTAACAGGGATACAGCTGTTCCTTTTAACCTTGAAATGGAATATAAACATTTGTCCACATGCATGCCTCCATTTATTGTAATTATTTTTAAAGTATTCAGAGACTATAACTCTTTTATGCCATCATAAAATACTTTGAAGAAGTTTGCATTTCAAATTAGCAAGACAAAAAAGCGTTAACAATTTTTTTGTGAAACACCACATTCTTAATAAAAAGTCCAAATTGATATTGGCAAAAAATGTTTTTCTTAAGATAAAGTACAAAATTAGCAAAAGTAACTGGTTTTTGTATCTATATATGTATATAAATGAGCCTCGCTCTATGAAAAAAATAGGGCTTAATGCATGTGCTAAAAGTGTTGTCCCACATAAGCCTGTACAGACTGCACAGGCTAATGTGGGACGACACTTTCCATTTTTATGTTTTTTTTCTTTTAAAGAAGGTCTCTTCTTAGCAAAAATCATATTGCAAATTCTTACACTACCCTAGCCACAACAATGCAACTGTGGTGGGCAATACTGTGCTTGCTTCTTGTGGATGAATAGTGGAGAAGGCTTCAAATGTTTATATTCCATGTGTTGAGACGTTCATTTCTCCTTTTTTCCAAGATATTTTGGACTTATTTACATGAAATATTCCATAACAAATTTCGAAATTTAACAAATTGTATGTAATCAAACTTTTAACTATTTTCGTTCTCAATCAATTCAGCACACCTGAGCACAAAGTGCTCAAGGTAAGCTATTTTGATAATCCTATGTCTATTATGCGGTATGCCTCATCAACTTTTGGTTGGTTACCAATCTAGAGTCCACATTTTTTGCTCATTCAGTTTGACAAATGGTCCAAAGGTTTATCTTGCCAATATCAAGGCCAAGATTAAATCTGGGTCATGTGTGTCCAAAAACAAGGTAATGAGGTAAAATCTTTAAAAAGCAGTTTATTGTCAATTTTAAGCTTGTTTCCAATCATTTAAACTTGCCAATGGTTGGAAGTTTTATCTTGATTAGTCTATGGCAAGTCACATGAGTTCAATAACAGCATCACCACTTCAAATCTTAGAAAAACCTTGTTACGGGCAAGAAGTCACATTTATGACTCGATCATGATGAAATTTTGACAGAATGGGAATCTTTACAATGTATTGGCCAAATTTGAATCTGGCTAATATATTTCTAAAAACTAGTCTTCAGGTCACATTTTTAACAAATGTTTATTACCAATGTTAAAGTCTCATTAATGACTCAATGAAAATGACACATGGCCAGAATGTTTAAATCTAAGATTTAAACCGGCCCATGTTTGTTCCAAAAACTAGGTTATCAGGTCACATCTTTGAAAACCCATATGACCACATGGGATTAGCTTCATGTATGACTTAGTCTTGATGAAACATTATCAGAATGTTATATTTTTAATTTAATTGAGGGTAATATTTGTAATATGTTTGAATCTGGGTCAAGTGTGCTTAAAAACTAGGTCACCAAGTCAATCTTCAACACTTGATGTATCTTGTACTTAGGTGAGCGCTTTAGGGCCATCGTGGCCCTTTTGTTGACCTATATGCTTAGGTTTATTTTAGGCAAAAATCTTTTAGCAAAATATTAGAACAAATAAACGTATGCATACCTGTTAATGTGACACACGAATCAAGGATAAGTAAAAATCGTCTGAAATCAAAATGTTAAGCAGAATAAACAGTTTCATATTTAACCCTTGAATACATCGTAGAAGAAGCGAACGTCACATACACTGTCTTGTCTAACACATGCTAACTTCCCCGCCCCCCTAACTGTGTTTACATGTGCGCGTGTTTTTCTTTTGCTTTCAGCCGTCCCCATTTTTTCCAGGTTGACCGAGATGGAGGAAGATTCACGAGAGAAGAATCGCAAGGTGTCGTTACTAACGATGCAGACAAAATACTTGGAAGAGGAGAATACGCGCCTGCTAGATCGCATCAACTCAATCACACAGCAAAAACATGGGCTGGATAAATTGTTAAAGGAACACAAGCTAGGAAAAGAACGCGAGGTGATTTGTTTGTTTGGTTTAATATTGCTTGTAATTACAAAAAAAAAGAAAACTTTAAGTTGGAATGCTTTATTTCAGATCTTTGCAAGCAGCAAATCTTGCCAAACAGAACTTACTAAAAAAGAAGCAGTTTCTAACTTTTCTTTGCAATGTGGACTTAAAAAAGAGCTAGATTCTCTGCCAGAATATTTTGCAAAATTGCTGTTATATAATCAGAAAAGGAGCATTAAATGAACATGATGCATTTTGAGG
Organism: Dreissena rostriformis; assembly: GCA_007657795.1. Classification (NCBI taxonomy): domain Eukaryota; kingdom Metazoa; phylum Mollusca; class Bivalvia; order Myida; family Dreissenidae; genus Dreissena; species Dreissena rostriformis. The sequence continues at coordinate 69,481 of VMBQ01001112.1, read as the reverse complement.
CTTAAGTGTGGAGCAGTTGTATCCGTAACATTTCCATGTCAGTGACAAAGTTTTCGTACTCAATTTTCAAAATAAGATCTGAGTTCCACATGGCTATTTTTTTCTGCAAGAAATCATCCATTTCTTTTACAAATGTTACTCCTGCATTTCAACTCTTGTTAGATTAAACTGTTAAAATATGAAGATAACCTTAATATTTTGGTTTTCTTAACATTGTTATTTACTATGCAAAAGCAGTGATTCAGGAGTTAACTCTTTCAGTGCTGGAATCAAATTTTGAAGGCCTTTGCAAACAGTTTGGATCCAGATGAGACGCCACAGAACGTGGCGTCTCATCAGGATCCTAACTGTTTGCTATTCTGATAGTATTCTTTGAAAAAAAATCAAAGAAAATGCTAATTTTAGAAATTCAGCAGACAACATTTTAGCAGACGACAAATTTCCCAGCATGCAAAGGGTTAAGGCAATTGACCTTATAGCATAATTATAAGTCTCTAGGCATTTACTCTTTTACATGAACATATTGAATAAAGGAAAACACTTAATATATGAACATGATTAATTAATGAAAAGAATCTGAACTTATGATTCTAAAAAATATATTCTACTCTGTCAATTGCAGTGGTCAGTTATTATTTAAATGGTAAGAACATATTCACGAGTTGTCTTACTAGTTGTAGTTGACCTTTTTTTTCCGGCACATAGTAATTGGGTGTTGTGCAACCTCCTCTACTAACAGTGTTTCTTTCATACTGCACACAGTCAGGCTACTGTCCCCTGAGATTTGGATTTGGTAATATTTACCACTATCACATGACTATTGGAAACCTTCTAGAGTATATAGGTTTCAAAGAATGGAAATTTAGAACATTTTGTATTAATTAATCTGGAACACACCTTTTTATTATTAATCCTGATCCTGGATGAGGCTTTTCTTAAGGTAACCAGCTTGAGTCTCTTATTTCATCACTCAGCAATAACATTCAAAAACTAAAATGTAGCCAGACAACAATATTGCAAGAATTCTGATTATCTGACGCAAAATTTTCATGAAATATATATGAGGTGCGCTGGGGGAAGTGGGTTTAATGTATGTGCATTAAGTGACATATTGTCATGCCAGATTAGCCTGTGCAGTGTGCACCTGCTCATCATGGACAACACTTTCCACTTTTATGGAAATTTTTTATTGGACTGCACAGGCTAATCTGTGATGACACTTTACAATCATGCATTAAGCCACATTTTCACAGAGCACTGCTAAACTGTGTGTAACCTTAAAAATGTTAAAGCAACATTCACTGTAGTCTAATGAATATTTACTCCAAACCATCTTTTTTTCAAAGTTTCCAGGCTGGTCCCCTGACAACCTTGAAATAACAATGTTTTACTTTTTGTTGGAACCAGTTGAACCTCTGTAGCTCTTGGTTTTCCTGTTAGAAACAAGTCTGTTTAGAGATTGGATAGTGTTCAGCATCAGTCTGACCTTAAGCTTAACTCTCTTTTTTCAGTGGCCAGAATCGTCTGTAATTAAATGTAAGTCGTCATGGCGATTTTGATGTTGCTACTATAGACACAGCGTAGCTTTCACTTTCATATCGATTGAGAGTTGAGTGTGAAACGTTTGTTTCTGCATAAGGTTCCATAAGCAGATATGACTGTAAGGTTCCATAAGCAGATATGACTGTAAGGTTCCATAAGCAGATATGACTGTTTTGCACTGAACACTTATTTTGTAAATAGAGATGTATGTCAGTTAATAGATTTGTGACAAAGGTTATGTAACAAAGGTTGCATGTTAAAACTGTTTCATCAACTTTAAATTGTTTGATCATGGACCTGTTTTAAGTGTCAATACAATACAGGCTTAATCAACCAGTGAAATATAGCCAGAAACAAATTCTGTATTATGCTGCTCACTTTTTTTTCTGATCCAGTATCACCATAATGGCCTAACTTTTTCTGCATATCCTGTCATCATCTTATAGAATATAGAAAATGGGAAAGGTTTTGTTATATTATTGGAATAATCAATTTCACCGCAATAAACATGACCACATTTTCAGAAAAAAAGTCTGGTTGTGTATGTGTCTGTTATAAAAGAAATGAGTCTCGCTTTTGAAAACCAGGCTTAATGCATGTGCATAAAGTGTTGCCCCAGATTAGCCTGTGTAGTCCACACAGGCTAATCAAGGACGGCACTTTCTGCACTGACTGGATTTTTGTTTTGAAGAAACTTCCTTTAAAAGAAAAAATTCATAAAAGCGTAAAGTGTCATCCCTGATTGGCCTGTGCGACTGCACAGGCTAATTTGGGCCGACACTTTACGCACATGCATTAAGCCCAGTTTTCCCAGAAAACGGCTCAATTGTTCCAACAGCCAATGTATGTATCAGTCTTGTGACTAGCACTATTTCGCATCTTACTATAAGTGGCTCTGTCACACATATGATACCTAATGATACAAGCCACTTGAAGGAAGCATACTCTTTAAACAATCAAATTGCTTAATATTCCGTATAAAGTAGATACAACAGTTTCATGCTGTCCATGACATAATCTTGTGCTAGTAGACTTGTGAAGAATTCTATAGTCTTTGTTTTTCTGTTAGAAGTTCCAAGGGGTGCCACAGATGAGCCGCACAGGCCAATCAGGGACGCCACTTTCCACCTACACTAGTACACTAGATAATGATATAGAAGAGGCTTCCCTTAATTTGAAAATTCCATTAAAGCAAAACGGGTTGTCCCTGATAAGTCTGTGCGCACCACACAGGTTAATCTAGGAACTACTGTTTGCACATGCATTAAGCCTGGTTTCCCAGGGACCATCAACTCAAAATTGTAACAAGCCATTTAGCAGTAATTCCTTTATATAATAAACATCATTTTACTTTCCACAGCCATGGCAAAGTAAATCAAATTTAAATACAGCTGTTGATGTGTGTTTTGTCTTGTTTTTTTGCCATGATATGTTTAAAAGGCCATGACATGTTGAAAAAGCCATGGCATGTTTCAAAAGCCATGACATGTTTATAAAGTCATGACATATTAAAAAGCAATGACATGTTTAAAAAGCCATGACGTGTTTAAAAAGCCATGAAATGTTGAAAAAACCAAGACATGTTTTAAAAGGCATGACATGTTAAAAATAGCCATGTCATGTTAAAAAAGCCATGACATGCTTGAAAAGCTCCTTTGGTACCCCTTGGTAGAATTATATTTATATTATAATGTGTATTTCATAGTATAGTGTAGATGGAGACTTCTGTTGGAAAAAATAACATGATTTAGATTGTACTCAATGTTTATTACATGTCTAGATAAGATTACTGTTTGTAGTTTAGATAAGTAGAATTTAAACTTGAGAATAAGTGAGCTTCAGTTTATGAAAGGAGCTGTAAATAATGATACATTTTATGTCCCCCAGTCTATACTGGGGGGCATATTGTTTTTGCCCTGTCTGTTTGTTTGTTGGTTTGTTTGCACAAACTTTAACATTGGCCATAAGTTTTGCAATATTGAAGATAGCAACTTGATATTTGGCATGCATGTGTATCTCATGGAGCTGCACATTTTGAGTTGTGGAAGGTCAAGGTCAATGTCATCCTTCAAGGTCAAAGGTCAAATATATGGGTCAAAATCGCTCAAAAGGGGACATAGTGTTTCACAAACACATCACTTGTTTGTATTTATGTTTGAAACACTCGTAAAAATAGAACAACATTCAATATTTGTTGTGAAACATTACTTTTAAAGATATTTACAAACAGCACAGGTGTCCTGATTATTTTCGTACTGAGTGTTTTCAGTAAAGCCCTGGCATTATTAAATTTGACAATTTTATGTTTTATTTAAAACAAAGAGGGGGAAGGGGAATTTTAAGGGAAAGTTTGGCTAGGTGTTTGGCAAATGTGCAAGTGTCCTTTGGGGACAACAGTTGTGTTGAGAAAAAAATTGCATATGCATCACTATTCATTGTGCAGCTAATTTACAACAATCAAACTTGTATAGAAGTTGATTTTCTGGGAAACTTTTTAAATACTTGTAAACTCAGTTTTTATTGCATACACAATAGATGAATATTGACAGTGAAGCTTGGTCTTTGTAATTGTATATATTTTATAGGTTGAAGGCTTCAAGATTTATGAGGTCAAATACAAACCTATATAACCGGTATGACCTTGAACCATTCCTTCCTGTCCCTGAAAAGTGTATTCATTTTATCCCATATTTAATATATATAGTTTTACTTGCTTGGATCTTTTCATCTTTATATACACAAATTTTATAAGCAATGAAAATATTAGGATCTACATGAGCAGTGCTTGGTGAAAACGGAGACTTATTTAGAAGAGACTTCATTTAAACAGAAAATTCCATAAAAGCTTAAAGTGTTGTCCCTGAAAAGCCTGTGCGGCCTGCACAGGCTAATTGTGGACGACAATTTACGCACATTCATTAAGCCCTGTTTTCTCAGAGCAAGGCTCAAATTATTAAAATTGTGAAAGGTCCGCTTAAATCTACACAAGCCTCAGTGCAGAGTTCATCAGAATTGTAAACAAAATATCATTGTTAAAGTGCCAGGAGAACATGCAAAATAGATCAGGAATATTTTTGTTCAATACTGTACGGGAAAGAAAAGTGTTCCTGCCCATTTCATTATAAATTGGACATGTTTATCATGTAAAACTTACATGGGAAACATGGTATAATACTTTGAAACAGTTCTGTATGACTAAATATTAAGTTACCAACATAGAATAGTGTTTTATATTATACGGAAATGTTGTTTTTGTACCCCGGACTGGGAGGCATTAGGCATTGCACTTGCAATAAATAACAGTTCTATAAATATGTCTCTTCTCAAATTTCCTTGTTCTTTCCCTTTTCAGACTCATCTATATCCTATGATGTAACTGCTCAATTTGTTCACCTTTCTGAATAAATTGCTTCTGGAATTAAAAATAAGAAACATACTAGTTTTAAACGCAATTCATTTCATTAAATTTATCAATAAGGGATAATAATCTATTTCAGTAATTTATTCTTATATTGTTTGTATTGTTAAGCAGAAATACATTAAAAAATGTAAATGTATCAGATTTAGGTTGCCTGTATAAATCTTTTCATCTTGTAAAGTCATGTGTTACATGTATTTGCATTATTTAAATCATGTTTATTAATCGATTGATAAAGAATTAAATCATATTGCAACCATTTGTAAAAAAAAAATCTGGAATAATAATTTTTGCTGTATAAAAAGGCAATATCATAGCCACTCATATTCCCAACAAAAAGTTCTATCAGTAAAATGCTTTAAACACATATTTGTATTTGATTTTCATAACTAAGAAGTAACTGAAGCTTTTCATCACTTTAAACAGTTGTTTCTTTTACTTTCAAAAAATAATTAAAATAATGCATTGCTCATTATTGGTATACACATTTTTGTTTAATTTTTCAGAGCAAAAGACCGCAGTCTCCTAGCGACACCCATCATAGTATTACCATAGCAACAAGTAGTGGCCTTGGCAACAGTTTAACCTCAAGCTGGGACCCGGATAATCTTGTAGATACAATAGGGAATTACCGGGCCCGCTCTCCAGAACTGGGAACCGTCTTGGCCTTTGAGAATGGGCACCGGAGGCTGTATCTAGGCAACTCTTTTGTGGCTGGGTCGTTGCTAGGGTCAATGGGAGAGTCTATTGACCTGTTCAGAGAGAAGGATGAGGGTGGGAGTGAATCTGACCCAGACTATAATGAAGATGATTTTAAGTAGTGACAAAGAGATGCTTGATGAAATTAGTATCAGCTTTTAAAATAGACATTAAATAGAAGAAAGTAGTAAGGGAAGGTTCACACAAAAGTGACAGAAAATTTCTGGTTGCTGAGCCTAAACAAGTGGAAAGTCCTTGTGCATTTAATGTGGAAGCAGGTTTATGTGTACAAATTGGCTTGAATTTTGTTAGGTGTTTATTTCCATAATTATGTAAAATATTCTTTTATTAAGGCTTATGGAAATTCTACATGTATAAAATAGCTATCAGAATTAACTGCCTGATATGCTAGTATTTCATTTAGAAAATATATTTTGAAAGGTAGCAGTGTTGGTATGAGTTTAGTACTTGATTAAGTTCTGTCATATTTATTTTATTTATTTTTAAGAAACTTGATCATTTTAGTGTTTCTAGATTTTCAAGGTGTATTAACTTCCTAGAACGTAAAATTGTGTACATGTTTAGTTGGTATTGGTATTAAAATGTGGAGTTAGTAATTATTATTTTAGATGAATGTTATTTGAAAGAGTATCCTTCTATATTGTTTTCGACTTTCGTATTGTATTGTAAGGATATTAGGGGCTAATTGCATGTGCGTAAAGTGTTGTCCCAGATTAGCCTGTGCAGTCAGTACAGGTAAATTAGGGACGACACTTTCTGCCTAAAGTTGACTTTGCTAAGAAGAGACTTCCTTTATACGAAAAATACCATAAAAGCAGAAACTGTTATTCCTGATTAGCCTGTGAAAACTGCACGGGCTAATGCTGGAAGATAGTTTACACACATGCATCAAGTCCGGTTTTCCCAGAGCCAGGCTTGTATTTATACGCTTCAGATTATTTTGAAGTAAAGATATGCTATTGCCTTGAAGTATAGGCTGGTGCAAAATTAAGTTCAGAAATCAATTGCTGAAGCATTTTACTGAAGAGCGTCCGTTCCTAAGGCTCTTGATGTGTAACTATGCATTTATTGTTGTTTGTATATTTGTGAAATGTAACTTATCTGTGATTTTAGTTAAATAGACTGCGTTTAGCATTTGTAAAGAAGTATATATTTATATGTGTTAAATTTGATTTATTTTAACATGTGATACACATTTGTCCGTCCTATTTTTATGAATGATAATTACTTGTAATTCATTATTTAAATTAGAAATATGCAATCGTATATTGGTGTTACAGGTTGTGACAAAACACTCGTGACAATAGAGTTTGTGTTGTAGATAATTAATATGTTACTAAATATTTATTTATAACAATTCTATTTGTTTCTACTAATGGTGTTTTTAATTTGTAGTCATTAAACTTTCCTGCATCATGTTATGTTTTTTACCATATTGGAAATTGATAGACAATGTCAATTATTAAATATTCTTTGCTATGAGATTCCAAGACAAATATATGTGCGGAATACTTCCATTTGAAAAAATCACTACGTTAATGTTAAACACAGATTGGTTTATTGCGCTGCAGAAAAACTTGAACCACTCGCGGAGTCTTGTTGTTTTGGTTTTTTATGTCTTGCTAAATAAACTTATCTGTATTCATTTTAAATATGATACTGTTTATTCCCAGATTGACGTCTTATTCCAATTTCACATAATACTGTGTTTTAGTATCATAAATGCCAAGCACCAATTATTATGATTATTTGACTGGGTTTTTTCTGTTTATTTCCACAGTATTTTTCATATGTTCTTTAGTTTAGGAACTGATCTTTGTCATAAATTTCTATTGGATTAGAACTAAAGATATCAGTGAACTTAATTTCGTTGAAAGTTCTTGGATGCATGGCCATGTATTAATTCTAAATACCAGGATCTAGTTCTGTAGAGCAGCTGTTTACAAAAAATGTATGTTATTTATTTATTATTTTAACTGTAATCCTGAAAAAAACATATTTACGAGGCATATTGTCATGTTAACATAAATATGCATTGAGAGTATATTAACACACATGCTTTGTCAGTATTTTACCTGACCGTTGTCTTGCTCTGTGATTGCGTTTTAACATTCCATCCAAATAATGCATGTGATTGAATTTTATAACATTCCATCCAAATATTGCATTATAGCGTAACAGACTGTATACATGTATTTGTAAGTTATAAACTGAAAACTATTTTATATAGAAATAAAAAAAATGAAACTATCTTTCTCTTGTATTAATACATGTAGATTACTTCTAATGCGTTCTCCCAATGGGACACATAATGCTAATTCATGTACATATTCCTGACCATGGAACTTTGCCTATTGCAAAGCCATAGCATAAAATGTAAGTTTGTGGTGCAAATTACTTCCATATGTCTCAAGTTATTAGGTTGAAATGTAAAATATGTCATCACCATGAAGTGTAGATGCGCAAATACTTTTCTTGTCCAATTAGTTAGGTGCCGTTAAACATAGCCAAGAGTCTAGCAGTAGCATAAAAAGTATGTAGTGTGATTTTGCTCCAAAAGTTTAAGGTCACCTAGTTGTAATGGCAATATACATACCCATTCGGGTTTAGGCCTTTTTTATTTGTACCAAATCTGAAGTGTAAAAAAAAATAAAAATCCAAGAGTTTCAAATAACAACTATATTTGAATGTTCAAGTGACACAACTGCACACAACAGTGAAAAGTTTATTGGACCTCAGAGATTAGTTAATTTCTGAATAAAGTCTCTAACCACGTTACACCTTTTCCATCCACATAAATCCAGATATTTCTGTGTTATTGAATTGCCCTTGTACATAGTTAACAAAGCGACGTGTGGGTATAACAAATGATTTTATCTGTTGTATCTGCTCTCACATTTCTATATGAGTCGTGTTCTGAGAAAAGTGGGCACAATGCATGAACGCAGAGTGTCGTCCCAGATTAGCCTGTGCAATCAGCACAGGCTAATCATGGACGACACATTCCACTTTCATGACATTTTTCGTTTAAATGAAGTCTCTTATTAGCAAAAATCCAATTTAGGCGGAAAGTGTCGTCCCTGATAAGCCTGTGCGGACTGCACAGGCTAATCTGGGATGACATTTTACGGACATGCATTATGCCCAGTTTTCTCAGAACGCGACTCGTGTAATATACGATGGTTCTGCACTCAAACCTCAATAAGTAACGTTTGTGCTCAAGCTCTAGTGTTGCATTTATCAATGTCAGAAGGAAATATTGCGGATTTAAATTTGAGTCTTTGAAATCTTCGCATTATAATACCTGGTGTACTCTATTATAATGTCGCAGTAGACTGACAAAAAATTATGGACCTTCAATGGCATGATGGCAGAGAAACAATTTTCACTTAATTGCTTTACACATTTATATCACTTTCGGTCAAGCTACAGTTACCTTAATTTTCAGCTCACCTGAGCACCATGTGAGCTCTTTTTGAACACCTTTGGCTTGTTGTTAGTTGTCCGTCATCTATATTTACCTTTTGAAAACTAGAGATCACATGTATTGCCAAATCTTCATAAAGTTGGTCTAAGCATTTGTCCCAATGATTTCTCCTCCAAATTCAACACTGGGTCATGTGGGGTCAAAAACTAGGTCACTTGGTCAAATAAAGGGAAAAGCTTGTGAACACCAAAGGAAACATTTATTACCCACTCTTCATGAAACTTGGACAGAACATGTGTACCAATAATATTTTGGCCAAGTTATAAATTGGGACATAAAGGGGTTAAAAACAACGTCACTAGGTTTAATATTTTAAAAAACTTGTGAACACCTTGAAGGTCACAATTGGTTCCTCATCTTCATGAAACCTGATCAGAACATTAATTTTTTTGAACCAATAATATTGATGAGTTTGAAACTGGATCATGTGAGGTCAAAACTAGGTCTGTTGGTCAAGTAAAATAAAAAAAAGCTTGTGAACACTTTGAAGGCCACAATAATCGCCCAATCTTCATGAAACCTTGTAAGAACATTTGTCCTGATGATGTCTCAAATGAGTTCAAAACTGGGTCATGTGAGGTAAATAAACTAGGCCACTAGGTAAAATCTGAAAACATTTATTGCCTATTTTACCTGAAACTTGGACAGAGCATTTAAATTACCCAATGATATATCAGTTGTATTCGAAACTGGGTCACATGGGGTCTAAAACTAGGTTGCCTGATGAAATTTTAAAAAAGCTTGTTGACACTTTAGGGGCAACATTTATTTCTAATCTTCAGGTATCTTCTTGAGAAGGTTGGTGCCATTGATATCTCAGATGTCTTCACAACTGGGTCATGTGGGGTCAAAAACTTTGTCACTAAGGTCAAATTTAATAAAAAGCTTGTGAATGCTAGAAGCTACATTTATTGCCCATTCTTTATGAAATTTGGTGTGAACATTTGTACCGATGATATCTCAGATGTATTCGAAACTCGATCATGTGAGGTTAAAAAATAGGTATGTAGGTCAAATTAAAAAAGCTTGTGAATACTCTTGAAGACACAATTGTTTGCACAATCTGCATGAATATTGCCCTTAACATTTATCCGTATCATTTTTCCAGCGAGTGTGATACCTGTATGGTTAAAGTCCATTGAAAAACATGGCCACCATGAGGTGGGGCAGTTTTCGGTATATGGCGATAGTAAAACCATTCAAATAAAGTTATTTTTTACCGACTCATTATTAAAACATATTCAGAACATTCAAAATTATGTTATTATGATACCCGGGCTGATTTAGAAGTTGATTGTGGGTAGTTAAACAAGAGGGATATAATGGCCCTAAAGCGCTCACTTGAGTTCAAGGTACATCTAAAGAAATTGTTGAAGACTTGATCTGGTGAACTAGTTTTTTACCCTATTAGACCCAAATTAAAATTTGACCTGGAGATTGTCTAGATATTGTTAATTCTGACCAGCTGTTGTTATAAGACAGAGTCATAAATGTGGCTTCTAAAGTGGTTATGAGTTTTTGTATAAGATTTGACCTTGTGATCTAGTTTTTTTGGACACACTTGACCCAGATTAGAACTCTGCGTAGATATTGACAAGATGAACAATCTGAATATTCTTAGTTCTAACAAGATTGAGTCATACAAATTTCTCTAAAGTGGTAAACATTTGACCTGGTTGCCTATTTTTTGGACCGGCATGACCCATACACAAAATGACTTAGATATTATTAAGATTAACTTTCTCACCTAGTTTCATCAAGATTAAGTCATGCATGCTAGAGTGGTAACAAGCTTTTTCTGAGATTGCACCTGGTGACTAAGCTTTCGGACGTTCCTGACCTAAATTCAAACGCAGCCTATATATTGTAATAAAATAAACATTCTGCCCAAGTTTAGTCAAAATTGGATAAATAAACATGGCCTTTAAAGTGTTAACGAGATTTTCTAAGATTTGACCTGATGACCTAGATTTTGTATGTCTGTCAACCAGATTCTAATTCAACCTAGAAATTATCAATATAAACATTTTGACCAACTTTCAAGAAAATTAGATGAAAAAAAAGGCCTCTAGAGTGTTAACAGTGTTTGTTTTTTTTATAGATTTGACCTGCTGACCTTGGTTTTTTGGACGCACATGAACAAGATTTGAAGACAGACTAGGTATTGTCAACATAACCAGGCATTCTTACAAAATTCCATCAAGAATGGATGAAAAATGTAGCCTCTTGAGAGGTAACAAGGATTTTCTAAAACTTTGACCTGGTGACCTTGTTTTTAACGCACCTTACCCAGATTTAAACTTGGTCTAGACATTTTCAAGATAAACATTCTGACCAAGTTTCATCAAGATTGGGTGAAAAATATGGCCTCTTTAGTGTTTAAGATCGCAGTGGTGTAGTGGATATGGTGTCCGCCTAGCGATCGTGAGGTCACGAGTTCAATTCCCACTGTGGGAGCGTTCTTTAAATCTCCCCCAAAGACACCAAGTACTGGAAACGGACTCGAGAGCGTTTCAAATAAGCCTTAGGCTTTCAATGCAATCGAGCTCATATAAATAGGTTTAACCCATAAAACAAGAGTGTTAATGAGGAATTTCTAAGATTTGACCTGGTGACGTGACACACAACTGACACTGAACATAGTGTGACCACAAAAGCTCACCATGAGCTCAGGTGAAGTTGTGCTAAAATAAATGGATGCCACTGGTGTTGGGGCAGTTTTCCTTATAAGGCTATTATAAAACCTTGTGAAGACTACATGGTCATTACAGTTCATTTCCTTCAGATCTCGGGTGAGCCATTTCTTGGCCTTTTGCCCTCGTGTTATCATTCAATTCATTTTGTTTAAACTTTAAATACTTGCATTATGTCAGATGCTTATTTTGACATCTTTGACTCCTATTACATTCTAAAAATGTGTCCGAACCAAGCACCATAGTTGGTGCATACAACCTGTCGAAATGATGAACAATTTTGCCAATGCACAATCAAGATATAGAACTGACTGTCACGTGAATATCTTCACTTACAATTACCGTATAAGGACTATGCACACATGAATATCTTCTGTTACTATTACCGCATAAGGACTATGCACAAACTTCAAATGTCTATAGTAGCTTTGGACTTAAAGCTATTTAATTTTTTTACGCCACACAGCGTCTAGATATTACTATTTGTTGTGCCAATATATTTTGAAATCCCGTTTTTCACTGCATATACAAACATTAACTTTGACTGTTGCCATATTATGAATATGCTATCCACTGTGACCTTGACATTTCAGTAAGTGACATGGTTTTGCACGAAACACATCCTGTTGATATGATGATCAATTATGCCAATTTATTTTAAAATCCCATAATGCACAAGCAAGTTATGAGCAAAACTCGAACATCTAATTTCACTTTATACTTGGTTTGGAAAAAAAAAATGGAATGTTTGAAATTTCTAATACTAAAAATTGTTTGAATTTGCTACTCAAATACTAGAACCGTTTTGCGTTTTTAAATAAGTGTATTAAGATCCGTATGTGTCACTATTATATATATATATATATATATATATATATATATATAGATATGNACACACACACACACACACATTCTTCGTTACAAAGAAGTTAAATAATAAATTATATTTAATTAAAATCTGGTATCTTCCATTGAAAAAGTAGGTCTGTTTTTATGTCGACTTTTTGACCTGAATGTACCTACATGTAGCTGTAAATTAATCTTTGTTGTACTCTTATTACATTATTCTGTATAAACATGTATATTATTGCACCTTTTTCTCATAATATGTTTGTAAGTTCAATACAAACTGCTTAAACTTTTAGATCTTGTTTACATATTGAATAACTGACCATCAAATATTCAATTAGATTATAATCAAATATTTGAATTACAATTTTGCTAGTCCTTGCAATCCCTACAATATACATATAAGAAATATGCAAAAACTTCACCTGATACGGCCCATAGTTGTTATTTGTGTAATGATGTCATACCCTCTGTGCATACCAATGACCTTGATGCATTTTGTTTACCAATGCTTGTAACAATCAGGTAATACAAGTTTGTGAGGTGTGTGACTTTGAAAATACATTTGACATGGGTCAGATTTGTTTCCAATTCCAGAGCCATGCACGTTGCACAGGCTAATCAGGGACGACACTTTCGGCCTAGATTGGATTTTGGTTTGAGAAGAGACATCCTTAACACATAAAAATGGAAAGTGTCGTCCCTGATGAGCCTGTGCAGACTGGACAGGCTAATCTAGGACAACACTTTACGGGCATGAATTAAGCCCAGTTTTCACAGAGCGAGACTCGTATGCTGTGGAAGGAGTGAGAGACAACATAACAGGCATGAACATTTAATTACCTTGGTTTATTTGTCTCTGTCGACAGTCACCATACAAATGTAAACATATACAGGTATATAATATATAGCATAACCACATAAAAACATGACAAGTTTGGGAAATAGTTCCATTTCCATTGCTGAATAGTTAGAAATATCCTAAAATGTGATAAAAATGTAAGAAAAAATGTGGGTCAAAGCAACAGTTAAGATATCTGTAAAATGCAGTGTTAATCAATGTAAGCGATGTGATAAAATATCAGCTAAAATATTACTTAAAGACTAACTCTGGCTGCAGATTCTATTATTAACATGCATTATTTTTTGAAGTGATTTTTGCTCTAATGAATACATGTAGCCGGTAAATATCTATTGAGCAATTACTGGTGTAAATAAAGCTGTAAATGGTGCTTTCCATTGTGTTATTTTATTTCACAGATTTTAAAAACAAAATCAGCTTTGTTGAAAGTAAGAATTTAGCATTAGAATGGACACAATTTTAAATAGTGAAAGTTTTTTAAGCAGGGACAGCAAGTGTTGGGATTTCATTTTTTAGTTTAAAAAATGGGTAAATTATGTGAAATGTTTGTCTACAAGTTGTCCCTTAAATCTGTCTCCATTCGAATTGATCCTTATACTGTTTTATCACCTTAATATTTTTAGACAAGATACAATAGTTGTGCATTTAACCCTTGAATTATATGATTTTCCAAACAGTGTACATAACACAAAACATTTTTTAAACAGTCCTAACTTGCCAGATTTTAAAAAATTAAAAAATGTGTTGTCAGATATAATATCTTGTAAAAATTTATAAATAATTAAAATCTCCCATGTCACTATACATGTATATATACTTTTTCTTTAATAAAAACAGAACAATTATTAATTCACTCTTTGTCGATAACAGACTATGAAAATGTATAGAAATTCACTCTTAATAATTTCTAAAGAGTTCAGGAATAGCTAGATTCCTTAGACAAAAGTATTGTTAATTATTAATGTATTTACCAGAATACTCGTGCTGAACAATATCAATGTTATGATTAATTTGAAAAACAATGTTTCACTAATCATGCAAGAAAACTGACAGAAGAGAAACCAATTTGAATTATAATCACAACGGTAGGACAACCTTATTCTTATACATTTTGAATGATAATGTTAGTCGCGTTCTGAGATCACTGGGCATAATGCATGTGCGTAAAGGGTCCTCCCAGATAAGCCTGTGCAGTCCGCACAGGCTAATCAGGGACGACACTTTCCACCTAAATTGGATTTTAGCTTAGAAGAGACTTCATTGAAACAAGTAATGTCATAAAAGCGGAGTGTCGTCCCTGATTAGCCTGCGGATTGCACAGGCTAATCTGGGACGACACTTTACGCACATGCATTATGCCCAGTTTTCTCAGAACGCGACTCATGTTTTCACGCTGACAAATGACATGAAAACTCTACACAAAGAGGTGATCCACACAATGTTTCAGTAAATGATACGATCAACGTGTCTGGCGTCTTTTTGTCTACAACAGAGCTACAGACCACACCTAGGAAATGTTTAAATATCATAGGCAACAAATAATTCTCCTGATTGAATGTTTGAACACATTGTAAACTTCGTAGTTCAAATCTTTATATTTTTTTTTAGTAATTTTGTATTCTGGACTACTGATAAAAAGTTTTTTGAAAGGAGTATTTATAAAATAAATTGGACTGTTTGTCTGTCTTAAAAGGTAAAACAATATGATTAACAAATAATAACCTCTGTATGCATTTATTAATAGCTGTTTAGATTTCTGTATGTTATTTTTTCAATAATAATTATAACTCAGTGCATATGATATTTAAGCATGTCACAAATAAACAAAAGAGATTAAAGCATACATATTTCAACATTCATTTCAATTCATTTGTACAGACCATTCAGACGAAAATCACATTTTCATCACATCATTTACGCATACGATCTCACTTGCAATACATATATACATCTGCTCAGACCATCAAAATTCTGAGACACATAATAATCATGCATTGATAAAATCACACATATGTACAAATAATTTATTGATAAATTGTCACAAATCAGTGTGTTTTTGATAATTGTACAATTGATCAGTGATCACAATTGGTTTCTAGGCCACCTGCCGAATAACCACAGGCAGATGTTTATAATTTATAGCACAACGTTTCACTGTAACAATTTAACCCTTTGAGCGCTGGAACCGGATTTTGAAGGCCTTTGCAAACAGTTTGGATCCAGATGAGACGCCACAGAACGTGGCGTCTCATCAGGATCCAAACTGTTTGCTATTCTGATAGTGGTCTTTGAAAAAAAGTATAGAAAATGTTGATTTTAGAAATTCAGCAGACAACATTTTAGCAGACGACAAATTTCCCAGCATGCAAAGGGTAAATCAGCAACATCCTTTGCTTTTGAACCAAAAAAAGCAGCTCAAATACTGACACAATTAATGCATCCTGTATTGTATAAGACATCACTGTTAAATATTTTCCAATTACAACAGATATTATTTAGACGGCTTTGTTTGTAATTATTTCCCAGAAAAGCAAAATCTATTGACTTTAAAGTACTAAAATGCCATAACACAAACTGCTTTTTCAAATGCTATAAATTTAAAAACACTAAAAAAATTAAAATTCAAAACAAACAATATCAGAATTGTAAACATCTGTGTATTTCTTAATTTCTTACCATGCTTTACACGCAAAACCTGACACCAGAAGAAACATTTACAAATCACACAGTGAACAACAACAGGAACAATGATTGTGGGAAACAATCAAACTGGGGGAAACACGCTTTTCCCTGGAATTACCACAGCTAAACATTGTATACACCCAGCATTTGATCCTCGCTCTGTGACAAGGGGATTTAATGCATGTGTATAAAGTGTTGTCCCAGTTTGCCTTTGCAGTCCGCGCAGGATTATCAAGGGACAACAATTTCTGCTTTAATGATATTTTCCGTTTAAAGAAAGTCTCTTCGTAGCAAATATCGAGTTTAGGCGGAAAGTTTCATACCTGATTAGCTTGTGCGGACTGCACAGGTTAATCTGGGACGACACTTTACACACATGCATTAAACCCATCACAGAGCGCGACTCATTTCTATGTCAGGTTTGATAGTTTCCTGATCAATGCTCGCCTAAGATGAAGCCAAACAGACTAGCAGTAGAATAGGGTCAACATTGATTAAGCTTTTAAGGTTATTCTTATCAAAAAGTTTAAATTTAGTAAACCTTTCAGTTAAATTTGCTCCGCTTTAAAGATGAAGCGATATTTTTATCCCTTGCGTTATTCATACACTAAAATAAAATGATTGTTTCTTATAAGTGTCTGAGGGGAGGCATAGTATTGAGATCACTAAAACTGAAGCAGAAAAAACAAGAGATGTGTTTGTCAGAAACACAATGCCCCCTACTGTGCCGCTTTGATTTTCTTTTTTTATTTATTTTTTACCTTTGACCTTGAAGGATGACCTTGACCTTTCACTACTCAAAATGTGCAGCTCCATGAGATACACATGCATGCCAAATATCAAGTTGCTATCTTCAATATTGCAAAAGTTATGACCAATGTTAAAGTTTTCGGACGGACGGACAGACAGACGGACGGACTGACGGTTCAACTGCTATATGCCACCCTACCGAGGGCATAAAAAAAAAGAGCCACAATTTTTGTTGACACCCACTTCCTACTTCCGCTGCACTTGTACGTCCTCTATTGCGCACAGTTACCAAAGTCAGTAGAATCATGGAAAGCATTAATTTCTGTGCTATTTTTATTGATGAGAAACATGTCCACACATATGCTCCGGATCAAGGGAATGCATTTTTATATATTTATGTTTTTAATTTTTAATATAAATACAAAATTTAAATGAGAAGAGACACCCTCATTTTTCTTTGCATTAAAAGTATTTCCACGTTGCGTAAATTTACAACCTGTATCTATGTCTTTTCCTGTTTCCTTGTTACTAAAAAGCACATAAAGAGAACCAAAGCAAGCAATGCTACTACATTTACAACTTTTTACAACTACTGATACTTGTGTCTTAAAGCAAATTAATGATGCTAACAGTTAATATTAAGAACATTACAATAGTGAAGCTTTCAGAAAACATATTTATTACACTAAAGTTCTGAAGTACAAGTATTAAACAAAATCAATCTTGATTGTAATAACAATTTTATCTGCATGCACCTTTTATACATTACAGAATGAAAGTCTTTCATCATTGCCCAACAATGTTAATATAAAATTTCTTTTTATGAAAAATTTCATACTTCAACAAGTGATGTGTTTGTGAAACACTATGTCCCCTTTTGAGCGATTATGACCCATAAATTTGACCTTTGACCTTGCAGGATGACCTTGACCTGTCACCACTCAAAATGTGCAGCTCCAGGAGATACACATGCATGCCAAATATCAAGTTGCTATCTTCAATATTGCAAAAGTTATGGCCAATGTTTAAGTTTGTGCAAACAAACCAACAAACAAACGGACAGGGCAAAAACAATATGTCCCCCAGAATAGACTGAAGGGAATGAAAAATACGAATTTTCAGTATGGCAAAGTAGTATGAACACCATTCTAAAGTAACACGTTGAAGCATCAATAAGGATTGTGGCAGACTATCCCTTTATTATAGCCCCCCTCTGGGAAAACTGGGCTTAATGCATGTGTGAAGTGTCATTTGAGATTAGCCTGTGCAGTCCACACAGGCTCATCAGGGGCGCCATTTTCTGACTAGCTGGATTAATCGTTTCAAAGAGACTTTCTCTAAATGAAAAATTTCATATAATCAGAAAATGTTTTCCCTGATTAGCCTGTGTGAACTGCACAGGCTAATCTGTGATGACACTTAACACACAAGCATTAAGCACAATTTCCTCAGAATGAGGCTCCTAAGATCTAGCGTACATGTACATCTAAAACAATCACATTTTCTTACATAAAAATTATGTGTCAGCAAATCCTGATAGTTACGCATGGAATACACCACACAAGAAAACAAAATTAATGTGCATTCACAGGGAAATAACAAGTAAATACAGCTCTCTTTACATGTATACATATTGCACAAAATGTAACTCGTACCAAACATTAAGTCCCAGACAACATTGAGTGAAGTCAGAAATGTTTAACACTTGTAACCTAAATGACCAAACAAAAGAAATCATTTTTTTTTACGAAATTCACATTTAGAATTAACTCAAATGACTTCATTCATTTAACAGGGGATATAACTTATTATGGATTTTCTAATTAGATGACTTCTTAATCTGAAAATACACGTCCGATGAAAGATATGAAAGGACATCTGTGTCTCTTTGAAAAAGTGAGAATAAATTAATTAGCCAGAAATGAACGAGGGTCGATTGAAGTCATTACATAAACCGTAAAACATGATTATTAGAGATGAAATCAATATTGTTATTATCATTAGTTAACCCGGCTTTGTTATTTATTGTCTAGACAGAAATTAACAAACAACAGGAAATGAAATATGCAGTTTTCTGAGATAAAATACCAAAAAGGATGACCATTCAAGTTTTGATCTTTAATTCCAAATTCACATAATTTTTGATAGGTAGCAAGTTAAGGAATTCAATACAAGTCTCAGCCAAAGGCAAGGGTATTTACAAATGCTTGACAAAGAAGTTCTCAAGCTTGTTAAAATCATTATCAAATGTCACCAGACTAGCCTGGTTTTCAAGCCTGCCCCTTTCGAGCAGCAGCCTGTACCTTTGTGATCCCAGATCTCTCCCTATTTCAGCCATATGAACGTTGAATATGTAAAGGAGCAGCTCAACTGCATAAAGTCATAAGTAAAAAAGTTTTTCCGTGTAAGCATCACAGATGTTAAAGTAAAAAATTTACAAGAATAGAAGTAAGATAATAAACTATCAAAATTTGAATTAATAAAGAGTTGCCTACTTTGAACAAATTAAATTGAGCCTAACTCTGTGGAAAGGTGATTAAAGTCCCGTCCCAGATTAGCATGTGCAGCCTGCACTGGCTAATTAGGAAACACTTTCCGCTTTTATGGTATTTTTTAGTTGAAAGGCAGTAATCTTCTAAGCGAAAATCCTGTTTATGCAGAAGTGTCGTCCCTGTGCGGACTGCACAGGCTAATCTGAGAGTACTTAAAGCATATGCATTAAACCCCCTTTTCATTGAGCGGAACCCAATTGTAATCCTGGGTGGCACATAACATTCGTCATTTCTAGTCACTTAACTGTGTTAACGTACATGTACCCTACCATTTGCTGACCATTTCATTAATATTGTTCAAAGATGTTGAAATGAAATACTGTGTGATCATCTTTAATTTTACAGCGTAAACGAATAAAATTGTATTCATGAACAGGAATCTGTTTCTTATATTGCAAAGTCAGCAGTTCCATTTGTTTTTGAATTAGAACATATGTAAACTAAAAGAATAACAACATTAAAAAGAAATAATCTTGTACATATTAAAATCACAGCAAAAACATGTGTTGGTAATATTTATAACATTTTGTGTTGTCTACAGCTTATCAATAGCTTACTATTTCGGAATCCATAAAACATCTCAACAACATCTTAATGAGTCTTCAGCAACTAATAGCATAAAATACTTTTAAAAGAATTAGCGATAAAAAAATATAATTAAACTTAATTATGCATAAAAGGGAGCAATGATAATTTAATATACGATAAGTCTAGATTCTAGAACAAAACAAATAAAATTTGAACAGAGCTGTGCATACTATTGTACAAGCACACATGCATTAAAATAATAGTAATTAGATGTACTTCTAAGCCATAACTGATAAGGTGGTTTCCTATATAAAATAATCTTACATGTACATTAAAAATAAAACTTCTTATATCAAAGAATTGCCTTAAAAATAGGGACCATACACAAGCATCTTGGATTAAACTAGCGTTGGAAAACAGAGTGCATTTTAATTGACGATGAGCAAGTCCAATGACTGGTACAATTGCTGGACAATACATTCATACAAATTCAATATATTAATACAACTCAATGTTTGTTTCATTGGAACTAAAGTAATTATTATGAAATCTTGATTCATTTTTTGCAAGTGAGCGTACAAATGTTTCATCTGCTTAAATGTTCGTACAAATGAAATACAGCAGTCTCACGTTGACCCTCCTAAATAATTATGCATGAAGTTGATGTTTCATATTTAAAAAAAAAATGGCTAAGAAGGTGCCAAGTGTAGCTAAAAGTTGCAGTTAAAAGATCACCCTGTGTTTTCAACCTAAATCAACCCATATGGCCCATGATACATCACTGTATACATGACAATGACCAGAATGTGTGAAAATGACGACGATTCAATGACGAATGAAGCGAATGTAAAACAACGACGACATGACATGCCCTCTTTCTCTAGATGAACACGATACTGAGTTATGATGAACCTCCCAGGGGCGGGGCGAGGCATTGCGGGTGGCGGGGTCACACTAGGACTGATACAACAGGTAGTTTTTGACGGAGGTTGGAAGGGGCAGCCGGTGAATTTCTTGAAGACGATTCTTTCCTAGGTTTTGTCGTATAACTCTACGGCAGATGTCTGTCAGGGGCAGAGGCTCGGCTGAAATGTGGAAATCAAAATTAATTAGAACAAAATATCAAGAAATTCATCAAAGGATGTTACCTAGTACTAGGGATTTAGACAGACTAAAAATATGGCAGGAAGGCCAGAAAACGGATAGGGTGACCTGTTCTGTGTGTAAAAAAATTGAAAAGGAGGACCGCATATTTTGGGTGGGGCATAAAAAAAGACCCCCCCCCCTGCCATTCTGCTTTAGCTACAGGTAAATCCATAATAGAACAGTAAAGACTAAATTGAACACAGATATTTACATACATGTAGATGA
The DNA here is from genome assembly GCA_007657795.1 of Dreissena rostriformis. NCBI lineage: Eukaryota > Metazoa > Mollusca > Bivalvia > Myida > Dreissenidae > Dreissena > Dreissena rostriformis. The sequence goes on along the minus strand of VMBQ01001112.1, from coordinate 48,027 downwards.
AACGCACAAGTCCAGTCTCAGTCACACACTACAATTGAGCCATGTCTCTTATAGGTTGCATTTGCCCAGTCTGGTCAGGAGCTACCCTATCCAAAAAACCTGGCGCCACTTTACAGCCCACAGGGTAGCTCTTGACCAAACTGCGCAAATGAACAGGATGGTCTAGTTGAGCGACACTGTCGCATATGACATAGGACCCATTTCTTCACAATGCGGCTCTATTATTTTTAACAATAACATTTATCAGGGTTTCGACAAGAATTTTGAACAATATATCGGATCCAGATTTACCTTCAAAGATGTTTCATCTTCCTAAAACAATAGTCTTTTGATGTCATTTAAACGCCACTTAATATGTAAAACAAGAAACTTCATTAACTTTGACATAAGACTGAATTCTTACATTTTGCGTGTGCTTGAAAAAAAATAGCAGAGTTAAAATTTAAGTTTTTATAGTTTCAACTGATCATTACTAATGAAACAACAAGTCTCTTTATCAAAGCAGACACATCTGACACTAACCAAACGATTAATGCATTAATTTCATAGCAGTTTACATTTTATAAGAAACAAAAAAGATGGAAGATGCAATTTTCATAAAAAGAACACTCTGAAAAATAAAAATATTTTAATGTTTATAATTTATAGAAATTAACTTTCACTTTCAACTCTTTTTCAGAAAAAAGTTTGTACATCATCATCACTACATGTACATGTATGTTGAATTCTAGTGTTTTACCCAAGCCTTTTTTTTGCAGCGCTGCGCCGCACTGCCGTTTTGAAGTACGGCAATGCCCTCTTATTAGAGCAAAAGCTACGATAATGATCTTAATTGCCTCTAAACCTAAAAGCCCCCTACTACACTTTGAAGCCCCACAGCAGATATTTTAGAGAAACTTGTTGAGGGCATGGGCAGGCCATAAATGCCCCAAAAATCAATGGACTGGAAAGAAACTCACACTAAGTCATGTACATGTAGGTTGAATCACAAACCAAAAATCAGCTGAAATTGAGTATCTAAAAAAGTTTCGTAAAAACTCAGGAAAACAGAAAATGTTAAGTCCAAGGCCCATAACATCGCCAAAAATCAATGGACCGGAACGAAAATCACACTTCATCTGTAAGTCATGTTGGTCGACTCACACACTAAAAATTAGCTGAATATCTAAGAGTTTTTCGTAAAAAAAAAATCCTCCAGAATTTCTGAAAACGGTTAATAACAGGGATGGAAATTTGTGGTCCCATGGAAAGTAGATTTTTGCCTGGGCTACTCCATTTCTAATACTGGTAGTCTGGCCGGGCAACTAGTCTTTTAAAACTTGAAACAATTCAGTACAATGGAACATTTAACAACAAGAGATGTGTTTGTCAGAAACACAATGCCCCCTACTGCGCCGCTTTGATTTTTTTTTTTACCTTGAAGGATGACCTAGACCTTTCACCACTCAAAATGTGCAGCTCCAAGAGATGCACATGTATGCCAAATATCAAGTTGCTATCTTCAATATTGCAAAAGTAATGACCAAGGTTAAAGTTTTGAGACAGACAGAATGATGGACAGACAGAATGACAGACAGGCCAAAAACAATATACCCCCTCTTCTTCAAAGAAGGGGGCATACAATTTGGAGATTGTGGATCAATAATAGTTAAATATTATTACTTTATTTAGGCCTAGGAAAAGAATCAATTCAGACTCATACTTGACATAAAAGACGGAAAATGTGTCATGTTAGCAATTGTGTTGTTTAATTACAGTACAGTCCACGCGTTTTCCTCAATTTCCCTCGCTACTCCCGGGCAGTATCTCCGAGGGAGATTAAGAAAATCCCGCTATACGGGGCGTTTGCATGATAGGGACTCCGCGGTTAACATCGGCAAAATTGATAACCGACGCGGCAACGCAGGGGAACTCAGTGTTAAACGAGATAACGATCAATTTAACTTTGTTTAACTTCCTGATTTTCAAATAAAATTACATTTATTACAAGTACACATACGTTTTTATTTTGAAAATTTCATCCAAAGTTTTCATGTAAGCAGGTGTTTTTTTTATACTGAACACATTAACAAATGACCGAGGACCCTATTAAAAGAATCGCAAAAATTCAGAATTATTTGAATTGACAGTTTGACATCATCAAAGGAAAGTCGCTTCCTGTCTGAAAGCATAAAGCCACACCGTTCTCGCCGACAAAATTGCCTTCCTTTGTTTAGCAATCAACATGCTAAACCAATCAGGTGTTTATAACTCAATAGCAACCGTCGAAATAGGTAACTGCACGTGCTTAGCTCCCCCTTTTGAATCTTTTGCAGGGAACGGAGGTCGAGTTTTACGGTTAATTGAACACGTGTTTTACGGAAGTTGAGTCCTGAATGGCCCTAATTACTGGGTCCAATTTTTGAAACTACAAATCTATCTTGGATTTTCCGAGAAAGGCCGATTTCCCAACTTTTTGTACAGTTACTAACAATGGCATCCGCGTGTTTACGAAATTCGAAAGACATTCGTCTTAAATTATGGTGTCTTGTAACTCTTGTTGGATTATTACAGGATTTTATTTTTTCATTTTATTTTTTGGCATGCACAGTAGCACACTGCTAACGAGGTGTTGCGCGGCGGTGTCCTGATAAGAACGGAAATTGTCTGCATTTACCGACTAGGCTAAAGTAATTCACGCCGCGGGTATTAGCGAACTCAGCCGAATGCTGAGCGTTTTCACCTCGCTTTCAACCTCCGCGGAAGCACTCGCCAGCAGAAAAAACCCGCGGAGGCAGCGCGTTTTTTGGGGGAAACGCGTGGACTGTACTGTTATAACTAACAAGATATGGCTCCGGACACAAAAGTGCCTATAGTAAAAAGCATTTTTTCAAGATACAAAGGGCCATGACTCCCTTATTAACAGATGGTGTACAATGCAACAGTGCTCCAGCTAGGATTTCATAAAGGCAGGGGGGCTTTTTTGTCAAAAGGGCACTTTGGACGCGCAGTATTTTGTCAAAAGGGCACTTTCGAGCGCGCTGGCGTTTCTGGAATGCTTCCTCTTACATGTTAATTTATATGTTGTTAATAATTGTTAGAATATATTATTCCCATTATAATAAAACAATTCAAATAAAATGTCTACAATGAGGAATAAATGAATTAGGTATTTTAAAAAGTGATTTATTAATCATCATATGTAAAAAAAAAAAAAAATTTTTTTAAGGGCAGGGGGGCCCTAGGAAGGGCAGGGCGGAGGTTCGGGAGGGCAGGGCGGAGGTTCGGGAGGGCAGGGCGGGGCGCCCTTCAATTTAGGCCTAGCTGGAGCACTG